>CAXKVI010000002.1:126862812-126890312 GCA_964058755.1 Campiglossa producta | reverse complement strand
CATTACCACACTATAACATTTTAGCCATTTCCGTTACCGAATTATATAAATTTAGGTGATTTTCGAAGCTTTCGATATCGAAAGTGGGTGAGAGAGCGATTTTAACAGATTTCATCAGGTATACTCCCCACGATACTAGTATGCTTTGTGCCAAATTTCGTCGTTCTACCCTAATCAATTCTAAAGTTACGACCAGTCGAATTTTCAAAAATGCCTCCCTCAAACTTCTACTTTAAAAACTGCATAAAAAAAATCATAATATAATGGCCATGGGGATTCACCTATTAAATTATATCATTTTACCCATTTATGTTACCGAATTATGTCAATTTAGGTGATTTTGGAAATTTTCGATATCGAAAACCTACCTTGACCGGAAAGTAACCTGTATACAAAATTGCATGCAAATATTTTTACTCAAGTTATCGTGTTTACGGCAGACGGACAGACAGACGGATATGCTTTAATGTACTTTTTTTTTCAACCTAAGAAATTTCATATTTTGCACTCTATATCTTTCTCGAATATGTATTTTGTGCCGTTATGTAGTACCGCTATGTGGACAAAATTATAATACTAGTACTAGTACGCTGGGTATACAAATAGTATGAAATGAAATAATATCAGGATAAACGTATGAATACAAGCAAATATTATTGTCATTTTAAGAAGGTCTTTAGTTATTTATACCTAGATATGTGAATACATTCCTTCCCTGTTTTCTTTTCTGCTATATTTTTGCTTCTTTCTTTATTTCCCACTCCCTCGCATTTCCTACATTATCATTGTGTGTCTTCTTCAATGGGACATTAAATTGTCTCAAAAACCATTTGAGTTCAAAAAGCCCTCCCTTCCAGGCCTTCAGTTACTCACAACTCTACTATAAGCTGATTCACTACATGAGTACATGAGTCCATTCGTTTGTTTGAGTGTTTGGTTAACATAGTCTTGTCCAACTTGCATTGGCATGTGTAATGCTTAATTGAATGCAATTTCATTACGTGCCGCAGCAACATCAGACATAACACGACACCAAAACCAAGCATCTTTCGCCCTCCTCTCAGCTGGTCCAAGACGAAGGACTAGTTTAACGCAAAATTCAAGCGACATTTCTACGAAGTTGATTGACGAAGGAACGAGCGAGAACTAGCTGGTATCGCAAACAAAGTTTTCTCGGACATTAGAGAACATAGTTCAAAATGTGCCTTGCAATCTACATATTGTTAGGAGGGCGAATTGGCTCAAAAACTACTGAACGCTTTTTTTGGCATATTCTATATTTTTCCCGTTAGATGGCGCAGTAGTCATATTATTTGAAAAATTCGTGTTTATGGTCCGATTTTTTCGCTCAATTCCTCTTTCTCTCTTCCTATTCTCTACTAGTCCCATTCGATACCATCTAATGTATATATAAGTATAATATACATTGTATATATGAAAACTCTTTGGTGTTAGTTGTCGCTTACTTTTTGGATAGTTTATGTTTCTGTTACAGTTTACTTTTTGTTGTTGGTTAATTTGTTGCTGTCGCGCTGTTTGAATAAGGCAAATTCATGTTGACTTTTACGTCCATTTCATTTCACGTTTCTTTTGTCATATTACTGGGCCCAGAACCCCATTCCACCTCACACTATTTTTGCACACACTTATACATATGTATGTATAGTCAAGCGAGCTTTCCTGGTGGGTGTGCTTGTATGTTTATATTTATGCTTTTGTGACAACATTGACTTAAATCCATGTGTATATTTGTGTTGCTTTTGTTATAACGTTTGCAATCCGTTTTCTGTTTGCTACGCTTCCAATTGACTAAATCTTCGAGGGTAAACGGAAATTGAAGCATTATGTTGCAGCCCGGAAGTGTGAGTAGGCGAATTTTAGTTTACATCAGCTGTATGCATGTATGTGTGTCGAGGTGAACCACTTCTTGATTGTTGTTGTGGCATTAGAGCATTTCTGATTTCATTCAAACAATAGAGGCGTCGTTATTGATGTTTACTCGGCGTTTCCTTTCACTATCCCATTCAAGCTGCATTGAGCTAAAATGGTTATTCCGCGTACGATGTTGATTTTGTTTTACTTGGATGTCCTATTGATGTATGCATGTCGAACCGTAGAACGTAAGCTTTGGATAGAAAATTTTACTTGGGACTGGATTTTTAAGTTAACTTCTTAGGCGGCGATATGAAGTTTTGATTGAGAGTAAAATTTGAGAAAATGGTAGCCGACTTTCAGGCGTAGGCGATTTTCACCACAATGTTGAGCTGTGCTAATCAAAGAGGTGAAATTCTCGGTACTAGCTTACATTGCACAGATTGTAATAGTTGGACCGAGTAGAATTCAAGGGTGTTTCCACTTAGGGCGGTTTACCGGGTGCCACCTATCCCAATTTTTTTTTTTAATATAGAGCTAGATATGCCAATATGGGTATCAAATTAAAGATATTTTCGACCATATTCCAAATAAGGTAGTTTCAAGCAGGCTTGCCAATTAGGGTTGCCACGTAACCGCAATTTATTTATTTTTTCGTATATCCCATTTGATTAATTCTAAGATTGTAAAAATGGGTGGTTTACAGGGTTGCCACCTATTCCAATTTTTTTTTTTAATATAGAGCTAGATATGCCAATATGGGTATCAAATTAAAGGTGTTTTCGATCGTATTCTAAATAAGATAATTTCAAGCAGGGTTGCCAATTAGGGTTGCCACCTCACCGCAATTTATTTATTTTTTCGTATATTTCGGGAATTGCTTGACCGGTTTGGATAAAATTTGTCTTATAGACAATTTTATTCATTCTAAGATTATATACGTTTGTGTTCACAGTTAGGCACTTTTACAAGGTTGCCACATATCCCAAATTTTTTTATGTATAGAGCTAGATATGCCAAAATGTGTACCAAATGAAAGTTATTTTTGGCCCTATTACAAATATGATAATTTCACGTAGGGTTACCACTTAGAGATGCCACCTTCCTATCTGTCTTCGCCTTCACACTATATCCCTTCCCCTTTTCTCGTCATTCCCCTATTTCCTTTTACCACTCCCCTCTTCCTCTTTATCACATTCGTAGATATTAGCCCCTGTTAATTTAAGCATAATTCTACCCACGTGCCGAATTTGAAGGAAAACGCACGATGTATCAGTAGAGATTGATTTATATGCAAAAATCTAAAAATATGAAATTTTTGAAAGTTTGTCCAGTGGAAGTTTACAATTTTAATGGTGAGTCGAGTCGTCGCAGAGTGGGTCACTTTCCAGTTTGGTTGGGATTTTATTATGTTTATTTTTTTTTTATTTACTTATTTCTCCACTATACACCTAAATCCAACCTTCACTTTAAGCTTTTGCACAAATTCGTTCAGCATTATCACCACCATAAATCCATTGAGGTCACTTCGTCAACTTTCAACTTACTCTGCGTGTAGATACATACCTTAAGCAGAAGCGTACGAATATGTGACATCGTTAAATTTGAAATGATTGCTTGGTCACGTGTCACTCTTTAATGTTGTGACGTCGCTTGGCCGGGATGATGATGCTACCATAACAAACACATACAAAGTGGCATTAAAGTTTGTCACCAGCTCACCTTCTTTACAGCCACGTACTGCATGAGCATGGCTTTGGCACGTGGAAAAGAAAACTGTGGCAAGGTGAGAATTTAGAAAATTTCAAAAGAAAATTATGTTGTTAGTCACGGGTATAGTTAACTTTGTTGTATAGTATTTCAAAGAATTATGAAATGGAAAAAGTACCTAGAGCAAACAGTTGGTTCGCTTTTAATATTTGGGAATTTCATATAATTTTAGGAATATCTTTTACAATATCCCCACTTGATTCTGCCGTTTTTTTTAATCTACATAGAAAAATGTGGTTGTCCTACTTCCTTTTCGTCAAATATCAAAGGTAGGACTGTGGTCGGTACTGAAGGAGCGCTCGATATGTTAATTTATTAGCATTTTCCTGCCAGGAAAGTAATTGCCCGCCTATGCTTTGGACTTCGTAGACAATTAAGAAATGAAGTATTCTTCCGACGAAAGATAGAGTACGCTCTATAGGTCTTCAATGGTACATGTTCTGAGGTTTTGTTCGGAGTAAAAGAACCCGTATTTCGAAGGTTTACGGTACTCTCGATAATAGTCGTTTTTCCCGAACGCACAGAAACAACAGTTTAAGTTCGTCCAAACCCCCAACTTACCTTCTGTGACTCTGAGTCGGCGTCACTGTAACTGTCACGAAGCCTGACGAAAGCTCCATAAAGCCAGTGCTGCCAATAAAGTTATCATAGTTTTGTGGACAACCAAAAAGTATCTAAGTGAGTAAGTACCCAACAAACAAATTTCGCACCTTATATACGACTTAATTTTTCTCGACGAAAGACATTATTTTTTTGTCTTATTTTGCCTTTTATTTTCTTTTTCTTCTTATTTTAATTTATTTTATTTTATTTTATTTTCTTCTATTTTACTTTACTTAATTTTATTTTATTTTTTATTTTTTTTTATATTTTTTTATTTCATTTTATTTTATGTTTCTTATTTTTTTAAATTTTTTCCCTGTATTTTTTTATCTAATTTTTATTTATTTATTTTGTTTTATTTTATTTTATTGCCTTATGTTATTTTACTTCATTTTATTTTTTATTGTTTTTTTTTTTACTTAATTTAATTTAATTTAATTTTTTTAAATTTTTTTTTTAATTTAATTTTATTTGATTTTATTTTAATTTCAATTTGTTTTATTTATTTTCTTAAATTTAATTCAATTTAATTTTTATTGTATGTTATTAATTTTATTCAACATTTTCTCTCAAAGCGAAGCGGAAATTAAAGTCTGCTGTCGCCATTTAATCGAATCTGATTCGTTTTCCCTGTCGCCTATAATCACTTACACTCTTATTTGCTGGGTATTTATGTATGTACGAAAGTACTCTTTTAGTAGCACAATTTAAAATTGCACGCTCGCATCAAAATCACTCAACCTTTAAATTGCCAATGTAATGTCAACGTTGAAGTGTGTCCCCAATGAGCCCGGAAAACTCAATACGCCAGCAGCACATCTTCCACAATCTCACATCATATTACTCACACTCGCACATTTGCGGTCCACCTAGTGAGCAATTGTTGTAAAAAATAGCAATTGTAAACTTCAAAATTTCTCGTGTGTGTGAGTCTATATGTAAGACATACGGTTGTGTTTGTTGGTGTGACTGTGACTTAGTCTTTTTTCCTGACTTTGCACCACAATTGGAGTATAACTAACGGTTATTGCGTGTGTTCCCTATTCGCCAGTCGCAATCAGACATTTGGCGTAATTGTTGTTGTTGCTCGTGTTGGTTTTGTTTCTTTTTTGATAGACGTACTACTATTCCTAATAACCTGTTCGTCCGTCCGTAATGTTGCCATGACGCGTACGTGCAATATATTTTGTAGACCGATTTTTGTATTCCTTTGTACAAGCGCACTGTTACAATTTAATTTGTTAACTCAACTGATAGCGATAAACATTTTTTTTTTTCGGTGCACATACAATGAAAAAAAAACCACATAGAAAAAATTTACTGAAAAAATGACGAGAAACCCGTTTTGATAAGTTTAAAAAAAAAAGTCTGGCCACACTGCATAAACATGAAAATGCAGAACAAGCTCTAAAGATTTTTCTGGAAAGGATTGCCGTACTGACTTATAATTACTTTGAGATATTGATTGAAGTTAAAACAAAGTATACATCCGGCAGCATTGACAAATTTTCAAATTTTTGGTTGCATTTTGTAAAAAAAAAAACTAAAAAGGTGGCAATATTAAAAATTTAAAAATTTCAGAAAACCTACAAGAACAACATTTAAAATTGAAATAAAACATTTTTCATATTTTTGCAAAGCAAAATTTTTTTGCAAAGCAAATGTGAGTACTTAAAAAATTTTAGTAAAAAATTTGACTTGGGTAATTTCCTACAGGGTTCACGTTAGTGTGCCTCACTCATACTTCGTATGTACGCATGTTGTGTTGGCGAATATTTCGCTTCACTGATTTGTAGTTTGGTGAGCAAATTAACGTTTAACAAGTTCTTTGAACTCTAAAGTTACTTTATTGTGAATACCCTTAAAAGAATTGTGCACCTACATATGTTAGGCTTGTTTTTTTAGTCGTAAAGCTTACAGTTTGAGGCCTGGAATATGCAATAAGTAGCAGCTGGTATAAATGTCTATCTCTAAAACTCTATCTTGTTTGTAAATCTGATAAATCGTTAAGCTTATAGAGAAACCATATACATAGATTATTTATAGTCCTAGAGGTACTTGAGAAGGTTAGGTTAGGTTCAAGTGGCTGTCGCAGAGGCACACTTAGGCCAGTTTTGAAAGGCCCGTCGTAATACCATCAACGCGAGGAAAGTCAATCCCGGGACCCGGCCATATGGAAAATCCCTGAGTTGTTGGGATTCTCCACATAGCAGAATCCCGGGACTGACACTCCTAAACCGACACCGTTACTCCTCCTCGAACCACTTAGATGACTTTATGAAGGCCATCAAGTCCTTTATGTCCAGTTCCGCGATCTGGCTTAGGATATCCAGGAAGGGAACTCCCAAAAAGCACGTTTTCGCGCCGCTTAAAGCCAGGCAGTTGCAGATGAGGTGCTTCACCGTTTCCTCTTCCTCATCATCTTTGCAGCTCCTACAGCATCGTCGGTAGGGCACACCTAGCACTTTTGAAAGGCCCGTCGTGATACCAACAACGCTAGGAAAGTCAGTCCCGGGACCCGGCCATATGGAAAATACCTGAGTTGTTGGGATTTTCCACATAGCAGAATCCCGAGACTGACACTCCTAAACCGACACCGTTACTCCTAATCGTACCACAAAGAGAAAGAGCGAAGGGAAATAGGTTTGTAGAGTTCAAGGTAAAGGTAGATGTAGAGGTAGAGCTGGAGGAATAGTTAGACGGGGAAAAAATTAAATAGTTGTATTAATAGGAATAAGAAGAAGAGCGGAGAGAAGAGCCGGATAAAGGCAATATTGGGTAGCAGAAGGAAAGAAATTAGGAAATCAAGGGTCAGAAAAAGAAGAAGAGATAGGCGATTAGAGAGAGAGTGAAAAAATACTAATGAAAATAACAAAGTACAGACAAGAAAATGAAAGGGGATAGAAAAGGGAAAAGTTAACGAGAAACATAAATTTATAAGTAAAGGGGAAAGAGAGAAGGGAAAGAGGGAGTAAGTGTCTAAGGACGAGCAAGCTAAATGATGAATGACAATGCCAACTAGAAACTTAGGAGCTGGAGGGTAGGTGAAGGAGAGGCTATAGCTACTAAAGTAGAAATCTAGGGATAAGAAGGTGTTTGAACCCATTTTAAATGCAGAACATCGTGTGTCGAGTAGATATGTTATATTAGTTTTGTTATAAAATATATAATATTAAAGACTAGACATCAAGCTGTTTCTAATAATGATAATATATTGAGGATTAGCCGACAAGTTGTTATAACTACCTACACCAATTTTTGTTGGCAAATACCTACTAGATATAGTAGATATGTATGTATTCTGATAATTAAAAAAAATCGATTTTTTGTTGATTTCAAATTAAATATTAAAGCTTAACAAAATTCACAGGTAGACCTAGTTGGGCTCTTGATTAACTTGCCATATTTGAGTACGTTATCATCTAACCATTTTTATGGTTCTCTGACTTCAAAGATGAAAACATTCACTGTACAACGTGAAATATAAAATACGAAGGAGACATTTAACTAACAGATAAGACTAGCATAGAGTAGCTAAATGATCCACTAAGTAAATGAATATCATGGGCTCACTTGAAATGAGATTCAACTGAAATAGCACAAAATTACGAAAACACAGAGTAACCGAAGTAATGGCGGTCTTTTAATAACTTTCCGTAGACAAGGTTACAATGCCAAGGAGACATTGCGGTGAAAAGCAATAAAGAGCTAAAAACAACAGCAAATAACAACTTCATGCTGCAATGAATTAAATATCTGCGTATTTTTTTGTTTTACTTTTTTATACCCAGCGTACTAGTACTAGTACAAGGGTATTTTAATTTTGTCCACATAACGGTACTACGTAATGGCAAAAAATAATCGAGATAGATATAGAGTTCCATGCATGAAAGTTCTTCGTTTGAAAAGAGAAGTCCATTAAGGCATGCCCGTCCGTCTGTCCGTGTACACGAAAACTTGAGTAAAAATTGAGATATTTTTATGAAATTTTGTATACAGGTTACTCTCAGGGCGAAATCGGATGATAACCACGCCACCTATTTCGAAAATTTCGAAAACCACATAAATTGGCATATCTCGGTAGCTGAAATGTCATTCTCTTATGATTCTTCCATACATTTTTAATAGTGGACGTCGCACCGCCGACTTTTAAAGGGAGTATACCCTCCAACCATGCCCAATATCGATATCGAAAATCACCTAAATGGACATAATTCGGTAACGGATTAGCTAAAATGATATAATTTTATAGGTGAATCCCAATGGTCAGTATAAAATGATATTTGATATATTTTTTAAAGTGGGCGGTGCCACGCCCATTTGAAAACGACCTATTTGAAACTACTGGTCGTAACTTTTAAAGTGATTACGAAAGAACGATGAAAATTGGCACAAAACATACTAGTATCGTTGGGAGTAGGCATACCTGATAAAAAAATCGCCCTCCAACCACACCCACTTTCGATATCGAAAACTTCGAAAATCACCTAAATTGACATAATTCGGTAACGGAAATGACTAAAATGATATGGTTTGGTAGGATGAGTCATTTTTTATGACTTTTTGATAAATTTTTAAAAGTAGGCGTGGTACCGCCCACTTCTCAGGGTGTCATATTTGAAAATATCAAGGGTCATAACTTTTAAACTGATTACGGTAGAACGATGAAATTGGTACAAGGTATACAAGCATAATAGGGAGTATACCTGATGTAATTGGACGAAATCACTTCGCAACCAGGCCCACTTCCTAAATGGAATATTTCGAAAATCATATGAAAACTACCGCTGGGTTTTTAATGTTCGGTTTACCCGTACTTAGACTTCCTTACTTGATTTAATTTTTTGTGCGCGCCTTATGGTAATAACTCTTTTGGAATTACATTGGTTTAGCGCAGACATTGCAATTCCAAAAGCAAACTAATAATGTTGTAGCTCAGCAGAAAATAAGGACGATGGTAAGTTAGAGCGCGTAAATAGCAGTGTTTGAAGCGGAGCTCTCAAATAACTCTAAAAAATCCAAATGATTTTCCAATAAATGTGTATATTAGCATAAAGCTATTTTATATGTAAATCTCTTTGAGATGATAATAAATGGTTCCCTTATTGAGATTGATAACTGAAAAATCGGTATAATTTTTGGTTTCTTTTGGACCCTTTTTTTTTGTAACGTTGTAGGAATTTTGGAATTGAGCGCTAATCTATTTATTCGCAGTAGATACATACTATGCATTGGACTTTCATATAAGAAGACTCAGCAAGGTTGATAGCGGTTAAAAGTATACTCGTACTAGCTCAGAGATAATTTTAGCATTGCAAAACACGCTATTAAACACAGCTAATCAAAGTGCTGTGGATAGAAGAGATATAAAATCACTAAATGCCACATTATTGACTTTTGCTTGAATGGAAACTAAAATTATATCGCCTACGATTCGAAATCATATTGTAATGGAACTCTTCACGTTTTTCTTCTCATTAGTGATGTTTAAACAGTTGGAAATATTGCAATAAGAAGAGATTACTTGAAATTTTTGGGAATTTGTTTGAATAGATATTGTTGCGCCTAAAAGTGGGCAACGCTTTTTAAAAACTTGGAAATTGAAGACTAACCCATCAAGCAGCAACATGTGAAATTCTGCTGTCACTCGAATCAAAATGGTAAATAAAAAGTGAATAATTTTGTTCGGTAATCTTCACTTTTAACCATGCTGAAATGACTAATTCGTGTTGATGTGAGGTTGAGACCGCTGCATACTTTTAGGCACATTAAATCGCCGTTTAGTCATAATACCCAAATAGTACCTGAAGAGAGTTATTAGCTTTAGTTTTTTAACCAAAAATAACTTCTTGAAAAATAATTTGATATTTATTTCATTAACTTAGTTAGTTTCAACAACATTAGCTCCAACATAAAAAACTCCTCTCAAAACGATTTATTTTCTCCTTAGAGAAAATGTAATTTGTAACCTGCTGTCATTGACATATTTCTTGTCATCAAAAATATATTGTTAACTGTTCAATAGCAATCAGAAGCATACAAAATCCACTCGATTTCATCAAATAAGTCATCCATCCATAGCAAGCTTTGGCATGTGCACTAGCGGACGGAAATGCGCAGGACTTCCGGCGCTATTATGTTGCCATGAAATGTGATTTGTAACAGCAATGTACCTAAGGCATATGGTGGGCAGCTCTGAGTATTTTAAGAGAGAGAAGAAAAATAAAAATGAAGTAAAATAAAATAAAATAAAATAAAATAAAATAAAATAAAATAAAATAAAATAAAATAAAATAAAATAAAATAAAATAAAATAAAATAAAATAAAATAAAATAAAATAAAATAAAATAAAATAAAATAAAATAAAATAAAATAAAATAAAATAAAATAAAATAAAATAAAATAAAATAAAATAAAATAAAATAAAATAAAATAAAATAAAATAAAATAAAATAAAATAAAATAAAATAAAATAAAATAAAATAAAATAAAATAAAATAAAATAAAATAAAATAAAATAAAATAAAATAAAATAAAATAAAATAAAATAAAATAAAATAAAATAAAATAAAATAAAATAAAATAAAATAAAATAAAATAAAATAAAATAAAATAAAATAAAATAAAATAAAATAAAATAAAATAAAATAAAATAAAATAAAATAAAATAAAATAAAATAAAATAAAATAAAATAAAATAAAATAAAATAAAATAAAATAAAATAAAATAAAATAAAATAAAATAAAATAAAATAAAATAAAATAAAATAAAATAAAATAAAATAAAATAAAATAAAATAAAATAAAATAAAATAAAATAAAATAAAATAAAATAAAATAAAATAAAATAAAATAAAATAAAATAAAATAAAATAAAATAAAATAAAATAAAATAAAATAAAATAAAATAAAATAAAATAAAAGAGAAGAAAATAAAATAAAATAAAATAAAATAAAATAATATAAAATAAAATAAAATAAAATAAAATAAAATAAAATAAAATAAAATAAAATAAAATAAAATAAAATAAAATAAAATAAAATAAAATAAAATAAAATAAAATAAAATAAAATAAAATAAAATAAAATAAAATAAAATAAAATAAAATAAAATAAAAAAAATAAAATAAAAAAATAAAAAAATAAAATATAATAAAACAATAATATTATATAATATAAAAAAATAAATAAATAAAAAAATTAAAAAAAAATTTAATGAACAAAAAAATATTTTAAATTGAAAAAAAAAAAAAAAATAAAACAAAATAAAAAAGAATAAAACAAACAAACAATTTATAATAAAAAAATATAAAAAATTTTTATTAAATAAAAAATACATAAATAAAATAAAAATAAAAAATTTAATTAAAAAAGATGTAATGAAATATAATATTATCAAATCTATATATGTAAATATAAATGAAACAAAATAAAATAATACCAAATTTCTCTTCTTCTGGTTTTCATAGTTTTGTTAAATTTGCGAACCCAAAACGCTTTATTTTTGTCTATTTAATTTTTATTTTACTTTATTTAATTTTCTTCAGTTTCATTTTATTTTATTTCACTTTACTTTATTTGGTTTCGTCTTATTTTAATATTAAAATTTTTAAAATTGTATTATTTATATTTTTTCTGTTCATATTTTTTAGTTTAATGTAGTTAATATTTTTTTAATTTAATTTAATTTTTTATATTACTATTTTTTTTTTCTAATTTTCTTTCCTTAATCCCCTTAAAAAATGTTTCCTTCTCTGAAAACTAAAGTCAGCTCCAAACTCATTAAAAAAAAAAAGTTGCAAAAACAAATTGGCCCTTCGAGTAGGTTCTGCTTATCGGTATCTAGAGGCAACAATATGCGTCACAGCTATAGCAGGGGGACACAAACGCCAACGTTTGCTAATTTTGTTTTAATTATGCGCTACGAAATGAAAATGTACATAAGTAGTTAGAAGAGCAAAAACACAGAGATAATCCGCAAAAATTGCAAAACAGCGCGTCAAGGCGAAAAATTCAATGGAAAGCTGAATGTATTAACCCCACATAAAATTCTGCGACTTTTCTTGAAAGAGAATGTTCCTCGATTAAGATTAATTGTCATTCACAGTGGACTATGATTGGTACGAACAAATCTCCCATGGACCTATTCGGCAGTACCACTCCCCTCTTTAATGGGACCATGAGTCTCTTCATGGGACATGATCACACAATAGAGTACACTTTAACCAATATAGAGAGGTCCAAACTAACATTAGTAGCATATTCTAGTTTGAGTCTTCTGGAATTCATCCTAGACTAAACGCATTTTTTGCAGGAATGCGTGCATATATTAATGTGTATTTAAAAGTACACTCATGAGGGCACTTAGTATCTGCTTCTGTAAATTAAAACATGCATACATATGTATGTAGAGTTAAGTTGATGTGTTCGTGCGCAACTTTACAAGCCCAACCAATAAAAGCTTCGCAATATAAAATCTGCAGCAGCGATTAAATAACGCAAAAGCAGCAATTTTAGTTGTTGTTGCAAGGATTTTTTATTTTCATTTTTTACTCATTTATTTTCTAGTTTTTCTCCTGCTATCTTAATTTCACTGCAATTTTGCTGTATTTACAGTATTTCATTGCCAACTAAGCTGTGTTTATTATTTTTCAGAGTGGAGCTAAGCGGTTCTTGTTTGCAGGTTTTTGTCTATGTGTATGTTCAATAAAATCCCTGTTTTTATGCTTGGAATTATAGTAGGGTTACCATTTGCAGATATCCCACCCACTGGTTTGCATAACTTTGGGGAGTGTTTATATTCTAATTCCAAATGAAATAAAATATTAACGTTTCACTTTATTGTTAAATTAAATTCTTTTCAATTCTATTAAACTAAATTCAAATAATCTAAATTAAATTAAAATAAATTAATTGCACAAAACCTGTTTCCGCTTTTTTCTAGCATTCTACCCAAAAGTTTTTTAATTCCCCACCTTTTCAAATAAGGAAAATTTAAGCGTCCTTATTAACAAAATTAGCCCTTAAAGCATTTCATTATGTCTTTTAATTTTAAACTATCGCATTTGTAACTATCAATTTTTGCATTTAATTAAAAACTTTAAACGTTTGCAGCGAAAAAAAAACTATATCAATAATTTATTCAAACCAACACTGCCGTACACTGGTAATGTGGAGGCAAAAGCGAAACATGAAACACTAACAACAAAATGCATTGGTTGAAAAGAGAAACAACACGAATAATTTAGCAACTAACAACAGTTATAATAAAAGTGAGTTGTACGAATATAAATTAAAACACTAAAAACAACAATAACAGCAGAAATTAAATGCGACCTGCAGAAAATAAGCAAAAACTAAAGCATTGCTGTGGCACCACAGAAGTTCAGGGACTGTAGATATTTGTTAGTTGTATATTGGAACGATTTTTCTGTTTGTTACAAAACCAAAATTGACAGGGGATGACGAAAAATCGTTCCAATATACATCTAGTATCCACCCGTCGGAAAAAACACAAAACCAAATTAACTTAACGTAGATATTTGTATTTTATTTATTTTTTTTTTTCTATTTCAATTTACTTTATTGTAGCATATTTTTGAAATTTTATTTATTTACTGCTATTTTATATTCACCTCTATTCTGATTGTCGGTTCGAGAGTCGTTTGACGAAATTTACGACAAACGTCGTACTCATTTTTCCTCCTCTTCCCCTTTCTCCTTTTATTTTTATCTTTCCTTTCCTCCTTCTTTTTTGTTCTTATTTCTTCTCATCGTTTTTTCAGTCTTCCTTTTTTTCTTTATCAGCTATTATTTTACTTCTTTCTCTTCTTCCTTCTCTTTCTAGATTTCTTTTTTTACTTATTTCTCTTTCTTTTACCCCTTGCTTTCTTTATTTTCTGCTCTTAGTTGTCCTCCTTATCCTCTCTTTTCTTTACATCATTCTACCTTTTTTTCTATTCGCCTTTCTCTTTTTGTCTTAGTTTGCTTCTTTTCTTTTTCACTTCTTTCTTATTTTTTCCCTCCTTTCCTTTCGCTGCTTCTTTTTATTTTCCACCTGTTCTTTCTTTACATTCTTTTTCTACCTCCTTCTCTTTCTTTCTACCCCTTCTCTTCGTTCTTTACTTCTTACTCTTTCATCTCTTCCTAGACTAGGAACTACACAGCTACATACAAACATATATCAGTTAAAATGATATATGTGTAGGTTTTGAATTAAGGATCCCGACAGTTTGTTGGTTCCGAAATCTTCAATTTATCTTGTACTAAGTCAATGACGTACATATCTAAAACCTTCATTGCTTGGACAGAGCTGGTAGGTGTGTCACCGTTTGCAGTCCTGCGCGTTAAAGTCTTCGTCGGTCTAAACCGTCTGGTTAGACGATATGATTCATCTGCTATGTTATCCATTCCTTTCCGATCGCTTTCACTGAGCATTTTAAATCATTGAAGACGTCGGGATAAGTGGTGGAACATTTCGGGGGCATGGTGTAACATAGCGGGGTGTTAAAGGAGTTTGGATCGATGAGCACACAGGCACAGAGGATCTATCAATTAGCCTTGCTTCTTACCACGCTGGCTTCAGAAGTCTGGAGCATCCATAAAAGCAAGAAGGCGGATGGAAAAAGGGACGGCACTGATGAATTTCATCGAATCCGACAAGCGGTTGCCGAGATAGTCTGGATATACAAATATACAAATGTACAAGTTTAGCTAGTTTAAAGTTATAAGATATTATTTTATTTTATTTATTTTTTTTTTTTGTTTTATAATTTTTTTTATTTTTATAATTATTTATTTTAGTTTTTATTTTTTTATTTTATTTGACTTTATTTTATTTTTTTCTTTATTTTTTAAATTTTTTTTCTTTAAAATTCTTTTTGATTATTTTTTTTTTTTTAATTTTAATTTTTTTAGTATTGAACTTTATTTCATTTTAATTTTTTTGGATTTCTATTTTTTTATTTTTATTTTAATTATTTATATCATTTTATTTTATTTTATTTTTTATTATTTCTTTTTGTTTTATTTTTCTTGACTATTTTATTTTATTTTATATTATTTTTTTATTTTGATAATTTTTTTATTTCACTTTATTTCATTTTATTTTTTTTCTTAATTTTTCCAAATTTTTTATTTAAAATTTTGGAAACTAGTCAGTGAAATACCATTACGCTGTATAACATTTTGCATTCAATTCTTTCTAATACCTTTAATTACAAAATTTTTTAATTTAAAATTGTCTTTTTTTTTTTTATTTACATTTTTTTATTATTTAATTTAATTTAATTTTTTATTTTTATTTTATTTTATTTAGTTTTTTTTTTTAATGTTTTTTTTTGCCAAAACAATCCAAACAATGCTTTTTTTCTGCCCCTGTTACCGCCACTGTCCCACCAGTATAAAGCAATAGGGCTTAAGTGGCTAACAAAAGCAAAACTATTGTATGCCAACGAAGGAATGAGTATGAAGAACGACTAGAAATGAAGGCAATGCGCCTTGAGCCATGCTAACAAACTGTCAGCCAACCCAGGTGGCAAATAGTAATTACAACCTTAATGGGAAATAGGGAAATGAGTAAAAAGCAAAAACTACATGTATATTTATAGAAGCAGCAATAAAATAAGACTCAAAACAATTGCAATAACAATAAACTTTGCGAATTTTAAATCAGAGAGAGTGAGGGAAAACTAGAGACAATGGGCAAAAACTTGCAACCAATTTAGTAGTGGTGAAGCTCTTAGCATTTTCTTGTGTAGACAGCAAGCTAGGAAACAAAAAAAAAAAAAAATAGAAATAAAACATTTTACGACACTCAATGTGCGAACACCATTTGACGACGATTCGACTGTTGACAATTGGCTCTTTGGTTCTTGACACACAGACCAACCTATAAGTACAGCTGCAACACGACACACAGCAAAAATTGCACAAATATTTACATATTTATTGACGACGACGATGACGACAAGTATGACGAGCGTGACAGCAAAAAGGATAACAATTAATTGAATGACTTTTTAAACTATTTGCAATATTTATGCAAAGCCAATTGGTCACAAAACGTGCCACACTCAATGTGGCAAGCGAGCAATTAGAACTATTTATTTGCATAACAAACAAGTGGGGTGGGGTAGAGCGTGATTGCTAACAGGTGAATTGTTTAAGGGATTTCGTGGTAGAAGTGAGCGAATGGGGCCAGCAGAGGTTCGAGTTTTTGTTACAATTGTGGGCCCAATTTTTCAATTAACGGCTGTACTGACTCATTTATTGTCGTACTTATATATAATTGACGGTTTTTATTGGAAAGTGATTGCTATCGGAATGGACTTCGAAAAACTTTTGAGGGCTTTTGGATGACGAGCACACGAAATATTAATATTTGAAGAGATACCGACAGTGAAGCAACTTTGTCTCCACAGAGAGAAAATTGAATTGATAGTGATTTGGTCATATCAACCAAAATATCCGTTGATTCAACCAAAATGTGGGTTGATTCAACCAAAATCACTGTCAATTCTTGTCCATTCCCAGCTCATGTTTCTCTGTGTTGTCACATGGTTTTGTGATAATAAGGAAGGACAGGTACCGTAATAGAATCGAAAAGGAAACAGAAATTAACCAACAATTTAACTCAAACGGAATGGAAAGCGAATCAGAAATCGAAACTAGAAACGACAACGAAACTTGAACCAAAACATTCTGGAAAAGAAACAGAAATCGAGAGCAGAAAGAACAGCGAAACGGAATCGAAAACGCATCCGAAACCAAAACAGGATACGATATGGGAATAGGAAATCGAAACTTGGAACGGAACCGAAACCAGTACTGGAATCAAAACACAACCGAAATAAGAAATAAATTGGGATAGGGAAAAAACCGAAATAAGAAAACAAACCGAAAGAGGGGCCAACAAGAAATTAGATATGAAATCAAAATTGCAACCGAAACGAAATCGAATCTGCAAACAACACTTGAATCGAAACTGATTCGAATAGAGAACCAAACCAAAAAAAAAAAACGAAAGAGCTCTGCAAATCGGAACACCAAATCCGAAAAGAACACGCAACTAAAGATAATACTGGATGCAACAAAGAATCTAAACCGAAACCAGAAGCGAAACTGGAATACGGCTCCACACTGGAACCGAAACGGTATTGAAAACAACACCAAAACCAATATTAGAACCTATAATGGAAACGAAAAGGAGTCTAAAAAGACACCGAAAGCGGAAATTAAACTGAAACTGAACCCAAAACTGAAACAGAAATGGAATAAAAGTCGAGGAAATCGAAGCCTCAAACGGAACCGAAATGAAATAGAAAGTCTTACTCGAATCAAAGGCGTTATCGAAGCAAAAGTCAAAACTGGAACCAGAAATGAAATCGAATATGGATCCACCATTTAAAGAGAAACTGAAATCTTAAACGGAACTGGCACGACATAGGATACACCTACACAGAAAAAAATGTGCTGGGACAACCTATAATGGAAACGAAAAGGAGTCTAAAGAGACACCGAAAGCGGAAATTAAACTGAAACTGAACCCAAAACTGAAACAGAAATGGAATAAAAGTCGAGGAAATCGAAGCCTCAAACGGAACCGAAATGAAATCGAAAGTGTTACTCGAATCAAAGGCGTTATCGAAGCAAAAGTCAAAACTGGAACCAGAAATGAAATCGAATATGGATCCACCATTTAAAGAGAAACTAAAATCTTAAACGGAACTGGCACGACATAGGATACACCTACACAGAAAAAAATGTGCTGGGCATGGATAAGAACTGACCGTGATTTTGGTTGAACTAACAGATATTTTGGTCGATATAACTACATTTTTGTTGATATGACCAAATCACTGTAAATTCTTATCCATCACAAGCTTAATTTTCTCTCTGTGTATGGGAACATTTCATTGGAATTCGTTTCCTCAATTCTAATATAACGAAGTTGAGTGATAAATCACAAAACTACATTTAATTAAGGGCACGTGAAGTCTCAACCGTATCGCTTTGTAAAAATAAAACCTTAGAAAATTTTGTAAACGATCGTAACAGTTTAAGTTTCTGGAAACCAAGCAGAAAATCCACTGCAATTGGGTGTTTAGTAAATAATTTTTATCGTTTGTCACTTAAAGCGATTATTTACTTATCTCAATCTATTGAAAGTAACTTTGGTAATCGACTGAATCAACAGAAAATTACCAACATACCCATATAATAAATAAAACTTTGATTAAAGCTCTAAACATTGATGACTCAACTTAGAAAAATAATGATTCACCCTACATAACCTTCATTTCGACAGGATAGCTATATTCACTTTATATGAAACTTGCACCCCAACACTGAAAATAAACAAATGTATGTGTGTCCTAACGCAGCATTGCAGGGTGACATTGTCATATGACCGTCGCAGTGAATCAATGAATTGTCAAAAAATAACAAATTCATTTATACCCACAACTTCTTTTCATTTCTTTTTTCTATTTATTTATTTATTTTGTGGCGCTCTTTCTATATATTTCGTCTTCATCATCAATTAGGCATGGATTCCTAAGGAAATTCATCAATAAATCATATAAAGCCCAGTGAGAGGCATGAAGACAAACATACTTACATATGCACCCATATTCCTTTACAGGCAATATTTTTTTAAATAAATGTAGAAAGTGAAAGAAAAAATACCCGCAGCAATTTTCCGGTTTCAATGTCACTTTTCGTGAAATGCCTTTGATCGACGCACAGAGAGGCGGATGCTGATGACGAAATGTTGAACAATATATGAATGTGTATTGAATTGTTATAGAGGGTAACTCCGGTAGTGACAAGGGAGCAGTCGAAAAGAATGTGGATGGAGCTGGGCGCGATTGGTGGGTGTGACGTTTGCACTTTCCGGCTGGTGTGTTGAGTTTTAAGAGCATAAGGGCAAGGTATAATGAACTATTCGACGGGAAAAGAAAAATGTTATATTTTTGTTTGTACCTTTGTATGAGTTCGCAAGTTTATAGCTTCTGTAGATAAGTGCTTCATAATATACATATAGCGAGTATTAATATATTTATGTACATATGTAGATACATAAACATCTATTGATGAACAAAGCTAATATATGTATAACAATTATTTTTTCGAAAATCATTATATGGGAATCATCCAGAAAATCCTAACGTTTAAGAAGATTAATTAGCAATTTATAATATACCTAACATTTGCAAAGTAAAATTTTCACTAAGCTTCGACAATTGAGAAGTTGTTTGAAATTAGAAGTTATTTTTATACCTTTCATGAACATGAAATGGTATTATAACTTTGGTCCGATGTTTGTAAATATGAGAAGAAGAAGAGATAGACCCATCAATAAGTATACCGAAATGATCAGAATGACGAGATGAGTTGATTTAGCCATGTCCGTCTGTCCGTCTGTCCGTCTGTCCGTCTGTCCGTCTGTCTGTCTGTCTGTCTGTCTGTCTGTCTGTTTGAACGCAAACTAGTCCCTCAGTTTTTGAGATATTTGGCTGAAATTTGGTATGCGGCCACCATTTTCCAATATAGGAATCATTTGTCGGAACCAGCAAGATCGGACCAATATAACATATAGCTCCCATACAACCGATTATTCCGATAAACGGATTTTGGGCTATAACTCCTGTAATTAAATACGTAGGAACGTGAAATTTTGTAAGTATTGCTATTTTTATATGTGAAATATCGATGTTGAAATTCATGGAGATGGGATAAATATTTCACATAGCTCCCATACAATCGATTATTCCGATAAACGGATTTTGGGCTATAGCTCCTGTAATTAAACACGTAGGAACGTGAAATTTTGGACGTATTGCTATTTTTATATGTGAAATATCGATGTTGAAAATCATCGAGATTGGATAAATATTTCACATAGCCCCCATACAATCGATTGTTCCGATAAACGGATTTTGGTAGATAACTCCTGTAATTATATAGGTAGGAACGTGAAATTTTGGAAGTATCGCTATTTTTATATGCGAAATATCGATGTTGAAAATCATTGAGATGGCATAAATATTTCACATAGCTCCCATACAATCGATTATTCCGATAAGCGGATTTTGGGCTATAACTCCTGTAATTAAACACGTAGGAACGTGAAATTTTGTAAGTGTTGCTATTTTTATATGTGAAATATCGATGTTGAAACTCATAGAGATGGGATAAATATTTCACATAGCTCCCATACAATCGATTATTCCGATAAACGGATTTTGGGCTATAACTCCTGTAATTAAACACTTAGGAACGTGAAATTTTGGACGTATTGCTATTTTTATATGTGAAATATCGATGTTGAAAATCATCGAGATTGGATAAATATTTCACATAGCCCCCATACAATCGATTGTTCCGATAAACGGATTTTGGTAGATAACTCCTGTAATTATATAGGTAGGAACGTGAAATTTTGGAAGTATCGCTATTTTTATATGCGAAATATCGATGTTGAAAATCATTGAGATGGCATAAATATTTCACATAGCTCCCATACAATCGATTATTCCGATAAGCGGATTTTGGGCTATAAGTCCTGTAATTAAACACATAGGAACGCGAAATTTTGGAAGCATCGCTATTTTTATATGTAAAATATCGATGTTGAAAATCATTGAAATGGGATAAATATTTCACATAGCCCCCATACAATCGATTGTTCCGATTTTGGTAGATAACTTCTGTAATTATATCGGTAGGAACGTGAAATTTCGTAAATGTTGCTATTTTAGAATGTGGAATGTCGATGCTAAAAATCAATGAGATTGAACCAATATAACACATCGTCCCCATATAATCGATAGCTCCGATAATTTCGGTATGAGCTAAAGTTAAATTCACACAGGCTGTACTGGGGATCAAACCGTGAAAATCGTAACGCTTATTCATGAAAGGTATTTAGCCTTCGGCACAGCCGAAGACAGCTTTCCTTACTTGTTTTCTTTGTTTTATTTTATTTTTTATTTTTTGGGATTTTTTTTTCAAATTTTGTTTTATACTTTTTTATTTTATACTTTTATTTTATTTTATTTTTTTTATAATATTTTATATTATATTTCATTTTATTTCATTTTGTTTTATTTTATTTTAAATTTATGGGATTTTTTTTTTGCAAATTTTGTTTTATACTTTTTTATTTTATAGTTTTATTTTATTTTATTTTATTTTATTTTATAGTATTATTTTATTTTATTTTATTTTATTTTATTTTATTTTATTTTATTTTATTTTATTTTATTTTATTTTATATTATTTTATTTTATTTTATTTTATTTTATTTTATTTTATTTTATTTTATTTTATTTTATTTTATTTTATTTTATTTTATTTTATTTTATTTTATTTTATTTTATTTTATTTTATTTTATTTTATTTTATTTTATTATATTTTATTTTATTTAATTTTATTTTATTTTATTTTATTTTATTTTATTTTATTTTATTTTATTTTATTTTATTTTATTTTATTTTATTTTATTATATTTTTTATTTTATTTTATTTTATTTTATTTTATTTTATTTTATTTTATTTTATTTTATTTTATTTTATTTTATTTTATTTTATTTTATTTTATTTTATTTTATTTTATTTTATTTTATTTTATTTTATTTTATTTTATTTTATTTTATTTATTTTATTTTATTTTATTTTATTTTATTTTATTTTATTTTATTTTATTTTATTTTATTTTATTTTATTTTATTTTATTTTATTTTATTTTATTTTATTTTATTTTATTTTATTTTATTTTATTCTATTTTATTTTATTTTATTTTATTTTATTTTATTTTATTTTATTTTATTTTATTTTATTTTATTTTATTTTATTTTATTTTATTTTATTTATTTTATTTTATTTTATTTTATTTTATTTTATTTTATTTTATTTTATTTTATTTTATTTTATTTTATTTTATTTTATTTTATTTTATTTTATTTTATTTTATTTTATTTTATTTTATTTTATTTTATTTTATTTTATTTTATTTTATTTTATTTTATTTTATTTTATTTTATTTTATTTTATTTTATTTTATTTTATTTTATTTTATTTTATTTTATTTTATTTTATTTTATTTTATTTTATTTTATTTTATTTTATTGATCAATTCATCAGTTCAAGGGTTAAAGCAATTTTTTTAGGAACATCGTTATTCATGATCACATCGTTCCTGGTGTCTATTTTAATGACGTTACATTGAACTTATCATAACCGTGGTTATACCGAGTTTCAATATTTTTAATTAAGTGCTATAATATACCTCTAAAACAGCTCTCCAAAGCAGTTTTTCTTGTGAAAAAATTAATATACAAAATCTCAATCACCAATCACAGGAATCGAATCAAATCAAATCAAACCAAACCAAATCAATAACGAATGATACACAACTAACTAAAATTTCATAACAAATGGTAAATGCTAAAAAGATCGAAAAAATAAGTGGGATATGTAATGCATTTTCATAATCTATTCATAGCAAATAAATTTCAAATTGTCCAATGCATTTGATGGCAACCGAAGAAAGTAAGGAGTCAAGGAAGATAACCAGGTCAGCTGCTTAATATTAAGGATAACAATAAAAATTATCAGCAGACAGAGAGCAACCAACAAAAAAAAAAAAAAAACACAGACAAAGGGAAGAACTAATGGCTGAAAGCATACAAATAAGTCAACTGCAAAGACAACAATAAACAGATGAATGACCAAAAAATTAATATAACAAAATCAAGAAAGTATTATTGGTGCAACAGCAGCAGCATCCTTGCAACACGATGAGTTGTGCTTGCTAGTGGCTTTGCGGCAGTAATGTAAGAGGGGCGTCACTTTTTTCGGTTGAAACGAAAAATTGAAAACCATTGTCGCAGCAATAAATTTATTGTTGTCTTAACAAAAGTTCATTATTTCAGTACAGTTCGGGATAATAAATACAAAAACAGTAATAACAAAGGAGTGTGCAAGAAGCAAGCAACTTACAGCACATATAGCAACAATAACAAGCGGAAGAAAAGGAAAAAATCAGTTTGAAATAAAGCAAAGAGAAACGTGTTGGCCGAAATGTACTGTTGGACATTTTCAAATTTTTTCGTTGAATTCTTTTATAGTACTGATAGACATGTGGTATTGATAACGTAGTATTGATACTGTAGTATAAAAATTTTCACTGTATACTACAAATATTCGTAGTACAGAAGCTGATACACTTGTGGTATGGATCGTACTATCGATACTATACTAAGAAGTATATTTATTTTAATCTTAATTTTATTTATCTCATTATTATTTTTTTTTTTATTAATTTATTAATATTTTTTTTGGGTTAAAATTCTTTTGATTTTATAAACCAAAATTAAAATTAAAAAATTTAAATTTAAATTTAAATTTTAATTTTAATTTTAATTTTAATTTTAATTTTAATTTTAATTTTAATTTTAATTTTAATTTTAATTTTAATTTTAATTTTAATTTTAATTTTAATTTTAATTTTAATTTTAATTTTAATTTTAATTTTAATTTTAATTTTAATTTTAATTTTAATTTTAATTTTAATTTTAATTTTAATTTTAATTTTAATTTTAATTTTAATTTTAATTTTAATTTTAATTTTAATTTTAATTTTAATTTTAATTTTAATTTTAATTTTAATTTTAATTTTAATTTTAATTTTAATTTTAATTTTAATTTTAATTTTAATTTTAATTTTAATTTTAATTTTAATTTTAATTTTAATTTTAATTTTAATTTTAATTTTAATTTTAATTTTAATTTTAATTTTAATTTTAATTTTAATTTTAATTTTAATTTTAATTTTAATTTTAATTTTAATTTAATTTTAATTTTAATTTTAATTTTAATTTTAATTTTAATTTTAATTTTAATTTTAATTTTAATTTTAATTTTAATTTTAATTTTAATTTTAATTTTAATTTTAATTTTAATTTTAATTTTAATTTTAATTTTAATTTTAATTTTAATTTTAATTTTAATTTTAATTTTAATTTTAATTTTAATTTTAATTTTAATTTTAATTTTAATTTTAATTTTAATTTTAATTTTAATTTTAATTTTAATTTTAATTTTAATTTTAATTTTAATTTTAATTTTAATTTTAATTTTAATTTTAATTTTAATTTTAATTTTAATTTTAATTTTAATTTTAATTTTAATTTTAATTTTAATTTTAATTTTAATTTTAATTTTAATTTTAATTTTAATTTTAATTTTAATTTTAATTTTAATTTTAATTTTAATTTTAATTTTAATTTTAATTTTAATTTTAATTTTAATTTTAATTTTAATTTTAATTTTAATTTTAATTTTAATTTTAATTTTAATTTTAATTTTAATTTTAATTTTAATTTTAATTTTAATTTTAATTTTAATTTTAATTTTAATTTTTAATTTTAATTTTAATTTTAATTTTAATTTTAATTTTAATTTTAATTTTAATTTTAATTTTAATTTTAATTTTAATTTTAATTTTAATTTTAATTTTAATTTTAATTTTAATTTTAATTTTAATTTTAATTTTAATTTTAATTTTAATTTTAATTTTAATTTTAATTTTAATTTTAATTTTAATTTTAATTTTAATTTTAATTTTAATTTTAATTTTAATTTTAATTTTAATTTTAATTTTAATTTTAATTTTAATTTTAATTTTAATTTTAATTTTAATTTTAATTTTAATTTTAATTTTAATTTTAATTTTAATTTTAATTTTAATTTTAATTTTAATTTTAATTTTAATTTTAATTTTATTTTTAATTTTAATTTTAATTTTAATTTTAATTTTTATTTTAATTTTAATTTTAATTTTAATTTTAATTTTAATTTTAATTTTAATTTTAATTTTAATTTTAATTTTAATTTTAATTTTAATTTTAATTTTAATTTTAATTTTAATTTTAATTTTAATTTTAATTTTAATTTTAATTTTAATTTTAATTTTAATTTTAATTTTAATTTTAATTTTAATTTTAATTTTAATTTTAATTTTAATTTTAATTTTAATTTTAATTTTAATTTTAATTTTAATTTTAATTTTAATTTTAATTTTAATTTTAATTTTAATTTTAATTTTAATTTTAATTTTAATTTTAATTTTAATTTTAATTTTAATTTTAATTTTAATTTTAATTTTAATTTTAATTTTAATTTTAATTTTAATTTTAATTTTAATTTTAATTTTAATTTTAATTTTAATTTTAATTTTAATTTAAATTTTAATTTATTTATATGTTTCATTGAACTTTTTTTAATGTATTAATATTTTTTATTGCAATTTATTTTTTTTTCTTTTTTTTTTATTTATATTTTTTTATTCTTATTTTATTTCAATTTATTTTTATTTTTACTTTTTTTTAATTTTATTTAGTTTTTTATTTTTTTATATTTTATTTTATTTTATTTTATTGTGTTTTGTTCTATTTTATTTTATTTTATTTTTATTTATTTTTTATTCAAGTATATTTTTTTGTTATTTTATTTCTTTTTTAATTTTTTCATTTTACGTTTTCTTTTATTTATATATTTTTTTAATATGATAGTTGATTTTATGGTCATTCTATTTTTTTTTTTTAATTTTTTTTTCAATTTTTATTTTTTTTTCATATCATAAATCCCACTGTGCTTCATCCGCCAAGTCGAAGTGTATTAAAACAATAACTACTATGTATGTGTAATCCTTGTCCTGTGAGATTGCTGTACTTGTAGCTTGCAAGGGGTTGTGTTATTATTTGGCGCCGCTTGTGCTACAGCTCCTGCACTCAACGACAATTGAAAATCTTTTTAAGTAATTTTAGCACGTAATCTTCGCCATTATTGTTTAAGCGTAATTTTAGCAAATGTTCAAGGAGGTGAGAGTGAAATGAGCGTATGTAAGCGAGTGGTGTGAGATGCTGGTGCAATGTAATGACGGTTATAATGTACGTATTGGATGCAGAGACAAACCAAAAAAGTCTGTGTAGGAAATTGAAAGAAGATTAAAAGCGCAAAATGCTAAAAAATATATATAAATAAAAGTGCGATAAAAGTTTCCTACTGGCCATCCATATTCGCCATAAATTGCAGCTGGCCACAGTCACCAAGCAAGCACTCGGCTATAATAAAAATACAATAGATTGCAATACTCTCAGATAATAGCCTATACGTAGGACATTATTCTTCAAAAAGTTTATTAAAATTGTTATTTTTGTAAGTGGCGTTTGTTTTTAATTCATTTCGAAGCAGTTGATAAATATTTGTTTTGGCACTTGAGCTTATCGTGAATGAGACTAAGTGTATATAAATGCAGAAGCATATGTCTCTGTGTATTTTTCTATAATTCACCAGAACGTGCTTTTCCCACTTGAGAAACTGTGCTTGAAGCGCTTTCTACTAATTTTTGTGTCCTACTTCACTCAGTTCGTGGTCAGACTTTTTAAGATAAGCTTTTGGTAGCGTAAAGTGATTGGATGTTAACTAAGATGTGAAAGAAAAAAATGTCATTTGAGAGACGCAAGGAAAATAAGTAAAAAATTTTTGTTTTTGTATTTATTTTATTTCACTTTAATTTAGTTTAATTTAAGCTCGCAACAAAGTCCATTAAGTCTTCGGAAATAACCTAATTTTAGTATTGTGTCCATACATAAAGGAGTGTGCAATAAACCGCTGCATTTTAACTTTTATAAGGACAACAGGATCCTTTAACAGGATATTGGAAAAAAACGTATTTACGGGAGAAGGGCAAAGTAGTTTAGTAGATTGCCTACCAATATGTTTTCTAGCAAAAATAATTGTGACTATCTTGAAATTTTGAAATAATAGTGCACTTTTTATAGTCAGACACGACGTAAGAGAAGTTTAGATAAATTGTATTTATGTTTTGGTTGATATCTCCGAAACGGATTAAGACTCCGAAATAAAACTTACACTAGGTTCAGCCACTCATGAAAGTCGTTCATTTGATACCAATATTGTAAAATCAATTTCTAGGATATCTCCTTCCATCTCCAGTGCATTCTTAAATATTTGTATATATATACATTTTCAGGACTTTGTATAATACATAAAATTTTAAGCAAGTTGAAAGATAATAATCTTAAAGGGCATTATTTTCATGTCATTAAAGGGTATTTAAAAAAAAAAGTTATATTTAGTCTTTATACCAATCAGAGAAGGGCAATATTTTATTTTTTAGTGACGTGTGACCAAAAAATTCAAAATATAAAAAGTTGTTCATT
>CAXKVI010000002.1:126818635-126862612 GCA_964058755.1 Campiglossa producta | reverse complement strand
AAAATAAAATAAAATAAAATAAAATAAAATAAAATAAAATAAAATAAAATAAAATAAAATAAAATAAAATAAAATAAAATAAAATAAAATAAAATAAAATAAAAGAAAATAAAATAAAATAAAAAATGGAACCTAGCAATGTTCAATGTTAACAAGTGACAGAAGCGTGATAATTTAAAAGAATAAAAAACAATTCAACCAAAAAAATTACGCAAAATTACTACAGCAGCAGTCACAACAATAACAACTCATCTTGGAATAACAACGAACCCATCTAAATATTTAAAAATAATAATCGCATGCTAAACATAGACCAAGAACAAAAGCATTGCAGAAGCTTAAAAAGCAAACGAAGCTAATAAACAGCGGATTAGCATAAAATACAAAGGCACATGACAATGAAACTGGTTGCTATATTTAGCGAACTGAACTCGGCATCATAGCGCTTGGCCCTTTCCTTTGTTAAAATTTTCATCAATGACATTAAACAAAAGCTTATACGCATTTTTATTTCATGTTGAGCGCGCTCTGCAAAACATAGTGCCACATGTACTTGTACTTGTATAATGATTTTAGGCGTAAACTACATTAGCTATTTGTTTTTGTATTTATTGTAATTTTGCTGATATGAAATCTATGTATTTCTACCCACAATATGTTTGCATAGTCGTGCATAGCATTATATGCCCACATATGTGTATTGTTGTATTTTTTTTTTACCCTATATGTATGCAACAATCGTTTTGATAATAGACCACCAACTAGCATTAAATGCTCTTGTTTTGAGTCGCTTCGTCGGCAGCAATTAACATTCTGTGCAACAAAGATAACTATTTCTAAAAACTATTTGCCGCAGTTTTGATACCAACTGCATTTCAGTTTGGAAAGTTAAGTTTAAAAAATATTTGAGCAGTGAAAAAAGTGCAATTAAATTTTCTGTAGGTTAGTTGACTATTCTCAAATACATTTTATGAATTTTGCAGTAGAATTGATTATTCTATTGATTCTGAAGTAAGAAAAAAATGTTACGTATACGTCATGTCACTTTTATGAAAATTTGAAATCAATTTTCACTGCTAAATCAAGTGGGCAAATATGTGCAAACATTTTTTTCTTGAATCGATAGAAAACATTCTAAACTTTCATTTTGGTATAATAAGAAGGTATAGCACGCTGTAATATACACACATTTTGTCTATCCAAAGTAGGAAAGGTAGTATTTATGAACTGAAATTTGCTGTACCTTTAAAGTGAGATGACAGCTTGCTGTGAATGCTCGACTACACATACTTTGCACAACACTAACGCGTACAAAAGCATGATATCGGTACTTAATAGCCTAAATCCATTTCCATTTAGTTTCATACGCGCACTTCATTATGGCCTTTCCTATTCATATTGTTGTTTATGTATAGGTGGTATGGAAATGTTTTAGTAGTTTACTGCAGTTAATAATTTAGTCACAAATGGTCCAGGGTTATTATCATATTGTGATGCTGATGCGCTATTTTGGTGCAGTTGCTGCCGTGTAATATAAACTATCTGGTGCGCAACGTTTGCAAATATATGTATGTCCAAAAGCATATACATATGTATGTGTAAATGTGTTGGTAAAATGCAATAAATAGCTTGTAAGTGCATAGTTATGTCATTTAATTAGCTGATTTCAGTTTTGGTATTGCTGCGTATATTTTAGTGGACTACAATGTCATATCTCGCTGGTGTATTAAATTATGTTTAGTTTTGAAAATTAAGGTAGTTTATAGAAATGTGTCAAAACGTTCTCCAGATAACAGCTGGTATTACAAAAAATTAAAAATATAATGGCGCTAGGTGGCAACCCTATCTGAAAGTATTTTTGTTAAAATGTTAAATTTCTTTCATTTTATATCCATATATGCAAATTTGTGAAAATTTCAATAGGTGGCAACCCTGTAAAAACTTATAAGTGGCAATATCTAGATAGAACAGCTTAAAATGTATCAGGTTACTTATAGTCAAAAGTCATTTAAATAAGCGAAGTGGCTTTCAATATAATAAAAAGTTAATATAGTGGCAGTAGGTGGCATCCCTAGGTGGTAATTCCACATAGAAATATCTTATAACTTTAAACGAGCTAAACTTATATATATTTATATATATATATATTTGTATATCTGGACTATCTCGAGAACCTCTTGACCGTATTGGATAAAATTTTGAACATAGATAGTTTGACTGATTCTAAGACTATCCACTTGGGGGTTGACACATGGGGCGGTTTACAGGGTTGTCACCTATCTAAATTTTTTTCAGTTTTGTAGCAGGATATGCCGAAATGGGCATCAAATGAGAGATATTTTCAGCGATATGCCAACTAAAATATTTTCCAGTAGGGTTGCGACCTGGGGTTGCCACCTTACCGCAGTATATTTGTACATCCGGATTATCTCGGGAACCGCTCGACCGATTTGGATGAAATTTGGCAAATAGGTAGTATGATTGATTTTAAGGCTATGCACTGCGGAGTTGCTACTTGGGGCCCTTTAGAGGGTTGCCACCTATCTCAATTTTTTAAATTATGCAGCAAGATATGCCACTATGGGTATCAGATTAAAGGTATTTTCGGCGACATGCCAACTAAAATAATTTTCAATTTTGAATGGCCACCTCGGGTTGCCACCTTATTGCATTATATTTTTATATCCGGACTATCTCGGGAAGGATTTAGATGAAATTTGGCATATAGCGTGAACGGTTGATTCTAAGACTATCCACTTGCGGGTTGACACCTATGTCAATTTTTTTAAATTATAAGGCTAGACATGATAATATTGGTATCAAATGAGAGGTATTTTCGCCAACATACCAACTAAAAGTACGGTTGCCGCCCAGGGTTACCATTTTACCGTATTGTATTTGCATTGTATATTTTTGGGATCATATTTGGATAATTTTAGGATCATTTTAAGATAATTTAGGGGTCACTTTGGAATAATTTTGGGGCTCTTTTGAGATCATTTTTGGTTCAATTTTGGATTAATTTGGGACAACTTTGGTTCATTTTAGAATCATTTTGGGATAGTTTTTGGGGGTGATTTTGGGAATATTTGAGCGTCTGTTTGGGGTCGTTTTGGGATTATTTTAGTACTGTTTTGGGATCATTTTTGGATTATTTTGAGGTAATTTTTTGGGATCATTTTAAGATCATTTTAGGATTATTTCGGGATTATTTTAGTGTCATTTTGGAATCATTTTTTTTAAGTAAAGTTCGCGCTAAATTGATAGCACCGAACAAGCTCGGTCCCTCAAGTGCTTTTTGTTAAATAATAAAATAAAATAATCTCTGTTGATACCCACATTGGCATACCCTATTAAATAAAAAAAAAAAAAATCAAATAGGTATCAACCCTCTAAACCACCCTAAGTGGCAATATTCGAATAGAAAAATCTAGATACTAAATTTTATCCAAATTGGAGGGATAATAAAAGAGGGTTATGTGGCAACAGTATGTGGCAACCCTGTTCGAAAATAGCTTCCTTGGTATACGGTCGAAAATTAACACCTACATGTACTCGCATATCTTGCTAAATATATAAAAAATATATAATAGGTGGCAACGCTGGAAACTAATATTGGCACATTGGCTTGGTGGGGTAGTCTTGTAAAAGATTTGTGATTGACTTTCTGCTTTCCTGCCAAATCACTTTTTAGGTCCGATCACACTCACACAAGCTCTCCTTTTGATATACCATTTTTTTGCCTACATCCCTCAGACACCAACCAAGATCATGTAGATCGTCATCACTTTTTTTCATCCCATATCTAACACTTGTAATCTAATAATCCATAGCGGACAGCTCGCGTCCCACCTCTGTAAAAGCAAAATCAACCCAACCCCCTACAAAATATGTGCACTGTTTATTATGCCACTTTGGTTGTTGCGTTTGCTGTTCTCCATACCATTCTCATTGCAAAAATGCCCACTAGGGATGGAATTAATGTCAAATTATACGACACGCGTATAAATTTTCGGTGAACAACGCAAAATAAAACACGCCAGAGGCGCCTTCATGCAATCTCACGCCATTTGCGCTGCAAAGTCATCGCCACCGTTCACATTTAAAATAACGAGCACAATTTTTGCATAGAAATAAAGTGAGAAAAAAATGGATATTTTTTTTATTGTAACTTTTTTTTTTCTATTCGCATTATGAGCGTAATATATTCATGAAGTAGCGCGAAAAAATGTTGCGAGGGTGCTTTGGAACTTAAAATGCGTATGCTCTGTGAGTTCGTCATGGTTCCTGTGCATGTGCCGCATCATTCATGCAGCGCAGCCTTGCCTTGTTGATGAGATGAAATGTATTGTGTGTGTGTGTGTGTGTGCGCGCCAGTTGGCCGTGGGGCATCATAACTTTCTGTCATATAGCACATGCTGATGTACAAATCGTACGACATGCTATTTATGCTACATATATCATATTTACCTCTACACTTGTGTTTAAGTATACGTGTAGATTAGCATTAAGTTTTATTTGCATATGTACCTACTACGTATGCGTTCACCCGATCTACTTATCTACTTCAATTTTTTACTTTTTTTTGCTTATAATTTTTTTTTTGTTATTTTTTCACGCAAGCGCGAAATTTAAAATTTCCAAAAAATTTCATTTCACGCAACCTTGGTAAGTTTCTTAATTCTCTGAGGAGCTTCTTCACATTTTAAATTAAAGCTCGGCACCTAAAATTATGCAATTATTTATACTATTTGATATGTGTTCCTAATCCTCTCGTTTGTGCTCAATTTATTTCACTCATCTTATTGATCAACTTTCTGACTTCCAGGTTTGAAAGTATGTACTTAGCTTAAACTTAGTTCGAGCTTAAATTAAGAGCGAAGTTTTGCCTTACTGATACATAGCAGACGCACTTCTGTCATTGTATGAATATTGGTCGTTACAGCGCTTTGGGGTTGCCACTTGGTTCGGTTTACAGGGTTACCACCTTTCTCAATTTTTTTTAAATAAGCTGAAAAATGGCTACCAAATAAAAGGTATTTTCGGCGACATGACAACTAAAATATTTTTAATTTGGGTTGTCACCCAGGGTTACCATTTTACCGTATTGTATTTGTATATTTTGGGGTCATTTTGGGATCATATTTGGATTATTTTGGATTATTCTGGGATCATTTACGGATACTTTGGGTATTTTTGGTGATCATTTTGGGGTCATTTTGAGATAATTTTTGGATCATTTTGGGGTCACTTTAGGATCATTTTGGGATCATTTTGTGACCATTTTAGGATCATTTTGGGGTAATTTTGAGATCATTTTCTGAAGATTTTGGGATCATTTTGTGCTAATTTTGAGATCATTTTCTGATCATTATGATAGCATTTTGGGATCATTTTGGGATAATATTGGACGCTTGTTTCCGATGAAATTTGTCATATCTAGATATAGTATGCTTGAATTTAAGACTTTTCACTCGGGTGTTGCCACTTGGAGCGATTTACAGGGTTGCCACCTTTCTAATTTTTTCCTAAATATTGAGCAAGGTATGCCAATATGGGTATCATATCAAAGGTACTTTCAGCCGCATACCAACCATGATGGCTTAAAAATGAGATGGCACCTAGGGTTGCCACCTTACTACCTTTTATTTATTTCTTCGTATATTGACCGATTGGGATGAAATTTTGTTTGTGGATAACTAGTATACTTCATTCTAAGATTATTATCTACTTGGATTTGCCACTTGAGTCGTTTTATAAAGTTGCCACCTTTTTAATATTTTTTCTAAAATCTACTTTGAAAATTTTATGTTGTTAAGTAAGAATATTAAAAAAACAAAAAAAATGGAAAAAATCGGTCACCCAAGTACTTTAAGATTTATATCGCATACGATAGAAGTATGACACAGTTGCCAGACCGTGTAAAAGGTAGAATGTTTGAATCAAATTTGTGTAGTTTTTCATAAGTTTGAAAACAAGTTGTTCTTTGTTGGAAATATAACAAAGTTAACTTTAACTAACATAAGACGATTCTGTCCAGAAATATGCCACTCATTCGCTTCACATATTTACCTTAACATTTAACCTCCATTTGCAGCAATAATGCATGTTGTAAGTACTTGACATTCGAACATTTGGTAAGCGCATTACAGCTGACATTGAACAAATAAACTTAGCACACATTTTAATTGAAAAATTATTATTTCAATATTTGCATTTGGTAAACATTTTACTTGAGTATATCAAATATATATGTATAGCTAAAGACATTAGAAATGCACGCAAATAAGCGGAACCACCCTCAATCAATCAGCCAGTCAATTATTTAGTCAGCCACCACAAGCGTATTCCTTTTATGTCATGCCAGCATATTTACCTACTCGTATGTTGCTTGCTTGTTTGCTAGATATTATATATGCCTCAAATGTTATTTGGAAATTTTATTTGTTTATTACTTTGTGGCTATTTTGCTCTTGGCTTATTTTTATTTACCCATTCAATCAAAGGAAATACGTTTTGCGACTTTTCGAATTTTATATTTATTCAATTTACAAGGGTTAAGTGGTGGTTATTAATTAATGAATGAGGATTCGAGGTGAGAGTGTAAAGATAAAAACTAAATGTGGATGTAAGTTTTTGGGATGTTGGCATATGTTGATTTAGTTTGGTTTTAGCTTAGGATGTTTTTTAGACATATGTATGTGATTTCTTTTTACATTTTCATAAAATTTTTGGTCCACAACAAATACTAGATACTACTCTACTACTTCTCGTAATATATGATACGTACATACATACATACATACATACATACATAGATGTATATAATAACTCCCACAATCCTCGAGTGCGCTACAAACACTTGAGTGTTCCCAACAATCATTTGGACTTGAGCTACGTTAGATCTCAAATAGATCTCAAATATTTGGAATAGGACTATCAAGTAAGTTAATGAACTATTTCTTTCTCAACATTAAAGTATAATGAGATTAATCTTAATCTAACACCTAAAATAAAAAGACGGAACGAAGAAGTGGCTTGACAAAAGGAATTGTTCATACTGCATATCTCTGGAAGTATCCATCATAGAATATTGAAAATAGGTACGAATTTGAATGACATAATCTCTTGCACCTCAAAAAAAAGGGGGTTGGAACGGAGAAGGGGCGGGCACCTGCCATGCAAACAAGGTTTTTCATACTGCATATCTCTGAAAGTATTTATCGTAGAATATTGAAAATGGGTGAAGAGATATTTGAGATTAATCTGTAACACCTCAAAAAAATAGGGGATGAAGGGAACAAAAGGCGTAGCTGCCTTTAAGATGGGGTGAGAGAAAAGAAGATATGAAAGAGGAAAAAAGGAAGACGGCGCATAGAAATGGAAAGGTTTATAACCAGTAGGGTGGTTCAAAATCCTATGGGAAAAACACAAGTTGAATGTTAAAGCCAAGGGACCCCCAATATTTTTATCTTATCTTATCTTACTAATATATAAAAACGTAAGTTTGTGACCGACTGCTGATGTTTGTGGTTCTTTAACGTCTGAAAAAAATGCGTCGATCATTACGAAATTGTGCAGACAATTTCTTAGGAGTATAAAGTCTGCAACAGGCATTATGAAATTTCGATATATTTATTGGTAACATAGTTATCGGTCAAAATGCAGTTTTACGTAAATTTTGGAATATTCGCACAAAATTGGTATCAAACGAATGGGGAAGACGACAGCTTTCATCTGCACATTGGTTCATTTCGATATAATTATCCATAACAGATTTATCGGTCAAAATATGGTTTCGGGGAAACTTTGGAATATTCGTACAAAATTGGTATCAAACGACAGGGGAAGACCACTGCTTTCATTTGGACTTTGGATCATTTCGATATATTTATCGATAGCAGAGTTATCGGTCAAGATGCGGTTTCGGGTAAACTTTGAAATATTCGAACAAAATTGGTATCAAACGAATGTGGAAGACCACAGCTTCATTGGAACTTTGGTTCATTTCAATATATTTCTCGATAACAGAGTTATCGGATCAAGATGTGGTGCCGGGTAAACTTTGGAATATTCGAACAAAATTGGTATCAAACGAATGGGGAAAGCGACAGCTTTCATTGGGACTTTGGTAAAGGGGAATCATTTTAAGTCATTTTGGGAGTGGGATTGGGAAAGATATAGGGATATGGATCACAATTAGGAAATAAATACGAAAAGAGAAAAGCATATGAAAAGGATGAAGGTGGAGTGTACGGCAAGAAGGTTGTGGAGCTGAAATGGGGAGGGCCAGTCACATTTTATAAATGAAAACAAGTTGATGTTTGGCCAGGACAACGTCTACCGGGTCTGCTGGTTGTCATATAAAACCTTTTTTTAATTTTATCGTAAGCGACATTTTTTCAAACATACTCATTAAACATTGAGAGCGAAATTATCGTAAGCGACAAATGTGCAAACTGCAAATTTTTTCAAGAAAAAAATTAAAGGCTCGTTATATTACTTAATTATCTAATCTAACTTGAAAACTATTGAGTTATCAAAAAATATCAAAGATTGGAGAATAATTGAAAATAATGTTGGATACTAGCTTGAGAACTATAAAGTTATCAAAATATCTCAAAGGTTAGAGAGAAATTGGAGAATAATGTTGGATATCAACTTGACAACTGTACAGATTTTCAGATGTTTGAGTTTGTTGGGTTGTAGGCTGTCAGTTCAATCTCTATGAAACTATATTAAATGTTAAATGTGTCTGGACAGCTATATATATGCATGAATGTATGTATGTACAACCATTTCATAACTTGTTAATACCTCCACAATGAGAATTCCACGTACATTCGAATGAAATTACATATTTATTCTGATAATGGAAATACTTTAGTAAACAAGTAAATCAAAGAAGTCAATTAAAATCGGCTCAAATAAACTTCCTTTTATATAAATTAAGCAATCAAGATGATAATGATAAAACTGTACAACAACAATTTTACAAAAGATGGTAATAGTAATTTAATGGTATGGTACGGACCGTTTTGGAACTCTTCTATGTTCATCTCTAAATTATTTAATTTTAAAGAATTTTTACAATACTCTTCCTCGGCAACTACTGCAACGTGATTTTATATCTTTCATTAATAACAAATTAGAACACAAATCAACACCTGCTGCAAGGTAACAAAGCTAACATCTCAACAAACATATGCGCGTCTGTAATAATTTGTTGTAATAATTGCAGTTGTCATTTATTGTCAAACGCGTGAACTTACGAAAGCATTTCTCTTGAAATATACTGGTATACCAAAGGGCACACACACTTGCAAATGCATGACTACCCAGGCAAAAAATCGCGTAACTAATCTATAAAGAGAGTGATGATTAGTAAATATCGGAAAATATGTCTAATCAAGCGTCTGAAGAAATTTTGAAAATTTGTTTTAAAAAAATTGGGTAAACTGTAGCAATTATGCTAACATAATTTTAGGCGTTGGATTTTGACATTTTTGCATCAACAGTATGGTATGTTTCGATATATCTTTAAAGAGAACTGTCCGCGAATATCTAATAAGTACATTTCGTCCAAAGTTGGGTATAGTTAAATATACGAAACTAAGTTGTAATTTAAATAGCATACTTTTAGGGTTTGTAAATAAATGTTACTTCTCTAGCAAACTCATAGGAGTAATAGGTCCCATAAGAGTATTCCGTACCCGACGAGGAACTACACACAATTATTTGGTCAGGTTTTGAATACTCGACGTGTTCTCTTGGACCAGATAGGTGACACCAAATCTAGTTATACTTCTATCTACTTTAGAGTTTTACTTATGGGTAGATTTTCTCATACATGCTGCTTGGTTTTGCGGTGGGGCTGACATTCACTCTTGTCAATGCAATTTTCTGTACTTATGTATAAATATGCGAGACAATATGTCATAAATGCTGACACGTACAAGCAAGTGCAACAACAACAAAAATATGGAAACATTCAGTGCTGCCAACATTATTCATTTGAATGTGATCAAAATTACAACAACAAAGGAATTGATAAACAACAACAACAACAACAACCAATATTAAACAAACAAAAACAATAAAAAGCCAATAACAACAACCACAGAACCCACAAAAAAAACATGGAATGCAATGACAACTGAAGTAGGTATATATAGGTGATAAATTATGAGAAAAGGTAATGGGTGAATGCTGAAAGGATTGCAGATGATATACAGAAATCTGACGCGAATTGTTGAAAAGAAGATGGTGAGCGACAGATGTCAGGTGGGACAGATGGGAAATGAAAGACGAGCGAGGAGTGAAAGAAGAGGAAAGTTGTATGCAAATTTTGTTCAACGACAACGCAAATACAATTGTTGATATGCAATAATATACAAAATGTAATATGTGTATGAATGTTTAATAGCAATTTAAAAAACAATAACAACAATAACAGAATGTACCAAAATATGTGACAACAATGAAATACTGTACTTTGCTTGCTTTGTTGGTTGTTTGAATCTTTGCTTGGCTGGTTGGTTAGATGTGGCAACTGCCCTGCTGTTTAGTCATTTAGATCGTGTGACATGATTGACAGCCAAGGGCCACATATGCTATGTAGGATTGTCAATGCAACAAGCAGTCACACATACACCGAAAGTTAAGGAACAATAAACGTAAATGATAATCAGCTGTGTTTGTGATATATTTGTTGTGGCATTTTAGGGAATGGTTAAATATAATTTACAGCTAAAGTGCTTCTGATTATGTACTTTCATTTGTTGTATTTAATGTCGTTAGACGATATTTACGACGTACCAAAGGCATCGTAAACAGTTGAAATGTACAACCCGTCACAAAATGTACCGAGTTATGGTTAATTAATGACCGCTTATATGATTTGTAAATGAAAATTGAATTGTATTGATTTGTTGAATTTGTGTGGAGGGGAAAATGCAAATTGGTTTTGCTGTAAACCGCTTGACCGATTTGGATGAAATTTTGAATATAGATAGTATGGTTGATTCTAAGACTATCCACTTGGGGCTTGCCACCTGGGGCGGTTTACAGGGTTGCCACCTATCTCAATTTTTTTTAAATTAGGAACCTGGATATGCCAATATGGGTATCAGGCTATATACCTTTCATGAATAAGCGTGACGATTTTCATTGTTCCATCTCCAATACAGCATGTGTGTATTTAACTTTAGCTCGTATCGAAATTATCGGAACTATCGACATGGGGCGATGTGTTATATTGGTCCAATCTCATTGATTTTTAACATTGACATTCCATATCCTAAAAGATAAATAGTTACGAAATTTCACTTTCCTACCTATCGTTTATCGGAACAATCGATTAGCTATATTAATCCATGTGAAATAGTTATCCCATCTAGATGATTTTCAACATCCATATTTCTTATATAAAAAAAGCAACTCTTACGAAATTTTACGTTCATACCTCTTTAATTACAGGAGTTATAGGCCAAAATCCGTTTATCGCAACAATCGATTGTATGGGAGCTACATATGTATGTATATGTAATATCGGTCTGATCTAGCTAGTTCCGACAAATGATTTCTATAAATGGTGGTCGCAAACCAAATTTCAGCCAAATATCTCAAAAACTGAGGTACATACTTACAAACATCGGACCAAAGTTATAATACCATTTCATGTTCATAAAAGGTATACAAAATATTTTCAAGTAGGGTATTTGTATTGTAGGTATATTGTTGGGATCATATTTGGATTATCTTTTGCGATCATTTTGGGTTCAATTTTGGATTAATTTGGGACAATTTTTGGGTCATTTTCATTTTTCATTTTGGAGTCATTTTGGGATCATTTTACGATCATTTTGGGATAATTTTTCGGTCATTTTGGGATCATTAGAGGGCCTTTTTGGGTCGTTTTGGGAACATTTTAGGATTATTTTGGGATCATTTTTGGATAATTTTGGGGTCATTTTCGGATAATTTTGGGTACACTTAAGGGGTCATTTCACAATCATTTTTGGATAATTTTAGGGTCATTTTGGTGTCAGTTTGGGTCATTTTGGGATCATTTTGATATCATTTTTGGGTTCAATTTCGAATAATTTTGGGAACATTTAAGGGTCTCTTTGGGATCATTTAAGGGTTATTTTGGGATTATTTAAGGGTCATTTTGGGATCATTTTGGGTAAGTAAAGTTAGCAGAATATTGATAGCACCAAGCAAGCTTGGTCAACCAGATAGGTACTATCAATTTATGTGATTTTCCGAAGTTCCGATGTCGAAAACTGACCGAGGTTATAATCCGATTTCGCCCATTTTCTAGAGAAACCAACCTAAAATAAGATAAAACATAAAAAATAAAAAAATAAAAAATAAAAAAAATTATATATCAAAATAAAAAAATAAAATAAAATTAAATTAAATAACACTAAATAAAATTAAAGTAAATTTAATAAAATTAAAAATAAGAATATAAAATAAAATTGAAAATATAGTATAAAATAAAGTATGTTATGTAATAAAGTAAAATAAAATAAAGTGAAATAATATGAAAGAGAAGAAAGTAAAATTAAATAAACTTAAATAAATAAATTGAATTTCCTTGAACTTGAAAGACACAAAAGAAATGCTTCCTATCAAGATATAAAAGCTTTACGATGGCATTTGAATTGTTGTAGTGAGTTAGGGGTTGGATAATGAATGCGTACCTTTGAGTAGAGATTAAAAAGAAACCCTATTTTTAACAATGAGCATACTAACATCTAAACCAACTACTGTGTATAGAGAATGTAAAGCTACGTTTACACTGCACCAAATGCGTCAGTTTTGGCCAAGTTTTTTCGAGACCGTTCTTCCGCACATTGAATTTGATCACCAAATTAGGTCAAATTAAATCAAATTCATCTAATTTGGAAAACAAATTCATTCTGCGGACAAACATTCTCGAAATAACTTCTCCAAATGCGACGCATTTGGTGCAGTGTAAATGTATCATAAGACTATAAGAAAACTTAAATGAAGTGCTACGATATCACAGACGAAACTTATTGCACCAAGAAATAGTGAATTTCTTACGTTCTACCTGCTCAAGCAGAGAATCCTAACAAGCGGCAAAAGAAGCTAAAATATTTAAGCAACAATCCACACAACAATTGTCCTATTGTCGTCATTTACCTTTTTCCCTTTGATTCATTTTATTTGAGAGATTTAGACGTATAAGAAGACAAGACACATTTCCAAAAGCTAAAGCCTTCAGCTCCCAGCAAAAACGTCAATCTAATTGAAATTCTAGACAAAATCTTCCGCAAATTACCTTCATTGACAAAAATCTCTAATCCCAAGCCATGCAAGAGCAACAACAACACAAACAGCAGCAGCACAAGGCAACATGAAACAAAACTCAAGATGAGCTGAACAACGATTGAGAGTGGGGAAGTGAAGAAGCGTAAAGGTGAAGCGCTACTTACCACACCAGCGCCTTGCCCTTAGTTGCACAATAAGAAAGTAAAAACGTTGTTCGCTGCACCTGTCGATTGCTAAGTGATTTTCACTGTATGCGCTATATGCGCAAGTGCGGTAGTGTTTGGGTGGGTGCGAATGCTAGCTGCTGTGCGTTTTGTGGTATGTGAAACCGGATGCGGAAGCCAGTAGAACTTCAGTAGCAGCCACATAACGAAATCCTCCTCTTCGATTGACAGCAAAAGGAATCAACATGACAAGCAATGAGGAGCGTATGAACACAAGAAGGTGGCAAATCACCAGGCAAAGACAACAGCAATAATAATGCAATGTGGTTAGCTGCACTTTTAAGAAATAAATGTTAGTTGTGGTTTTTGCAGCTGCTCATTATTTTGAGGTTGGCGGTGCGATTTAAAATACTTACACCAATAAAAAATTACTTTACAATTGAATAAAATAAAATATGATAGATAATATATAAAAAAAAATTAAATAATATTTGTTTACAACAATGGAATTGTTGTTTGACGCCCTTTGTAATTAAACGACATTGTAATTGTGAGCTTGAGGCCAAGAAATAATGAATTTTGTTTTTCTTAAAATTTCATAACTGCTGTTGGTTTTTTTAATTTTTAATAATTTATATTTACATTGTTGGCAAGACAAACAGAATAGAAAATGGGTGATTATGGTGTTCACAAAAATGATGTTGGCCGCTTGGCCAGCATCGTGCTGCCTAAATTCTACTGAGGAGTGGAACTAGGGGTGTGAGCCAAAAATATTTCCTTTTTTTCTATTCTAAGAAAAAAATGAAAGTAAAAAGTTTAATCTTTTCTACATATAATAAAATTGTAACAGGCCGATGTCTGTACATGGCAGATATCAACAAAAAATTGATTGGGGGAAGCATTATTAAGCGAGTAGAATCCAAATCAACCATTTTAAAAATTTGTGTGTGCCTGTCTGTCTGTCTGTCCGTATGTTTGTGACCGTATCACTCCGAAAGTAATGAATAGAAGTGAATGCCACTTGCTCGACGCTCAACTTAAAATTTAAGATATTACTTTTTCAATATCTCAACCGGTTTTGAAGTTATCGCCCAATATGTGGACCATGTATGTTTGTGCTCGTAACACTGTAAAAGTACTGAATGGAATTGAAACGTTGGATTTCTAGACGCTCAACTTAAAGTTTAAGATATTTTTTTTGCGATATCCCAACGAGTTTTGGGGTTAACGCCCAATATGTGGACCAGAGGTGACCAAAAATGTCTTAGTACAATATGGGTGTCAAACTAAAGGTGTCAATGAGTGCTATAATACGAGATGTGATTAATTGAAATATATGAAATGGTTTGGGATATATCTTCAAATTTCGATAGCTCGACCGGTTTCGGAGGTATCGACGAATAATTCCACAAAAATGTGTGGTACCATGATGTACCTGAACTCTAGCCTTTTTGTTGGATTTTATTCTTTGCTAACCCAGCTGCAAAAAAAAAAAAAATTATACGCATACGAAGTCGCGGACAGCAGCTATAAATAAAAAGAAATGAAAAAAAAAATAAAAAATAATGAAATAAAATAAAAAACTAAAAAATAAAATAATAAAGTAAAATAGAATGAAAAAAATAAAATATAATAAAAAAAATAAAGGGAAACAAAATGAAAAAAAGTTCATAAAAAAATAAATAAAATAAAGTGCAATAAAAAAAAATAATAATAATAAATAAGTAAAATAAGGTTAGTTTCAAATAAAATAAAGTAAAATAAAAAAATAAGTTAAAATAAAAAAAAAAAATGAAAACTAAAAAAAAATTAAATAAAAAAAGTTAAAACAAAATGAGTAAAAACATCATATTGAAAAAAAACTTAAAATAAAAAATTAAGGTTTATTAAAAAAATAATAATTTTTGAAGTAAACTATTTTATCTTACTTAACATATATTTGTCTTTTTTTCATTCTTTTTTTAATTTTATTTACTTATTTCAAATTTTAATTTATTTTGCTTTATCTTATTTATGTGATTTTATTTTATTTCATTTTTTATTTTTTTCTTCCGCTTATTCTTTTTTAATTTTATTTAAATTTTTTTTATTTATTTTTTTTTTTAGGTGCTTTATCATATTCTATTTTGTTTTATTTTTTGCTTTACTTCATTTTATTTTATTTACAAAAAATTACGAAATAAAATAGCTACTAAAGTTAGTGTCACCTTTTTGGTACCATTTCCAACGGTCTTCAGCTACGACTATGCCTACGGTGACCATCCGTTCTGTTTTTGGCAGAACAGTTCTGTTTTTAAGGAGCTTGTTCTGCGTATTTTTTTTCTAAAGAAAATAACACAAATGTTCTGTTTTTAAGCAAATGTTCTGTTTTTGTTCTGCTTTTTTGTGCCCTCAACCTTTTTTAACAAATTTAATGAGTAGCTCTGTAAAGTTAGTTTGCTCAATAATTTCAAAACTTTATAAAAAATTTAAAGTCTTTCCAAATATTTTAAAAATAATATTTTAAATAATAATTTATGTTTAACGCGGTCAAGTGCTTCAGCGAAAAAAAAAATTGAGTACGTTAAAATGGCAAAAACGTACCAAATTTGGAAGTTCCATACCCGGTAAAAAATTCGTACCAAAAAAGGTACATTTCGGCCAAAGCGGCAACCGTGGTTATGGTAGGTTTTAAATTAACAAGGAAATGTCTCTCACCATCAAGAAATACTACTCACAAAACGGAAAAATATACTTAAAAAAATTACTTTCAATTGATGCACTTTGGTTGAAATTGTTTGAGATTGCCATTTCAATGTTTCACAGACGTTGGCAACATTTTTTACTGCAAGGAGATGATTTCGCCATGAAAAACACTTTTCAAATATTAAGAATGTAACCCCAAATAGTTTATAGCCGGATAGCTAAATTTCCACGTGAAGGCAATACCAAGCCTTAAGTTAAAAGAGTTCTGTTTTTTCAAAAAAAAATTTATGGTCACCGTAACTATGCCCCATGGCTTTTACTAATTTTCAAAATTTCAGCTGAATTTTTTTTTACAAAAGATTTTAAAACTTACACATATTTGAGTACTAAAAAAAATTAAATAATAATACATCCATTCAGATACGTGCATAGATTGATTCACTAAAAATGATTAATTCTTCAAGTTTTCCCAGGAATTTCTTTTTTTTTTGTTAATTTAAAAATAAATGCATAAGTACTAAAAATTATATCAACAAATTTTAGTATTTAAAAGCTTAATCTCTAACGAATAATTTTTTTTTTAAATTAGTTCTTAATTTAGTAATAAAATATAAGTACCAACATTTAGTACTTATTTTTCACTTATTTACCAACTCCAAGACAATAAACTTCATGTTCAGCATACACAGTCATAATAAGACGTAAGCGGACATGGCCACCCAAGCCACCTATCTAAAATCGCTATTTTATTACAACGAAATTTCTGGTTTTGCCCTATTAAGCTGAGTGCATGCGGAAGTTGCCACTGTCATTGCCAAATAGCAACAACAAATATAGTAGTATTAGCGCTTTCTTTAACAACAATAACAACAACAACAACAACAACAACAACAACAACAACAACAAAAACATATTTTTAATATTTCTATTGTCATTGCCACATTGGCGGTTAGCGAGATGTACATAGGAATGCAAAAAAAAAAAGAAAAAAAACCGAGTAAGGCGTACCTCAGTTTTGGTGTTAGCATTACAAAGTTGCAGTTGCATGCGCGCTTTGTTCTTCTTATTTCCTCTGCTTTTTCTATTTCCTATATTATTACTTTACATCTTCTTTATGCCACACACACGCAGTTGCCAGGCGTTTGTGGTGCGGTTGCTTTTGTCACTGCTTCGATTTCACTGCGCTTAGTGCACCTCAAGGATTTCAATTTTCCTTTTCAATTTTCTTTCCCTCATAATATCCCGTTTTACCGTTGTGACATGGCTCATGGCGTTACTTATGTTGCAACAACGTCAGTTTCTAGCTGTATTTTTCAGTAGCAATTCAGGTTTAAGTTTTTTTTCTCTGGCTGCTTCTGTGCTGCAGCGCACATCACTCCAATTTTTTTTTTGCCTTAATTTAATCAACTGAAAGCGCATTTTCAGCTTTTCCTGCTTGCAATTTCTTTTACTTTAAAGGATTTCTTTTTACCCTTACCTTTTTCTATCATTTCAAAAGGTCTTTGCCTTATCGTTGCTTCTTTTATTTTTTTATCGCTTGCACACTTTCTCACACTTGGAGCGCTTCTTGTTGCACACTGCTGCTGCAATTCAATTTCGTGCAACACACTCTCCTCCTTAAGCAGACTCCAACCACGCTTTGGATCTTGGAATTGATATTTTTGCGCGGTATCAGTAGCTTTTGTGTCGCCTACTTTTTACTTGTCTCGACTTTACACTCCACTGCCAAGCTATAGTTTAGCGCCACCCTTTTTGAATCGCAGTCAGCGGTTGCATTTATTGTTTTTCTTTTTTTTTTAAATAATAATTGCATTTCGTGTCGATTTACCGTTACTTTTTATGTCTTCTTTAGATCATTTTCTGTGCGCTTTAAATGAAGCGTGGAAAATGTAGCACAAAATCATGTTAAATATTTGTAGTATTGAATTTGATACGCTTGCAGTTATTGATTTTTATTTTCCGTTTTGCTTTCAGTACTTAAATAAAATGTAGATGTATGTTTTTTTTTCAACAAAAACAATTATTTAAAAAATGTACTAAAATTTAGTACTAAAACTGTGTACTAAAAACTAAAAACAAAATACTAAGAATATTGCAGTGAATTAATTTTTATCCCGAAAAGTTGTTAACCTTCCCTTCGTACGTTTGTTCGAATAGTGTTAGATATGTACTAAAAGTAGTATCTACTTAGATTTTGTTGGATGCCGCAATCAATTTATACAGCAACAATTAGTGAATATAGTTACTAGAAAAAATGGTTTGATTCAAAAAAGAATAGCTGTATCTTGTTTAAACAGTAAGTACTAAAAATAAATATTCTGGGTAATATATATTTAAAGAAACCATTTGTGTATTAAATATTAAATAAAATGTTTCTAATCGTTACCATTAAGTATTAACCTAAAATATCGGTAAGAAAACAATTTACTAACGCAACAAAAATTCGATATTTTAGATTTTTAGTACGAAAATCTACCCTTAACTTTTTTAATTAAGAAACCAAATTATTAATTATAAATTTTTTCTAATCGTTACCATTAAGTATTAACCTAACATTTTGAACTAAGAAAAAATTTATTAAGCTCACAAAAATTCAATATTTTAGATTTTTAGTTCTAAAATCGACCCTAACCTTTTTTAATTTAGACACCAAATTATTAGTTATATATTTTTTCTAAAGTTTAAAGCTACGAAAGAAACTACTAAGGCAACAAAATATAAAAATTGTAAGTGTTTAGTACTTAAATCTAGCCAATTTTTTTTTTTTTAATAAAGAAAACAAATTTTTACTCAGTTTGTTCTTAAATGTCAAACAAAGAAGAAAGTCTGCTAAGGCAATAAAATGCCCATATGTAAATATTTAGTAATAAAATCCAAATTACAGTTTTTTTGAACAAAGACATCAAATGGGGATCCTAATAATTCACTAGGAGACAATAAGTCTCTGCGGTTGGCAGTTATCCCACGTTGATAGCTGTTAAGTAATTTTCTAGTACTAAAATTTAGTACACTTTTTCTGTTGTAGATAAAATGGTATAAAAAATGTATCCACTCTCCGTAGTAGAAATCATAAGGGAACTGGCATCAGCATATCTCAAATGCCCCTGGAATGCCTAGTCTAACGCTAAAGAAATTTAATAGGTTACCGAAAAGTCGCTCAATTTTTGTAACATTTAGCTACTCACCAATTTATAGACAACATCGCAATGGATAAATTCGGGTTACTAGCTTTATTGAAGTGAAAATTACCTGAAATAGAAAATAAATGTTTTTTAGTACTAAATAATAATCCTAACTAAATATGGAAGTGTATGCTAATAATGACTTAAGCTAAACTCAAGCAAAGCGGATGCATGACGCCAAACTCCATGTCAATTTTAATTCAGAGTTTTTTTTTCTTTGTCGCCACTTGTTACGCAACTGTCAGATATGATATATTTTTAGTAATCCTTTTATGCCACATTACAAAAAAAAACATGAAACATGCCACAACCGTGACGTTGATGTCAACACAACTTATCACTTAATTGAGTCTGTAAGTTAAAATATATCTTTGTACATACTGACACTTTTTTGTTTAAGTATAATCATCAGTATTGCCATAATGAACACCAGCTATGATGCATGTTTCGCATTTTTAATGTGCGGCTGTCAATGTCGACAACGCAATGTGTCATTTGTAGCGTCTTAACTGGCAACCCCAAAATTGTAAGCGCTTTAAGAAGTAAACAAAAGAAGAGCTAAAGTAGATGACAAGAAAAACAATTACAATGCAATGCTCATTCGTTGGTCACGCTCAACTGACAATTGTGTGCTGCCATAACTTGCAATACGATGTGGCAGTACGTCTGCCAGACAAATCGGCAATCAGACGTATTTCCTTGTAGTTAAACATAAGGGCATGAAAAAGCGCAAATCTGCAAATTTATTTACATTTTTTTATTATTATTTTTTTTTTCGATAAATTATTTCGGATTACTGATATCATTTCAAACAAATTTTTCTAACGTTAAACAGGTAAATATCACCAGGTTATATCACCATCAATCCAATTTAGAGCTAACTTTACTTACCCAAAATGATGCCAAAACGACCCAAAAATTATCCGAAAATAATCCGAAAATGATCCCAAAAAGACCCAAATGTTCCTAAAGTGGCACGAAATTGAACCCAAAACGACCCAAAAATTATCCGAAAATAATCCAAAAATGATTCCCAAATGATCCCAAAAACACCCTTAAATGTACCCTAAAATGATCCCAAAATTATCCAAAAAAGGTTCCCAAACTAATCTTAAAATAATACCAAAACGACCTAAACAAGACCCTCAACTATTCTTAAAATGATCCAAAAATTATCTCAAAATGATCCAAAAAAGATCCGAAAATTACCCCATAATTGTCCCAATTTAATCCAAAATTGAACCCAATCTCAAAATAGCCCCGATAAAAGCCAAACTGACCCCTAAATGATCTCAAAACTATCCTAAAATAATCCAAATTTGATCCCAAAAATATACAATACAAATACAATACGGTAAATGGTAACCCTGGGCGGCTACCCTACTTTAAAATATTTTAGTTGGTATGTCGGCGAAAATACCTTTCATTTGATACCCATATTGGCTTATCTAACTGCATAATTAAAAAAAATTGAGATGGTTGGCAACCCTTTACACCCCCCAAGTGGATAGTTTTAGAATCAATAATATCATTTATATGCCAAATTTCATCCAAATTGGTCAAGCGGTTCCCGAAATAATTCGGATATACACATATACTGCGGTAAGGTGGCTACCCTAGGTGGCAACTCTATTTTAAAGTTGTTTAGTTGGCATGTCGCTGAAAATACCTTTCATTGGATACCCATATTGGCATATGTTGCGCAATAATTTAAAAAAATGAGATAGCTGGCAACCCTGTAACAAGCCCCAAGTGGCAACCCTCAAGTGGAGAGTCTTATAGTACATTTACACCGCACCAATTTGTCAAATTTGGTGCGGTGTAAATGTACTATTAGAATCAACCATACTATCTATATTCAAAATTTAATCCAAATCGGTTAAGCGGTTCCTGAGATAGTCTGGATATACAAATATACAAATCTACATATATACAAGTTTAGCTCGTTTAAAATTATAAGATATCCTCTTAAAAAATAAAAATTATCTGTGCCACCGTAAAGCATTTCAATTCCTTCTCGCTGATTATTAACTTTACCAAGAAATGGTCATTCGAATTACTAGGAAAAAATTAATATTTGTGCAAAGAAAATGGGAGTTAAGTGCAAGCGCAAAACCCTATTTGCATAATTATCTATCGCAAACAGTCACTCACACAATTTTACATATTCAACTGCAGTATTCAACCATAACGCTACTTTGCTCATATATTTTACAAGTAATTAGCATTAATTTTACTAAGTGATAATCCCATGCTTACGCAGAATATTGAAATTGTATGAATGAACATTGTAGTTCAACTGGAGTGCAAACTTCGCAAGACCATTGGGTATTCGTGGGTGTAGTAGATGTAGACAAGTGCACGAGCGAGCATTTGGCCTAGGTCGAGTTGCATTGAAATGTGGTAAAGCCAATTCAGACCGGCACACGCTGAAAGCTGGACTGTGTTAAAAGCAAATTATTGCTATTGCACTTCAAACGTGTATGTAGTTGTTGCTGCTGATGATATTAAAGTGAAGTTAATAAAGTTATTTGCATTTTATATTACCCAGCGCATGTAACTTCAACCAAACGTATACATTCATATCTGCGATCTGCATATTGTATGGATATTAAAATAGTTGTATTGGCATTTGCTTTGGGCGGCAACTGATACTGGTAAGGTTAATACATCCAAATACTGGCCAGTGCGCAAACTTTTGGTATATGTATGTATGTTGAAATGACTGCGCTTTTTTCTTGCTTTTACTAGCAGCCACGTGTCTGCACGAGTCAGTCAGCGAGTGCAAATTGCTTTTAATTCATTTATAATTTCTTAATAACCGGGCAATATTTTTAATGCACTTTGAGAGAGAAAAAGCGTAGCCTTTACATATAAACATATGTTCTTACAATTCTTTTATGATTTAATAATGAAATAAGGATATAAACTTAATAATGTAGTTGCTTGTAGTTTACGTATTATCATAATTATAAAGCCCATAAAATTAATTTGAAAGTTTTAATTGAATGTCTGATATTGAATGTTTTCGTGTAATAAATTAAAAGCATAAAATTAACTGAAAAGGCGGAAGATAATAAGTTCGAAAAATTCTTTTAGCACTTAAGACAAATATATATAGGCTGAATGTATCGAGAGAAATTTTATAGTAGCAGCACTTTCTGAAAAATACCATATCGAATCACCTTAACAGGTTTAATATCACATCACATGATATCGCAACAAGACCTAGAAATACGAAATTATCAATTAGAATTACCAGTCGCAATTTATCACAAACATATCGTCATTCCTGTGCTATTTTTCCGCGCAAACTGAAATGTGATAGCCCTCAACGGATACAAAGGGACGTCCTAGTACCCCATAAGGTCGATGGTATACCAAATGTAATTTTGTGCGCCCAAATCATGTCATATGATGTTTTCATGTGATATTACTTGTATCACAACACAAATATGGCATGACAAGGGATGAAAAAAAATCGTTCCAATATACATACATTAATAGCAAATCAAATCAACTCATGAATGTATAGCGTAACACAGATCATACTGTCACGTAATAGATGTCCCTAAACCTGCAATTCAGATTATTTAACCCGCAAATATAAGTGAAAACCCTCTACAACATCACATTAATACACAGAGTCTCAAAAATATTATTAAAACTTAAAAATATCCCAAATTCTCTTTACATCACTTCGCATCACCCAAATCATATCAAATGGCTTGTTATGAGAACATATCACATGAGTTGGAAACAAACGGGTGAACTTTGGGAATTATTACTATTTCATGAAAACATGAGACATCACTTCATACTAAGGTAACAAATATACCAGGCGAGCTTCAAAAATGGTACACATAAGTGAAAATCTCATGAATCAATATCACCTTAATCTATATCACATCATCAGTACAGGTTGCTATAACTGTCCCCTTTATTCCTATAACGACAGGATTACAGAAATAAGTTATGAGGGCGATTTGCCAACAGGTTATCATAACCTGTAAAGAGATTTTGCCGAGCTTCTCTTTCTAACTTGTGGTGTGTTGCTTTTAGTTTTTCCTACAAGTTTGCGAGACCTACAGTTTTTTGGCCGACTTCGAACGGCCGGGCATTGATCCGCCACGACTCGGTGTAGAAGGCCGAACACTTAACCGCTACACCACGGCGGCCGCTGAATCACAGAACACCTAGCCAAAAATCTCACAAGACATCACATCCAAAAATGTTTTCGCTATTAACTACGGTAACGTGAAATCATATCAATTTATGTATATCATATTATAGTGCACTAAGCATAAGATCACATCATATCGACATAGATGATATGAAATCACATGACTTTAAATCAGATCTTCATCATCATCATCATCATCATCATCATCATCACATCATCATCATCATCAGCGTCATCATTATCATCATCATCATCACCATCATCATCATCACATCATCATCATCATCATCATCATCATCATCATCATCATCATCATCATCATCATCATCATCATCATCATCATCACATCATCATCGTCATCATCATCATCATCATCATCATCATCATCATCATCATAATCATCATCATCATCATCAGCATCATCATCATCATCATCATCATCAGCATCATCATTATCATCATCATAATTATCATCATCATCATCATCATCATCATCATCATCAGCATCATCATTATCATCATCATCATCATCATCAGCATCATCATCATCATCATCATCATCATCATCATCATCATCATCATCATCATCATCATCATCACCATCATCATCATCATCATCATCATCACCATCATCATCATCGTCATCATCATCATCATCATCATCATCATCATCATAATCATCATCATCATCATCATCATCATCATCATCATCATCATCATCATCATCATCATCATCATCATCATCAGCATCATCATTATCATCATCATCATTATCATCATCATCATTATAGTCGATTCTGGCCGTCGAGCACGCCCTTTTTAACTATGTATAACTGAAATATCATATCACATCTCGTCAATTCAAAATGCTATCAATCACATCACATCGTAGTAAATCACGTCAAACACAATGAATTTATATCAGAGGTATTACACTCCATTAGTTTATTTATAGCACAATTACTTGAAATAAAATCACATTAAGAGTTTAAATCTAAATTTTCTAATCATAACATCACATCATATCATCGAACAATCAGATCACATGTCGTCAGATCAGAATAACATCAGTCACATCATGCCGCAATAAATCAAGTTGAAAGCAATAAGCTCATAACACTTTGTATTAAATCTACAAGAATGATTATACCCGATTAGTTTATACACATATACAATTAATTCTATTCAAATCACATTAAAAGAAATAGCGTCAATACAATTTGTTTTTTTTTAATTATTTATTTTAAACAACGTATTAATATGAAGGAAGTCAGCAATCTTAATTCGACATAGCAAAGAACTTAAGCTTTAATATATCTCCATACGATTTTGTAAAACATTCAAAAAAACGAAAATCAACACTCATAAATACAGAAGCTAACTAACAGACGCCCTTATGGGTATAACTTGACTTTTGGCCACAATTAGTTGGAAGGTGTGTCTGTCAAACAAATCGGCCACACCTGTATTTGATGCTCACCCAAAATACATGTGAACATACCTACAAATAGCCCAATTCCCATTGGGATCAAATCGAAAATAGCAAATCGTATGGCAAATGGCATGCCAATTAAAATTGTAATTAAATCTAAATGCGCTTTGACAAATCCTTTGAGAGAAATGCGTAATTATTTTAATTGTTTGATGTCAAAAGGTTAATTCTATGTTATGAATAGATAGCTAAATAGATAAGAAAGAAGAAGCAGAGTGTGATATGAGAAGGTAAAGTAGGTGTGTAAGTATGTTGATATGTGTTGTAAGTTATTATCATAGTTCTATTCTAATTGTTGGCACATGACGTATGAGTGATGCTACGTCAATGTTGTTAATCAAGAATGTGTTGTTAATGCGTTGCCACAAATTAATAGCTGTAATTATAATTATATAGGTGTAAAAACGTTTGTGCTTAGGAGGTGCTTTAAGCTGACTTATTTTAGTAGGTGATGTTTAATTTTCCAGTACTTCAATTCAATACTTGAACTGCGTTTAATTGGTTTCGTTTTCGTTCAATAGCAATGAAAATATGTAATGTTTTTATGTGAAGGACCCACTAAAATTGTGTCTCCAGGAAATAGGCAGCGAAATGATCTCTGCAAAGATTTATCGTATCTCGAAATGTTAATCGCATATTATTTTTCCCTAAAATCTCAATCGGACCCCACCTTAATAATAAAATTTCATCTTAAGGATTAAATTTTGCCAGAGCGAAAGAAAACACATATAAACTTATAACCTCGCTGACATTTTTATATTACTTAGCCAAAATTTAAGCCAAAACCATTGCTTGCTTTTTCTTCTCAGTATTAATGAATTTAATTAATCACACATCTGCTCTCCCGCCCCAATACTTTACCGCAAAAGGTTGCTGCCACTTCGCATCATAACTCTATTTTTCAAACATACAGACACACAAATACCTTAAATATTTCATCACATCCCACTCAAGTACTCAATATCCTAAATACATATAAATAAATTGCTTCTCTCCACCTGCCCGACTCAATTTAGCTCTTGGTTATTTTCCTTTACTCTAAGTTTTGTTCAACCTTAAATAATATCTTAAATCTCAACCAAATCTAGTAACATCTTTCTATGCATGAACCATATTTTTACTTATGTTTAAGTGTGTAACTGGGTCGCTTTACTTATTATCAGCTGCGGCTTAACCTTTCCACCATTCTAGGCTTATTGCTTCTTTTCCACTAATTTATCATGTTTATTGTATGTATGTGGCATATGTTGTACGTCCATTTTGTTAGTTCGGGTTAAATGCTCAGTGTGTTCTTAAGTTTGGCCTTTCTGAGATATATGTCTATGTACTCGTACCTTCATATTTGGAGACTACTTTCATTTAAAGGTAGGTATATGTTTATAATTTTCATTCCCTGTTGTGTCTATTCAGCTTTAATTGATTATGTCTAATTACACTGTGCGATATATTTTTGAAGAATTTTATCATAAAAAAAAGTAGTGTTTCCAAATAGTGGTAGTACAAGAACTGTTCCCTCGAGACAGTACGATTGAAGAACGCGAAAGTCTAAGACCTTCAAATATACATTAGAGCGTGCCAAAAATGTATGGAAACAATTCAGGTTCGAAATTTGATATGATTATCTACATCGCTGCGCTTTAGCCTAAATAACATGTATGTGAACTTTTATTGTTTTAGGATAACGGCAACCTTTGCCGATTTATAGTTAAAGTTTTAAACTGCTAGCTATACTTAGTTCGAAAAACATACCATTAAGGCTTCCAAAGATAAATCGTTTTAATATTTTATCGATATATAAAGGAGTGTGTAACTTCACATCGGAATTTTTATAAGGACTACAGGATTCTTTGCAAGGATATTGAAAAAAAAATGTATTTACGAGAAAAGGACATTGGAATTTCAACAGTGTTTTAGTATATTGCGTAAGAATATGTAAATATGCGTAAAATAAGTGTGTACATCTCAGTGGCGTGCCTACGTGTATCAATTAAGGCAAGCCCCAGTGTTTATAACCCCAGCGAAAGCACATAGTGCTGCCAGAGAACATTTCAGACAAAGAAGAGGGCAGGATATTTATCGACTTTTGCAGACGGGGAAAAACTTCAGCTTTTACGTTTCACTAATAGCCACACTATTGTTTACAGATTTTTTAAGTTTTTCCAATCCAAGGGAAACGTTTTATTTGCACTATTTCCCATTTAGGTACTTTGCAGAAACTAAGAAACCTTAAAAATCTTTTTAATATTTTATAATGCCTAGCAAATAAAAAAATTACAGCACCTACCGCTATTGAATTCTTTTTTTCTACTTTAAAATATGTGGCAATAATTTTTGAGTAGAGCGCTTTGCACGTTGAAATTGTAGATACATAGGTACATAAACAAATTTCATTTTCGTTTTATCGCCAGAAGCTGGCTTCAAAGTTTCATATAAAATTACTTCCAAATTCAAAAAAAAAAAAAACAATTGCTTCAGCACACAGATTCGTACTGGTTTTGAAACCCCGATAAAAGCCAATAAGTAAAAGCGAGACGGCCATCATTGCCTAGGCGGTTTAAGGCTGTTTTAAGTAAGTAAGTAGGAGATAGACATCACGCACTGAAATAATTTTATGTAAATGAGCTATCAGTCGACAGGTGGCAGGAAAAGCTGTAGGTATGTTTCTATGCTATTAACAGCTATTAGGTAGTAAGTGACAGGCAGGGAAATAAAAACCGGATATCCTATTAAGAACCCAAATGAACATATTGTAGCTCATAGGGGATTAGCTAGGCAAGCCGGGCTTTTCGGCTTATATGGAAGGCACGCCACCGGTATATCTTGCAATTTTGCAATTATAGTGCACTTTTTATTGGTCATACACTGCGTATGAGTAACATTTAGTTATACAAGTAAGAAAAGTCCAGTTAAATACCGATCTAGAAATTATGAATTCCTTAACAGCAATATGAGTACCAGCTAAACGCAGTGGAATGCAGTAAGATTTTACTGAAAACTTCAACTAGAAGTCGACAGGGATTGCTGCGATCCGAATTGCATTAAACTTTGTCAGGATAGTTTTTGATGCATATGGTTCAAATTTAATTTAATTGAATTTAAATTTAATTTATTTTATACCATTTTGGCCAAGCACCCTATTCCTAAAGTTGCTACTGACTTTTCTTTTAAATATTAATGTGCATAAATGTAGGAATGTTAAAAGATTTAATAACCCATTAAAATGGCCTTAAATAAATCATTCGAATGGTAAAACGTTTCTCTAAAAAAATGAAAGAAATTTAAATTGAAAATCAACAACGAAACTTGCTGAATACTAATAAATATAAGAAAATTGAATTAATCAAAAATTATCTCAACTTTAAGTGCTAATTAATTTTGGTGCATAATTAGGTTGTATCCGCGACGACCGATTTGAGTGAAAAGGACTGGCATCGCTGGCTGAAAGAACCCAAAAGGAGTTAACAAAAAAAGTGTTGAAAGAAGCTGCAACAAATTTATAAAAGGCTACATCGCAGTTTGCTGCACGTAGCAGCGCAACAAATACTTCAGTGGATCTAGCGCTTGTTTTCTTAGTACGGCTCTTCTTTTTTTGAATCAACTTTGACGGACGTTTGATATAATTAGGATAATGAGCAAACTAAATTTATAGTAGTTAAAGTTTTAAACAAGCTGGAATATACTATTGATGGATGCAAATTTAGCGAAATTATTAAATGTAATGTAAAGAAATCTCAAAAAAAAATCTTGAAATTTTTTTTTAAAGAAAAAAAGTACAGAAAGTAAGGCTGGAATTAAAATGTTGCTCTTTGAACGCAAACATACCTATTCTCAATATTCATATTACATACTTGTAACCAAAATACAGGCATTCATGCTATCACGCATACCTACAAACATATAAATTACGCGCCTAGAGTGCTAACTATCCTATTTACTCATATCGTATTTAAATTTTAATAGCACTCCCAGCCAAATTCATTGCACATCCCACATATTACCATTAACACACATTCGTATACTGTAAGCTTGTCTATTTTAATACAAAATTTAACTATGTGTTAGGGCATGTGAGAAATTAATGGAATGCAATTAAATTGTTAATGAGCGTAGAAGCGCCTAAATATGTATGCTCAAACATGTTAACAACATACATTCAAACGTTCATGTACTTCAAATGAGCTAATTGAATTGTGAATGCAGAACATGTTACACCCAAATTCAGCGTGTTTATGACATAGCTTTAAGAAGTATTTTAGGTCGATAAAGGTCGAAAAGAAATTAAATAACATAAGATTAAGAAAAAACAAAATTAACATAAAATAAAATTTAAAAAAATAAAATAAAATAAAAAAATAATTATATAAAAAAAAATAAAATAAAATAAAATAAAAAAAAAATAAAAAAAAAATAAAATAAAATAAAATAAAATAAAATATAACAAAGTAAAAATTAAATAAAACATGAAAAAATAGAAGCAAATTAAATAAATAAAAAAAAAATATAAACAAAGAAAAAATATTTTTTTTTAATCCTGAAAATGATAAATATTTTGTGAATTTGTTTTCTTATTTTACAATTATGAAGAAACATGGAGGCGTAGAGCTGGTAAAAAGCATGCATAAACTCTTATGCAGAATATGGTCAGATGAGTGCATGCCTCGGGATTGGAATTTAAGTGTATTCTGCCCAATCCACAAGAAAGGCGATCCCACTAACCGCACCAACTACCGAGGAATCAGTCTTCTTAATATCGCATATAAGGTTCTTTCTAGCGTATTGCGTTAAAGACTGAAGCCCATCGTAGACAAACTGTTTGGACCTTATCAGTGTGGCTTTAGACCTAATAAGTCTACCATCGACCAGATTTTCACGATACGCCTAATCCTGGAGAAGACCCATGATAAAAGAATCGAGACACACCGTCCCTTTGTCGATTTTAAAGCCGCTTTTGACAGCGCATAAAGGAGTTACTTGTATGCCGCCATGTCTGGTTTTGACTTCCCTGCAAAGCTTATACGGCTTTGCCAAATGACGTTGAGCAATAAACAGCTCCGTAAGAATCGGGAAAGACCTCTCTGAGCCATTTGAAACCAAACAAGGCTTCAGACATGGCGACTCCCTTTCGTACGATGTCTTTAATTTGATACTGGAGAAGATAATTCGAGCAGCAGAGCTTAAACGCAATGGCAAAATCTTTTACAAGAGCAATTGTTGGCGTATGCCGATGATATTGATATCATTTACCTTAACAACCGCGCTTTAAGCGCTGCCCTCGCTGGACCGAATAAGGAAGCGAAACAAGTGGGTCTTGCAACGAGGGCAGGTCGAAGTATCTGCTGGAATCAAAGAAAGAATCGGCGCGTCTTCCCCTTGGCAACTAAGTCACCGTTGATAGCTACAAATTTGAAACGGTGATGGACTTCGTCTATTTGGGAACCAGCATTAACACCGAAAAAAATATAAGTCTAGAAATCCAACGGCGAATCACTATTGCCAAAAAGTGTTACTTTGGAACAAGCAATTGACAAGCAAATATCACGCTCTATAAGTCTCTCATCATACCAGTCCTGATATACGGCTCAGAATCACGGACAGTGTCAAGGGAAGATGAGATGGCCCTTTTAGTATTAGAGAGAAAAGTTCTCTGGAAGATTTATGGTCCTTCCCGTGATGCTAACGGTGAGTATCGAAGGCAATTTAACGATGAGCTGTTTGTACGAGCTTTACGCAGACCTGGCCATAGTTCAGCGAATTAAAGCCGAAAGGCTCCGCTGGCTGGGTCAAGTTATGCGAATGGACAAATAGCTCCAGCACAGAAGGTTTTACTATCGTCCTCTGAATTCGGCAGCAGAGAAAGTGGAGGATGACTTGAACTCACTTGCGGTTTCCAATAGGCGGCTGTTATCGCTAAAAAGGAATGAGTGGCGTGCTTTGACACGAAACGGCTAAAATCGCCTAGGCGGTCAAGCTTCAATAAATGACGCAAACCAAGATTAGATAACAAAATAAAAAAAATAAAAAATCTTCTTAAATTTTTTTTCAACCTATCTAAAGGCACTTTTACAAAAACTTTAGGAAAATGAATTGAACAAATTTGTCATAAAAGTTTTGCAGAGCGTACCAAAAATGTATGGAAAAAAGTTTGGGCTCGAAATTTGATATGCACACCCTCTATATGGTATTAGCCTAAACAACATGTGTGCGAAATTTGATTATTCTGGGGTAACTATTGCCCGTGCCGATTTTTAGTTAAAATTTTAGCTAGCAGCTTATATTGAGAACGCAAAAAACAACATTAGGGCTTCGAAAATTACATGATTTTAATATTTTGCCCATTTTTATAAGGACAATAGGATAAATTGCAAGAATATTGAGAAAACGTATTCAAATGGAAATGACATTGGAAGTTCAAAAAGTTTTAGTAGATTGCGTAACAATATCTATGTTTTCTAGCAAAAATAAGTGTATACATTTTGAAACTTTGCAACTATAGTGCACTTTTTGTAGGTCATATACGGCGTATGAGTAACATTTAGTTATACAATAAAGAAAGGTGCAGCTAAATTGTAATCATGCTTTGGTTGATATCGCCTGAACGGATTGAGATATCGAAATAAAATGTACTTTCATTTGATAATTGTATTGTAAAATCAGTTTCTGGCGTATATACTGTCTACATTTTCTTTAATAGTTTTATGTGCATTTTCAAGACTTTTATTTGATTACAGCTTTTTTAAGAAAATGCAGTTCTGAGAAAGTTGAAGAATAATAATTTTAAAGGACATTAATTACATGCCCTGAAAGGGTAATACAAAATGAATATTTACTTTTGCTTATTTAAAGAAGATCCTGAGCATCTGGTATATAAAAAAGGTATCGGCTTACGTATTATGAATCCCTTAAATGATAGGGATACTGTAATAGATATGAGTAAAACGAATACATAAATAATTAAATTTCCAAACACACAAAATTAGAGAGTATGCGTTTAAATAAAACAACTTTGAAATGTTCATTTATATGTTGAACACTTTGTTTACTTAATGACCTAAATAGTACACAATTCTCTTACTGAACTCCCAAGCACACAGCCCGCAAAATTTAGTAAAATTATCTGAAAATCTTCTTCAGCTTAATACAAAAGCCTCTAGCTATAATCAACACAAATACACACAGTAAACGCACAATTTAGCAAACTAAATGACTTCAGTAATATTTTATGAATTGAATTTTACGCAAAACAATTGTATCTCCAACAACAGTACAACACAAATAACTGCATCTAAGCATATATTAAATTATAAATTACATAAATTATGGTGCATTGCATATTAATAAAAAAAATTAATTCTACATTGCAATATGTATTATCATATTGAATCAGCTGTATGGGCTTATGCAGAATGTATGTTAATGCTATAAATTGTTTGCTTACAGCAAGTTCACAATAAAGTGAGTTCAAAATAGAATTGCTAGAGTTAGTAACTATATCTACCCTAATACATAAAAGTATGCCGCAAGATAGTTCATTTTTTCCTTTTATTTACTTCTAACTTACTATGAAGTAAGTGATTTCATATATAATTTGCATTACTTCCCTGTGGGGAAAACGTCTAGTTCTCTTGTACTAGTTCGTTTTCTATCTCTTTTCTATGCAACGCCTAAATTAGTATCGAGTTTAAAAATTACGTTAATGTAAACATGACCTTAGTCACATATACCCACACATACATACACGGTTAAAAATTTGAACCTAAATTTTAAACTTTTTTGGACTACATACATTACAAAGCCAAATTTGGTTTCACATTCAATCTAGACCAGTTTTCAAGAAAATTGGCTAAATGATTCGGGTTTCAATTATAAAGTAGACATTTTTTAACAATTGTTTAAAGCTAAAATAAATTTTTTGTAGTCCCCGCATCATGCCCTTCTGCTCTACCACTGAGCTACATCGCTCACATAATTGTTGTTGGCAAACTTCAATCTTGAATAAGCTTTCAAAAATAAAAGAAAACAAAAGAAAATTGTAGACCGAAATGGTTTTAATTTTAAACCGAAAAGTTTTAATTTTCAAACAAAAAGGTTTTAATATTAAACCGAAAAGTTACAATTTTCAAACCAAAAAGTTTTAATTTTAAACCGAAAAGTTTCAACTTTCAAACCAAAAAGTTTTAATTTCAAACCGAAATTAAAAAATGTGGTACTTGGCAGGATTCGAAAGAAAACGCTCAGCAGTCAAAGCCGACTGCTATACCGCTGAGCTATGCCGCACATAAAGTTTTTGTACACGTACACGTGAAACAAGCTAACCTCTTAAATTCAGAAATAACGTCATATTTGGAATACGAAAATACCTTTCGTTTGATACCCATTTTGGCATATCTAGCTCTATTTAAAACAAAAATTGGGATAGGTGGCAAACCTGTAAACCACCAAATTTTAACTAAATCGGTCAAGCAGTTCTCGAGATATGCGAAAGAATAAATAATATAAGGTCAGGTGGCAACCCTAGGTAGCAACCCTGCTTTAACTTGTCATATTTGAAATAAGAGCGAAAATACCTTTCATTAGCTAACCACATTGGCGTATCTAGCTCTATATTAAAAAAAGGGATAGTTGGTAACCCCGTAAACCGCCCTAAGTGGCAACACCCATGTATATAATCTTAAAATGAATCAAGTTGTCTATATGCCAAATTTTATTCAAGTGGGTCAAGCAGTTCCCGAGATATACGAAAAAAAAATTAATTGCGGTTAGGTGGCAACCCTAAATGGCAACCGCGCTTGAAATGATCTTATTTGTTGTACATTTCATTTGATACCCATATTGCGTATCTAGCTTTATATTAAACAAAAATTGGAATAGGTGGCAAGCCTATAAACCGACCTAAGTGGCAACACCCATGAATTCTGCTTGGCCTAACTATTACAATTTATGCAATATTGGCTAAATCCTAGAATTTCAACTCCTATTTGATTTGCACAACTAAACATCGTGGTGAAAATCGCCCACGCCTGGATGTCTGCAACATACGCCTGAAAGTCGGCTACAATTTCTATTTCAGTTGCATAATTTTCGTTGCATCATCATCCATTTTCTATAATTTTACTCTCAATCAAAACTTCATATCGCCGCCTAAGAAGTTAACTTCAAAAATTATACTGCCTTTTCATTTAGATCTTAAATCGAAACCAAAAGAAATTGAAATTCTTTTTAAACTTTTGGAAGGCTTAAAAACAAAAAAAAAGTTTAAAAAATCGCTTAAACTTTAGACGGGTTTAAAAGTTAGACACATTTTTTTAACTGTGTACAAATAAACAACGAATGAACTTTGAGGTACGACAACAAAAGTCATTTGTTTAATTAACCTAAACAGTGTACTAAATGCATACAAAATTTTGTTTATCAACCAAGTAACTATCAATAAATTTATTTACAAATAGCAAAATCTCTATAGACTTTTACATAAAACGTATGCATCACACACAAATATTACTTTGTGTGTATTTGTATGGATTTGTATACATTTGCAATAGAAAGGCAAGTAAATAAAACACGAAAGTGGACATAAATACAAGCATACTTACTTACTTAGTAAACAAACAAAGGAACTAGCAAATAAATAGGTAATTTTGTACGTGGAATATGATGATAGCTGATTGCAATTGAAAACTTTTATAAAAGCTATATATGTATACTTTAATTATATGTATGAACCGTCCCTATCTAACTAGCAATACACCTGTGGAAATTTTTTCCAATTCCAACCAGTACTTTTTGAGTTATGCGCTTACAAACATGCATAGGGTAGGGAGGGAAACATTCGCCATTTAGGTACGTTAGCCAACTCTTGCTTGTTTTTTTTTTTTAATACATACATAGGGGTTATCGAACTTTAATAATCGATAGCTGACTAACCTATCGTTAAACTTAACATGAAATGTTTCAAGTAATCGTCAAACTTCGCGACTTTTCTCTTTTCTGCCTTTGCGTGAATACTTCTGTCCGATCCATAAGGAAGAGAAAAAGGAAAGTAGGTGAAAAGTTCAAATTTCAAGCTAAACAAAAATCAAGCAAACAATATTTGTTTGACTTACACAAGATTTGAAAAGTGAATGTGTTGATTGTGCCCCCTTCTTCCCTACAGAGATACCCTGCAGCGTAACCACAAACTAGTCAGAAAAGTACTAGTATACCTTTAGAATTTTCTGGCTGAACCCATACTAAACATCAACACGTAAAAAATACCAGTTTCTTATTTGGAAAAAAACAAAACACTGACTAGTTGAGCCCGGTGCACCAACTAGTTGTAAAGTAGTTTTCAACTAGTTGCTTTCGCTGCAGGGTATGTATGCCATTTTTATACCCAGTATACTAGTAATAGTACTAATACCCTTGTAATTTGTACACATAACGGTAATACGCAACGGCACAAAATAACCGTGATAGATAAAGAATTCCATATATGAAAGTTCTTAGTTGAAAAAAAGTTCATTAAGGAATGTCCGCCCGTCCGTCCGTCTGTCCGTGTACACAATAACTTGAGTAAAAATTTAGATATTTGCATGAAATTTTATATACAGGTTACTTTCTGGCCAAAGTAGATTTCTATTGAAAATGGGAGAAATCGGATGATAACCACGCCCCTTTTTCGATGTCCAAAATTCCGAAAATCACACAACTTGATATATCTCGGTAGCTGAAATGGCTAAAATGATATATTTTTATAGGCGAATCTCCCTGGTTATTCTCTTATAATTTTTCAATAAATTTTTTATAGTGGGCATGGCACCGCCCACTTTTAAGGGAGGCATTTTTGAAATTGCGATTGGTCGTAACTTTTAAACTGATTACGATAGAACGATGAAATTTGGTACAAAGCATACTAGTGTCGTTAGGAGTATACCTAATGGAATTTGATCAAATCGCCCTCCAACTATGCCCACTTTCGATATCGAAAATTTCTAATATCACTTAAATTGACATAATTCGGTAATGATACATTTACACTGATCCAAATGCGTCGCATTTGGCGAAGTTATTTCGAGAATTTTTGTCCGCAGGATGAATTTGTTGGCCAAATTAGATGAATTTAATTTAATTTGACCTAATTTGGTGATCTAATTCAATCTGCGAATGAACGGTCTCGAAAAAACTCGGCCAAAATTGACGCATTTGTTGCAGTGTAAATGTATCTTAAGGCTAAGATAGTAAAAACTTTAGGTAAATCCTCCTAGGGCCTAAATCATTGTTATCCCGTTCTGAAAACTACCGCTGGGTATTTAATGTTCGGTTCACCCGAACTTACTCTTCCTTACTTGCTTTTTATTTAATATCTATAATGAACTGAACTAGACCGCTCTCTTTTTATTTTTAATGGGTTTTATACTAGTACGAAAAAATTACTGCATAAAACTATGTTCAGACTAAAGCTCAAATTACTTAATATCGTACATGTGATTACCTAATAAAAAATAATTTTCTATGAATTACATTTTATTTACCGTTTTAACATAGCAAAACTAGTTTATCCCTTAAAAGCCTGATTTTTCCAAATGGGTTAAACAAATTTTAATGTATTTATTTCAGGGTCATAATAAAAGAAATAATACCAATAAAACTCAAATTTTGGTTTTTATGTATTTATTTAACAGAATAAGATTGGTATCAATTTTGATACTTTGGGCATTTAGGCTTCACATACATAAGTCATAGTAAATTTTAATGTTCTTTGTTATGAAATAAGGCATAGCATTGGTTATTTTTGTTGTCACATAAAGAAATCTTACATTTTTTACACATCCAGGAAGTAAGCTTCTGACAATTGTTGTATTTACATTTATTTCTTGAATCATTAACACTTTTTCATGTCCTTCGTGGTCGTACCGTACGTTAATTGAAGGTAAGACCTGTACACCTGCTCGCGCTTTTTTTAGAGGGTATTTCTTCTTGTCGACCAGTGCTTGACGGTCTTCCCGTTTTAACTTCAGGTCGACTTAGATATAATGTGTCAGCAAGGTCAGCTCTAAATACCGCCGAGTTCAAGATATCTTTTGGAGCTTTGCCTTTTATTGCTGCAACTTTTTTGTACAGCACCCACACATTTATTACCGTCATATCAAGCAGGTGATAGAACATTTTATTGTCCATTTTCCTGATTTGATGCGGATTCGGTATCGGCCGATGAAGATATCCATCAAATCGACGCTTCCCACGTGGGTATTGTATTCTTTTATTACCCGAGGACATGGTATCTGGACATTCATTTTCAGTTTTTTGTCATAACGCTTTATAGTCTCTGCTGGTTTAGAGAGAGTGGAAAGCAATAACAATAAATTTTGAGGATCAGAAAATTGTGGCGGAGATGGATCTGCCCCTCCATCTGAATCGTCGGTGTCCGTCTGTGTATCCTTTTGATTCGCAAAATAATCAATCAAACCACTTATTATCATCACCAAACCAACCAAGAAAAATTAAATTTATTTGCTAAACATATTATTAGCAAAGAAATAGATAAGTCGATTTTTCGTGACCTGTAATGCCTGAAGTATCCCAAACTAATAATTTAACAGAAACAACCATACACATACCCACCTGAAACGTATTTTTATTTGTAGAAAAAATGAATTGTGTAAAAGATTTATTTTGATAAACTTTTAGTAAAAATATATGAAGCTTTCAATCCGGCACGAAAATACTATGTCCCATTATTTGAACAGGTTTAGCAAGTCCCGCTCATTTCTTGATTCTCTCTCAAAGAGCATAAATCAGTGACAACAGAAAAGTATTCAAACATAAAAAACCAATCAAATGCATCTCTACAATGGGATTAGAAGGTCTGGTATCAAATTTGATACTTCAGGCTTTTAAGGGTTATGATAGTTTGTGCGTACATCATATTTGCTGTGTTAATCAGCTCAGTCTGAACATAGTATTAGTTAATCAACTGTCAAATCTATCTATGTGTACATATTCCAAAACACAAAGTTTTTCATTAAAATCTTCCAACACAACAGCATCACATGCACAATTCTATGGAATCCCATTGTCAATTTAGCTACATTTCATTTAGATGAGAAAGTATAAAACTAAATCTTTGTTAAATCAAAAAATTATTGAATGTCAAATGGTAAGCATCATTACGTGCTGTCAAAAGAAACTTTACAAATACATACAATAAACAAAATTGAAAACGTGTACAAAAGTGAAAGAAAGGGGGCCAGCAAGAACAATGACAAAAAAGTTTTTGAATAGTTTGCAAGGATACTGAAAAGTATTGGCTAAAAAACTTTTGACTTTTGTATGTATGTATTTATGTATGTATGTATGAAAGCAACTAATAACAATAATTGAAATTGTGTGGCTTTTTGATGTTTGAAACTGAAAAGGCAGCTATAGATACAAAGTTCATCGATAATCAAGCAGCAGAGTTGTGAACAAAAGGTACAAGCAGATTTGGCGAGTGAAGCGTTGTAAATGTGAGGGGAAAATACGAAATTAAATAGTGAATGAATAATAAAAGTTTTCGTTATCTCAGCTCAACAGGGTTTTTAATAGAGATTTTCATGGTTACAGAAAAGTGAAAAAGTTAGCATAAAAATTATATAATATTTCTATTTTAGGAACCAATTGCAAACAGCAGTGATTGCGATGGATGAGCTCGATATAAACGCTATGTAAGTTATAAAAAGCTCATGTGGATATCAAAAGCTAGCTGAATACAACGCTTTTCAACTATCTCGATCAGAGCGACACCTAGCGAAATTTCGATTTCCACAAATTATATTGTCCTGAAGTATGTATAAGTTTCCAGTCCCTAGGCTGCCAGAAAATTCATTAAAAACCTAACGCATGATTCCCAACTTCTACCGAGCTTTTCAAATTTATATATTTTAAATTGTATCGTCATCATATTCTGAAATATTGGTTATGTTTGAAGCCCCTAGCCATACACAAAACTCGATCGCAAGATTCTAAATCACAATAATACTATTGAATTTTGAAAAAAGTATAATTTTTTTCTTTTATTCTTTTCTAGGTATTCAAAAAATTAGAAATTTTAACATTTATTTTTCACTTAATATTGGAATAAAACTAAATTTCGAACTTTTATTTCCTAACTGTGTTTTAAAAAACATATTACCTCGTTTTAGAATAAAAGTCCGGCTCTAACTTTCGTTTTTTACTGAGTTATGGAAAAAAGCGAAATTTTTATTTTAGATTTTACTGCGATTTGGAAAAAAGAAAAATCTCTCTCAAATTTTATACCGTATTGCGTATGTTTTGTTAAGCTTTCAAATTGTAGGTAATTTTCTCTTTTGTTTTTTAAGTTTAAATAAGGAAAATATAAATTTTACTTTTTACTGAGTTTTCAAAAAAAAAAAAAAAAAAATTAAATCCTAAGTTAACTTTTTACTGGTAAAAATAAAATTTTAAATCTTATTTTTATTGAGTTTTGTTAATAAAAATTATTTTTTTGTACATAGTTTTGGAATAAAACTCGATTTTTTACTTTTATTTTGTTACTGGGTTTGAAAGAAAATATATATTAAAATTTGCGATGTGATTGAGTTTTTGAATAAGCTTAAAAATTTGAGTGTAATTAGTTAATTTCTTACTTTTTTCTGTTTCTGGATTTTGAAAAAAAAAAAAAAAAAAATTTGAGTTTAACTTTTTTTATTAAAACTTTTTACTGAAAAAAAAAATTTTTTATTTTATTTATTTATTGTTGAGTTTTGAAAAAAAATAAAATTTTTAGTTTACCTTGTTTTTTTTTTATGAAAACTTTTTACCGAAAAAAAATAAAATTTAAAATCAAAAATTTTATTTTCAACGAAGTTTCAATGCAAAAAATACAAAATTTTAATTTTCAAAATTAATTTTTAACTGATTTTTTAAATATAGCTCAACTATTTACACATATCTACACAGAAAATAATTGCACTGGTAAAATCAACAATCTAGTGTTATTCTGAAGTTGAACCAATTCTGTTAAATTGTAATTAGACGCTGGTAAGTATAAGTAAAGTATAAGTATACGATGGCATCATGGTACACCTGGGTTGAGCAACCTGGGCACCAGAGTTCGATATCAATTTCTTTAAATTTTGTAGCAAAATATGCCAATATGGGTATCAACTGAAAGGTATTTTCAACGACATGCAAACTAAAATATTTTCAAGTACCGTTGCCACCTAGGGTTGCCATCTTCATCATCATCATCATTTATTGGCGCTTAACCGCCTAAGCGATTTTGGCCGTTTCGTATCAAAGCACGCCAGTCATTCCTTTTTAGCGATAACGGACGCCAATTGGAAACCCCAAGGGAGTTCAAGTCATCCTCCACCTGTTGTTTCCATCTCAGTCGAGGCCTCCCCCTTCCTCTGCCATCTTACCGCAGAATATTCGTTTGTCCGGACTATTTCGGGTACCGCTTCACCGATTTGGATGAAATTTGGCATTTAGATAGTATGATTGATTCTAAAAATATCCACTTGGAGGTTGCCACCTGGGGGCTGTACAAGGTTGCCACCTATCTCGATTTTTTTTTAATTATGGATTTAGATAAGCCAATATGGGTATCAAATTAACGGTATTTTCGCCGACATACCAACCAACTAAAGTATTTTCAATTAGGGTAGACGCCCAGGGTTACCATTTAACGTATTGTATTTGTATTGTATATTTTTGGGATCATATTTGCGTTACTTAAGGATCATTTGGGGCTCTTTTTAGATAATTTTGGGTTCAATTTCGGATGAATTTGGGACAATTTTGGGGTAATTTTCGAATAAATTTGGAGTCGTTTTAGGATCATTTTTGGGTCATTTTGGGAACATTTGAGGATCTTTTTGGGGTCGTTTTGGAATTATTTTAGGATAATTTTGGGATCATTTTAGGGTACATTTAAGGGTGTTTTTGGGGTCAGTTGTGAATCATTTTTGGATCATTTTGAGATCATTGAAGGGTCATTTTAGGATCATTCTCGGATTATTTTAGGGTCGTTTTGGGAATCATTTTTGTATCATACTGGAATCATTTTTGGATCATTTTGGGATAATATTTGGGTCATTTTGGGAACATTTGAGAAATATTTTTGGGGTCGTTTTGGGATTATTTTAGGACTATTTTGGGTAAATTTTTGGATAGATTTGGGATCATTACCCTAATTTAGGGTGTACCCTCATTAGGGGTGTTTTTGTGGTCATATGGGAATCATTTTTGGATCATTTTAGGGTCATTTTCGGATAAATTTTTGGGTCGTTTTGTGTTCAATTTCGTATTATTTTAGGAACATTTAAGGGTCTTTTGGGGATCATTTTGGATTATTTTGCGACTATTTTTGGGCCATTTTTGGTAAGAAAAATTAGCGCTTAATTGATAGCACCGCGCAAGCTCGGTCACCCAGGTACTTTTGGTTGATATGACCAGCTCATTTTTCTCTGTGTACAAAAACAAAGCACACAAATTAAGCTAACGACGCTCATCACCACAAAAGTGACAATTTTCAGTTAAAAAAAAATTAAATCAAATAAAACTTGCTAATACTAATCGAAAAAGCTTTTATTTTAAAATTTGGTTGGTGTACTTTGCTGCTTGCATCTTTTATTTTTTGGCAAATGTAACAAACTAACTAACTTAAAAGTGACAATTTTGCAACTCGCTCACACACACACAAGCACTCTACATTCTCATTCATCTCTAGCTTTCGATTGCTTTGTAAACAGGTAGATACTCTAAAAACTGTGCACTTCTATCTAACAAAATTTTCACAAACTACGCACTTATACACTCTCACACATACTTAGGTGCGTACTTATGCACATTCATGTCACATTATTCGAATTTAAATTAATTGAAAAACTTTTTTGTGTGCAAACTTTTGCCAAAAGTACAAACACTAACACTAACACTAACATACATTTGATTATTAGATAGCTGGGTGAGTGAGCGAATGGAGAAGTGGGTGAGCGCGTTAGGTGAACTGTTTTATTGCAGGCGCTCGTATGTGGAAGTGGCTTTTTTCGTAAGTGGGGATGTAGGTTAGAAGTGTATGCCGTAAAACCACAAATACGAATACGAGTGTGTGAGCCGCTCTTGCAGTACGTTTGTGAAGTAATGAAAACACATTAAAATTAGAATTTAAATTTGCATTTGCAACTGAATTTCAATGCGAAAAACAGGCAGTCAAAGCCGTTGTCCCACACACAAGCAAAGGAGCAATGTCCTGTCATTTAGTTTTGAAGTTAGTTAGCGGTAAGAGAGTAAAGAAGTTAAAAAATTTAGAATGAAAATGAAAAGCGAAAATAAATATGCCATTGAAGTGCTTTTAACATTTAATGTGCAAACTTTTTAAAAAAGGTAGGTACAAGCTCGAATTAATTTTTAACATCTTTTTTTTCATTCTCATCCCTATATTTATTTTTTTGGTTTTTATACCCAGCTGCATGACTGTAAAATGAAATAAAAAAATTAATAAGCTAATATATTGCTCCGAATTATTCATTTGACCATTTTGTGATTGTTTGGGATCGTTTCAGTTTTTTTTCGAGAGCGTGTTTTCTCGTTTTCAAAATAGTTTTAATGTGGTTTTCGGTTAATCTTCGGAGCTTTTTTGGGATAATATCGAAAATCTTTTTAGTATAATTTTGGTAGTTTTTGAGACCAAAAATGGTTTCGAAACTATCTCGAAAAAAATGCCCTACCGAAACGTTCGGAAATGATCCCAAAAAAGTGCCGAAAAGCTCCCACAATAATCCGAAAGAAGTCCCGAAATGTTCCCAAAAACAATATCGATATAATTCAGAGATAATAACTTAAACAATTCCGAAATGTTTCCGAAGCGATCTTGAATTCGTTTCGAAAACAATCCCTTACAATTGCGAAAAAGTCTCGAAATTATAACAAAAGAGTTCAGAATTGATCATGTAAAATTCCTGATACGATCCGAAAAGGTCAATAAATAATCCCGAAAGAGTTCCGAAATGGTTCTAAAAAATTCTCGGAAATATCCCAAAAGAGCCCCGATGTGATTCCCAAAACTTTCGAAAATGATCCCAAATAAGTCCCGAATGCTCCCAAAATGATCTCAGTGAAATGGTTTAGTAAATTCCTGATACGATCCCGAAAAAGTCCTCAAATTATACCAAACGAGTCCAATAGTGGTCCCAAAAAAGTTTCCCAGAAGAATCTTTACACGATTCCGAACACGTTCGGAAATGATTCCAAAAAAGTCCCCAAATGCTCCCAGAATGTTCCCCAAGAATGTCGAGGTTATCCCGAAATAGTCCCAAAACAGTTATCGCGAAAGGGTTCTGAAATTATACAGAAATAAAAAAATCTCTTAAATCTTCCGAAGAAAGTGACGAAACCTAAAAAAGTCAGAAATTAATCCTAATTGAAAAAATCCTCAAAATATGGGAAATGGGTCAGAAATAAAAAACTCTCTTAAAACTTCCGAAAAAAGTCCCGAAACCAAAAAAAAAGTCCGAAATTATTTCTAAGGGAAAAAATTATCAACAAAAACTCCTGAAATTATCCAAATTGGTTCAGAAATAAAAAAAATCTTAAATCATCCGAATACATTTTCCGAAACCTAACAAAAGTCCGTAATTATTCCGTAATAAAAAAAATTAAAAAAAAAATTACCGAAGTTATCCTAAAAAGACCAAGAAATGGTAATCCAAAAATGTTCGAAATGGTCCAAATGAAAAAATCTCTTAAATCTTCCGAAAAAAGTCCGAAATAATCGCAAGATGAAAAACTTTGAAAAAAAAAATCCCGACATTATACCAAAAATACTCCGAAACGGTCGCAATATGTAAAATGGATCAGAAATGAAAAAAAATCTCTTAAATCTTCCGAAAAAGTCCCGAAACTAAAAAAAGTCCGAAATTATCCCTAAAGGAAAAAATCCTCAACAGAAATTCACGAAATTATCCAAACTGGTTTAGAAATAAAAAC
>CAXKVI010000002.1:126786135-126813635 GCA_964058755.1 Campiglossa producta | reverse complement strand
TGGTCATTTATTTGTTTGCTTTTATATTTGTAAGTTTGTGTGTGAGTGTGGTGAAAGGTCTTGCGTTTGTATTTGCGAGCGACAAAATATATCCAAATTTTAGTAAGCCTGTGTGAGGAATTGTTTGGTTAACTGGATAAATTTAAAGATGTACAAAAAAAAAAAGAAGAAGGTAAGGAGAAATGTTTTGGATGTCCACTACCAAAATGAATGTTGCAAGTTTTGTTAAGTTGAGTTTAAAGAAATAGAACTGCTTGAGTATATGCTGTTGGTGAGAAAAGTGCTGCTTTTCCTAGATACGAATGAAGCTAGTTAATTTAAGCATTTATACGTGCATATGTGTGTGTTAGCAAAAATTTCAAAAAAAATACGATTAATCTGATATATACAGATGGACGAGCACTCCCAACTGACCCATATAAATCATTTTGCAATTGGATGTACGTATACGTATCCCAATGCCATAACAGCCACACAGAGCTAAATGGTTTTTGGTTAGCAGAGGCTATTTGTCTGTGTGTGGAGTAGGTGTATGTGTATTAGGGTGATTAAAAAAAATGTCTACTTGGTCTTACCCCCTAAAAAGTTAGGTATTGATGAGAAAATAAGCCTTGCAAAAAATTAGCGCTCTAACTTAACCCTTAGGGGTGGCTTTTTTTTTCGCCCTTTCCCATACATTTTGTATGGGAAAAAATGCCATTTTTTTTCAAAGTGAATTTTCTTTTAATTTTTGAAACTTTTTTGAAAATATTTTTACATACTCTTAAAGTTGAAGTTTTGAAGCTTCCAAAATGGTAAGCCATGTGCTATTATCTTAACTATTAAGATAATTACAGCCATTTGAAAATGACTGAGTTTTGTACTATTGCACACACATACACAGTAACACGTATAATTTTAAATCGCTGTAATTATTTGAATAGTTAAGATATTCGCACATGGCTTACCATTTTGGAAGCTTCAAAACTTCAACTTTAAGAGTATGTAAAAACATTTTCAAAAAAGTTTAAAAAATTGAAAGAAAATTCATTTTGAAAAAAATACCATTTTTCCCCATACAAAATGTATGGGAAAGGGCGAAAAAAATAGCCACCCCTAGGGGTTAAGTTAGAGCGTCAATTTTTTGCAAGGCTTATTTTCTCGTCAATACCTAAAGTTTCAGGGGGTAAGGCCGAAAAAAAACATATTTTTTTATTTGAATCACCCTAATGTGTATGCATGAATATTTTGTTGCTGCAATGCTGTGGCACAGCTCAATTACCAAGAAAATAATCGCTAGAACGGCATGAAGTATTTGTAAAGCAAGGAATTTGAGAAATAAAAATCCGTAGCATTTTGAAATTTGCCTTAGATTCACTGAAAGCTGTGCTACTTTGAGTGGCACAGTGGGACAATATTATAAATTTTGCTACATATTTCTTACCTTTCCTTACGTGTTACCATGTTCAATTCTGTTCTCTATGTTATTACCCTTCCTTTACTTTTCTTTACATTTATTTTATTTTATTTTATTTTAATTCATTTTATTTTATTTTTTTTATACTTTTTTTCTTTTATTCTTTTTTGTTTTATATAATTTAATTAATTTTTTTTAAATTTTTTTTTTTATTATTTATTTAATTTAATTTGACGATCAAATATATTTATTTCTCTATTTATTATTAATTTATTTAATTTTTTTTTGTTTTATTTTATTTTATTTATATCAAAACCAACCCAAAACCACTGTGCACCTCATCTCCTCACATTTGGTTACGTATACGCACTGTTGGACATATATTTGTTTACGCGCTGCTAGCTCTGACAAGTTGAATGGGAAAAAAACTACAACCACCTACATACATATTCACATCGAATAACTCGTTTTTCGACGCTTATGACACTTTCACAAAAATTATATGCTTAAATTTGTGAACTGAGTCATGCAAAGCATATAATTTATATCCAACCAATGCAACCATAATGGCCAACATAATAGCCAGGATATGGTTTGTGGCCGGCTGAGGCATGAAGAATAAAATAAAATAAATGAAATAATAAAAAACTTTATAAAAAAAGAAAAAATTAAGCCTATGGGAGGCTGCAAGTGGCGAGCAACTACTATCTGGTAGTAGGTCAAAAGTGCCAAACTTTTGTTATAGACGGACGGCTAGGTAGGCGGAGGCATTTTAGCTCTCGCCTTTGACGGTAATGAAGTGCAATGAAGTTAAATGTGCGTTGGAAATGGCATCGAGGTAACAGTAACTCCTAGATGCCATTTAAGGAAAAGAAATGAGTTGCAGAAGCCTAACTCGAATGATCCAATTTATATAATTTAGTAGACGGGCGATTTATTCAAGGCTTTAATTCAACTTTATGGAGCTAGCTATTCTTTCTTATTGACTTTATTTTTATTTTATTTTATATTATTTAATTTTCTTATATTTCAATTTATTTTTTTTTTTACTTTTATCATTTTTTTATTTCATTTTATTTTAAACTCTTTGTTGCTTTTGACTTGTAGTCTATTGCTGTAAATAACGACGGTATTGTGAGAGTCGAACTCACAACACTGTAGTGACTTGTATGCTATAAGGTCTAACACCTTAGGTCTTTCCTGCTTAACGTGTAATAATTGTACCCTGAGGACGGTTACCGTTGGTGACCGAAATATATTGGTAATAACCAAAGAAGAAAGATTTAGTTTCATTTTGGTATGGAAAAAACCCTGACCTCAAGCCGATAAGAAGAAGAATTGTTAAATAAAAGGGTCGCAAAAACAAATATTTATTTTATTTTATTTTATTTTATTTTATTTTATTTTATTTTAATTTATTTTATTTTGTTTTATTTTATTTTATTTTATTTTATTTTATTTTATTTTATTTTAATTTATTTTATTTTATTTTATTTTATTTTATTTTATTTTATTTTATTTTATTTTATTTTATTTTATTTTATTTTATTTTATTTTATTTTATTTTATTTTATTTTATTTTATTTTATTTTATTTTATTTTATTTTATTTTATTTTATTTTATTTTATTTTATTTTTTTTTTTTATTTTTTTTTATTTTATTTTATTTTATTTTATTTTATTTTATTTTATTTTATTTTATTTTATTTTATTTTATTTTATTTTATTTTATTTTATTTTATTTTATTTTATTTTATTTTATTTTATTTTATTTTATTTTATTTTATTTTATTTTATTTTATTTTATTTTATTTTATTTTATTTTATTTTATTTTATTTTATTTTATTTTAATTTCATTTAATTTCCTTTTATTTAATTTTATTTTTTGTTATTTTTTATTCTATTTTATTTTATTTTATTTTATTTTATTTTACATATTTTTTTTTTTTTGGAAAGAGATAAATCTTATCATATCAATGCGGGTATAAGACCCGAAAACGTCTTTCTCTTTCTTACGGAATTGTTTCACATACTTTAAGGCGCAATTTAGCTGACTTAGTGCTTTCCAAAAATAACAGGCTAATCGTGTTTTAGCTCACCCACCTTTTCTTGAACTTTCCTACGAAAATATGGTAAACAAACAATTTATAAAAGTGGCATGATATTCCAGCTAACCAAAAACACAAACAGGTTTGTGAATAGGAATAGAAAACGTTCTCAATATGGGTGAGAAAGTAAAAAAACGCCGCCAGTGGCATCTTTACTGACCCGTAAAGCTGTCATTAATACTCACATACAAACACACTTTTCCCATGTCAATTTTTTTCTGCTTTTCTACTTTCACATAATTTGCTTTGTGCGTACGTGTACTGTTAAATCAAGATTTATGCAAATCGGAAGCAAACATTAATCAAACTTTTTTTCTCAAGTTAAACTACGTTTACTGAAATATTTTCACACTTCACCCTCTACAGAGCCTCCTAGTTACTAGCAGCAATTGAGTTGGAATGTTGCTTTATACTTCAATTGGTTGTAAATTTAGATACTTGAGCGCCAGCAGGTCCAGCAGCGGCAGAAGAAAATAACTCATGAAATTGTAGTTGCTTTCATTTTTTTTTTGGTATTGACGCTAAAGCTTGTGGCTAGATAGATGTGGCATGCTCCTCATCTTACTTTTTTATGTTCTTTAGTCTGAAATCATAAATTAGCGCATCACATACGTCAAATAGTGGCATTTTCCAAGCTGTCAAATGGCTAACTGAGAAGCATTCGATTTGAAGTGCAAACGTTAGGGTAATTCATTTACAAATGAAGATATTTACATACGTGCGGAGTGACTTGATTCCTACTCGTGTTGCGCGTCATTTATTTGATCTGTTAAAATTGACAGCGTGCCAAAAAAATATTATACTCTCATAGAACTGTGTGTTCTTCAGTTGTGGTAGCAGTAATTTGGAGAAGCGATACGAAAAGAAATGTTTTAATGATGCTTCATTTCATAGAAATTTATGATATTTACCCTAACGAATAGGGGGAAAAGAGAGGACCTTTAAGCCATGTTTAATTGGTTAGGAGTTAATAAAAACAAAAACGGATTTTTATTTGTATAGTCAAATTATGTAAACCAAGAATGAAAAAAAAAATAAAATATCATTTTTAATACTGGAATACATTTCTGGTTTGATGTAAAATATTTTATAAAACTTCAGAAATTTTTTTTTTCAATTTTTCCCATAGTAATGAATCTTTTGCCACCTTAACTGGCGAAGCGTACCTCTTTGTGACGATACAACTGTTTAATAAAATTGTTGAGCTGCCGTTGAACAAACTGTCTGAAATGACATATTTTCAGGCACGGCACTTTTTCCATAAAAATTCCATAAATGTGTTTTGTTATTTCGATTACGCACAATAATTTTTGATATTGAACAGCAAAAATTTATGATTTTGGGATCACCACCCTGCAGTCAAAAGCCAATTTACTCAGCAAACATACTAGTTCGTTGACTAAAAATTTTGTGGCATGTGCATACCAGTTCATTTTTGATTAGCCTTAAACCAGTTAATGAAAAACTACTCAGCAGACACCTAGTAATTTTACTCCTTTTTTTGGGTAATTTTACTCCTTTTTTAGACAAATTTAATTCTATTATTTTTCTTATTTCATTCTTCTTTGGCGTAATTTTACCATTTCATTTGGGTAATTTTACTCCTTTTTTTGGTAATTTAACTCACTCCGTTTTTGGGTAAACTACCTCTTTTTGGGTAATGTAATTCTTTTCTTGGGGCAATTTTAATCTTTTTTTGGGTAATTTATATTTTTTTTTTGGGTAATTTAACTCTTTCTTGGGGATATTTTACTCTTTTTTGTCGGGCAATTTTACCGATTTTTTGAGGGGTAATTTTACTCCTTTTTTTTGGATAATTATACCTTTCATGAACATGAAATGGTATTATAACTTTGGTTCGATGTTTGTAAATATGAGAAGAAGAAGAGATAGACCCATCAATAAGTATACCGAAATGATCAGGATGACGAGATGAGTTGATTTAGCCATGTCCGTCTGTCCGTCTGTCCGTCTGTCTGTCTGTCTGTCTGTTTGAACGCAAACTAGTTCCTCAGTTTTTGAGATATTTGGCTGAAATTTGGTATGTGGCCACCATTTTCCAATATAGGAATCATTTGTCGGAACCAGCAAGATCGGACCAATATAACATATAGGTCCCATACAACCGATTATTCCGATAAACGGATTTTGGGCTATAACTCCTGTAATTAAACACGAAGGAACGTGAAATTTATAAGTGTTGATATTTTTATATGTGAAATATCGATGCTGAAAATCATAGAGATGGGATAAATATTTCACATAGCTCCCATACAATCGATTATTCCGATAAACGGATTTTGGGCTATAACTCCTGTATTTAAACACGTAGGAACGTGAAATTTTGTAAGTATTGCTATTTTTATATGTGAAATATCGGTGTTGAAACTCATAGAGATGGGATAAATATTTCACATAGCTCCCATACAATCGATTATTCCGATAAACGGATTTTGGGCTATAACTCCTGTAATTAAACACGTAGGAACGTGAAATTTCGGACGTATTGCTATTTTTATATGTGAAATATCGATGTTGAAAATCATCTAGATTGGATAAATATTTCACATAGCCCCCATACAATCGATTGTTCCGATAAACGGATTTTGGTAGATAACTCCTGTAATTATATAGGTAGGAACGTGAAATTTTGGAAGTATCGCTGTTTTTATATGCGAAATATCGATGCTGAAAATCATAGAGATGGGATAAATATTTCACATAGCTCCCATACAATCGATTATTCCGATAAACGGATTTTGGGCTATAACTCCTGTAATTAAACACGTAGGAACGTGAAATTTTGGACGTATTGCTATTTTTATATGCGAAATATCGGTGTTGAAAATCATCGAGATTGGATAAATATTTCACATAGCCCCCATACAATCGATTGTTCCGATAAACGGATTTTGGTAGATAACTCCTGTAATTATATCGGTAGGATCGTGAAATTTCGTAAATGTTGCTATTTTAGAATGTGGAATGTCGATGTTAAAAATCAATGAGATTGGACCAATATAACACATCGTCCCCATATAATCGATAGCTCCGATAATTTCGGTATGAGTTAAAGTTAAATTCACACAGGCTGTACTGGGGATCAAACAGCGAAAATCATGACGCTTATTCATGAAAGGTATTTAGCCTTCGGCACAGCCGAAGACAGCATTCCTTACTTGTTTTTGGATAATTTTATTCTCTTTTTGGTAATTTTACTTTTTTGGGGTAATTTTAATCCTTTATTTGGGTAGTTTTACTTTTTATAAGGCAATTTTACTATTTTTTTGGGGTGATTTTTCTCCTTTATTTGGGTAATTTTACTCTTTTTTGGGTAATTTTACATTTTATTAGGGTAATTTTAATGCTTCATTTGAGTAATTTTAGTCTTTTTTGGGTAATTTTATCTTTTTTTGGGGCAGGGGGTTTAATCCTTTTTTAAGTAGTTTTATTCCTTTGATTGTGTAATTTAACTCTTTTTTGTGGTAAATTTACTCCTTTTTGGGTAATTTTACTCCTTTTTTTGGGTAATTTCGCTTCTTTATTTGAGTAATTTTACCCTCTTAACCTCTCTTGGGTAATTTTACTCCTTTTTTAGGGTTGTTCTACTTTTTTTGGGTTAATTATATACCTTTTTTTGGTAAATTTATTTATTTTTTTGGTAATTTTGCTCCTTTATTTGGGTTATTTATTTTACCGTTTTTTAGGTAATTTTACTCCTGCCTCAAAACTAAATGGAACATGCAATGCTAAGGATTCCTATATATGTAAATACCCACAAACTCTTTCCACCATAACAACCAGCTGTTTATCTTCTTATCTCATCTTCCTTAATCTCCTCTAAAAATGTCCTTTTTACAATTTACTTAAAATTTTCTTCAATGCTTTGCTATTTCTTTTGATATTCGTTTGAATATATTTGCACAGCTTTCATGTTGTTTTTGCCTTCTCGATTTCAATAGATTTCCGATTTATATTTATGGTTATTACATTTTGTATTTATGTTTATTTAAGCTTTTCTATTGAGGTTGACTACGTGCAGCTTATCAAATCTTTGTACGAATTGTATAAAATTTTCTTAACTCATTTTATTTACATTACTATCTTGTTTGTATTTGTTTTTGAAATAATGTAAACAAAGGACTATGTGCAAAGTGTTTATTGAGTAATAAATTGTAATTTTATTGATATTAATTGCATTGACAAAAGTTTTGCTAATCCATTTTGACCCAAAATTCTGTTGATTACATCTCTAACAATGTTTAAAAGAGATTAGAAAATGTGTAATGTTAAAGAAGTGTTTATGAGTGCAAATTAAATATCTAAGGAAAATGTTATTTTATAAGAGAAAATAAACCAATACAAAGGCGCGAACTTAACCCATCCAATAAGTTTATGAAAAACAAATTATATGCAATAATATTAAATTAAATTAAAATAAATTAAACAAAAATTAAATAAATTTTATTTTATTAATTATAATTAATATGTCGGCTTGTCTATTCCTGCCGTGAGTGGGTAAATTTTTCTCAAAAATACATTTGATACAACAACAAAAATTGCTTCAAAAATGCGGTCGGTATTTTGGGAATCGACCAAGCGTCATCATACCAACAACTAGAGAGAAAATTTAGCCTGTAATGGATAAGAATTGACAGTGATTTTCTCATATCAACCAAAATATGGGTTGATTCAACCAAAATCACGATCAATTCTTATCCATTACCAGCTTATTTTTCTCTGTGTATGTTAAAAAAGCTTAGAAATGCATGTTTAAATACTTATTTGTCTCTTGTCTGGCTGTCTGCTTGTCCAGCTGGCGTATTTAATGTAACGGTATTTGTAGAACGACAACAATAACAAATACAAAAGCAAAACCAACAGAAAACATAAAAACATCCTGGTACGAAGCAGTGCTGTGGCAACCAGACATCAAACGCAAAAAAACATAAAAAACCGCATGTAGCCAGTACTCGTACACGTGAAAGAAGTTAACTCCTTAAATATAAATAAGGAGTATTCGAGAATGGTTTAGATTCACAATTTCTTACTTCCGGGCAGTGGACCAGGGAACCGATCAATTCGAAAATATCGGTACGTGGGTAGAATTATGCCTAAATTAACAGAGGTCAAAACGAATGGGATATAGAGTAAGAGGGGCGTGGTACAAGGAAAGAGGGGAATGAAGAGAAAAGGGAGCGAGATAGTGTGAAGGCGAAGAAAGATAGGAAGGATAGTTGTAAAACGGGTTGTAAATTGCGGTTATGTTGCAACCCTAAATGAAAACCCTGCGTGAAATTGTCATATTTGTAATAGGACTGAAAATACATTTCATTTGATACCCATATTGGCATAACTAGCTCTACTTTAACACTTATCCTGTATAAGTGGGTCAAAACTGCCCAAACGACTTTGAAAGTTGCATATCTTTTTATATACTTTCTATAATCTATTGAAACTTTTCGACTTTTATTATTTAATCAAACTATACTTGAAAAAAGGTTTTGTTTAAATGTTTCATCTACAGGATAGACTGGGCAGAAATAATTGCGTATATTGTATAAATGGGTAAAAATTGCCCAATAGTAAAAGGAGCAAGTTTATATGTACTAGTTGCTCAAAATTGCCCTAATAAGATATTTTTGTACTTATTTAATAAAATTTTATTTTTTTTCAAGCTAAAAAAGTACTTGAAAGCTTGAAATAAAATCAAAAACTATTCATTAGTCCATTGGGCAAAAATGACCCACTTATGTCACGTACGTTACTTTTTTTGAATACATGAGTAAGTTTATATGTACTAGTTGCTCAAAATAACCCTAAGAACACCTTTTTGTACTTCCTTAATTGAATTTTATTATTTATAAATTAAAAAAATACTTCAAACCTTGAAATAAAATAAATAAATAATAAAAAGTCTATTAATTCGTCCATTGGGCAAAAATGACCCACTTATGTCACGTACGTTACTTTACCTATAAACCGCCCTAATTGGAGACACTGATGTATATAATCTTAGAATGCATAAAGTTGTCTATATGCCAAGTTTTATCCAAAGCGGTAAAGCATTGCCCGAGATATACGAAAAAATAAATAAATTGCGGTTAGGTGGCAACCCTGCTTGAAATTATCTTTTTTGGAATACGGTTGAAAAAACCTTTCATTTGATACCCATATCGGCATATCAAGCTCTATATTTCAAAAAAGTAGATCGCAACCCTGTTAACCGCCATAAACGCAACACTCATGAATTCTGCTCGGCGTAACTATTACAATCTGTGCAATGTTAACTAGATTCTAGAATTCCACTTCTTATTTGATTTGCACAGCTAATCAACGTGGTGAAAATCGCCTATGCCTGAAAGTCGGCTACAATTTCTATTTCCGTTGCATAATTTCCGTTGCATCGTCAGCTATTTTATCAAATTTAACTCTCAATCAAAACTTTATATCACCGCCCAAGAAGTTAACTTCAAAAATAATGCAAATAAAGTTGTCGCAAAATCAACCGATATCGAAGTTTTATAGTTAGCTACAACACATTTTTGTTGTATAGCATGTTACCTACAAAAAAATTTGCAGAAACTCAAACAAGTTGCAAATGTGTAGGTGTAACCGACGCAGCTAGCTTGGAACTAGGCAAGGAAGGGGACTTAGTAAATAACAAAAAAAGTAGCTGCCCTAACTGAACAACAACAACCACACTGCTGACCAACTGTATACAAATATTTCTGCTCTCCTCACTCCCATCTACTACATTTGTGTTACTGTTGCATGCCACATACCGCCATGTTGCATAAACATGTCAGATTGCTAACTCAACTTGGCCATCGGCCTCAATTCATGACTCGTTTAGCTGATGGACACCGAGACAGTGCCATTTATTATGGTGGCAATGAGTCTCGCAGCAAAGTAACACCGTTGCAAGTTGGCCGATTGCAACAAGAAAGGTATGTCACTTGTCGACGTTTGCTTTGTAACTAAATGACAAAGGAGTTGCTGCGGGTTTTTTGTTTTATTTGTGGCGGCGCGTAAATTATTAAAGGATGACAGAGGATAACAAAGCGTTGCAGCTAAAAAAAAATAAGAAAAAACAACGAAGTATGGGGCAGTCAGCGCCGTGTTGAGTGAATGTCTGTGAGGAGACATTGGAGTTTGTGATGGACTTGTCGGCGTGCTCTAGGCGCTACCTTGACATCTGTTGTCTGCAATATATCTTTTATTAATTGTGTATGCAAATATGTATGAATATTTGCATGGCATGTTGGTAGACATTATTTATTGTTTGCTCTGTTTTTTTTTGTTTATTGTCTTTCCTGCTAACCGTCATAAAACTTCACTTTCGCTTGCACCACCTTGACGGCGTGGCATTGTCCTTGGCATCCTTTCAATTGGCAATTTCGCTTTATGCAATATAATATAACGCATTTTTGCTAAACCTACAGTTTAGGGGTATTCAAAGTTAATTATGCATGAGTGACGTGTTGTCATATGTCTCATTAAATTTGCTTTCTTCTCGTTGCTTTTGTTTTAAGTGTACAAGTTGCTGTGACTATATACTGTTGCTATCACATTTCATTTTTGTTTATTTTGCATTAACCTTGTTTTTCTGACGTATTTATAATACTTGCTTGTTGCGCAGAGCTTTGTTGCCGGAAGTTCCTCTACATAAAACCAGATATATCCTTTTTCAAGTTTTAATGTGTATAACTACAACAAAGTTATTCCCACAATAATATAGAAAGGAATACACCACTGGAACCTATTCGTGATTGATTTTACAGCAACTTTCCGTTAAGCTAGGGTATTGAAGTTTTCACCAAGGCTCAGGATGCGATAACAATGCAATATACGGAAAAATCCGATAGGTGGCGCGTGGGTTGCTTTAATTGTAATAATCGTATTTATAGCCCTATATGGCTGATATAACGAACAGCGCGTTGAGATCAGGACAATATAACCCAAAAAATACAGTAAAAAATACGCGAAAAACATAGTAAAAAGTACACACAAAAAATACAATAAAAATTATCCAAAAAATTGAATAAAAAATTTCGCAAAAAATATAGTAAAATTTACGCAAAAAATAATGTAGAAATTAAACAAAAAATACAGTAAGAAATACGCGAAGAATATAGTAAAAATTATACAAAAAATAAATTAAAAATTTACTCAAAAAACGTTGTAAAAATTACGAAAAAAATATAGTAAAATTTACACAAAAAAAAAAAACAGTAAAATTTACACAAAAAATGCAGTAAAAATTACGCAAAAATTAAAATACAAAAAAGATAGTATGATTGATTCTAAGACTATTCACTTGGGGGTTGCCACCTGTGGTGGTTTACTTCCGGTACTTCCGTTACTATCTCGAAAACCGCTGGACCGATTGGGATGAAATTTGGCGTAGAGGTAGTATTATTGACTCTAAGACTGTTCAATTTGGGGTTGCCACTGGGAGGGATCACAGGGTTACCACCTATCTCAAGTTTTTTATTTATGGAGCTAGATATGCAAAATGAAAGGTATTTTCGCCGACATACCAACTAAAATATGTTCAAGTAGGGTTGCCGCCCAGGGTTACCATTTTACAGTATTTTATATTTTTGGGATCTTATCTGGATTATTTTAGGATCATTTAAGGATCATGAAGGGGTCACATTAGGATAATTTTGGGGTTATTTTGAGATCATTTTGGGTTAACTTTTGAATTAATTTGGGACAATTATGGTGTCGTTTTCGGATCATTTTGGAGTCATTTTGAAATCATTTTGGGATAATTTTTGGGTTTAATTTTGGATAATTTTGGGAACATTTGAAGGACTTTTTGGGTTCTTTTTGGGATTATTTTAGGGTCATTTTGGGATCAGTTTTTGATAATTTAGGTACCATTAAGGGGGTCTTTTTCGGGTCATTTTGAAATCATTTTTGGGCCATTACGGAATCATTTTTGTATCATTTTGGGATAAGTTTGTGGTCATTTTGGAATCATTTTTGGGTCGTTTTGGGTTCAATTTCGGATAATTATGGGAACATTTGAGAGTCTTTTTTGGGTCGTTTTGGGATTATTTTGGGATTATTTTAGGGTTATTTTGGGATCATTTTGGGTAAGTAAAGTTAGCGCTTAATTGATTGCACCGAACAAGCTCAGTCACCTAGGTACTAGATGATTCAAATCGAATAACAACAAAACCTTAGGTTTAGTTCAAGTGCATGCCGCACAGCTGGATATTTAGTATTTAATCGATTTAACTCGAACCTTCACGTTATTATTAATTTAAAGTCTTTTATTAAACTACAATTTGTATATAACTCCATCGCTTATTAGTTCTATAAAAAATAAAATAATTTTATATTTCGCTGCATGATTGATGCTGTTCAACAAAAAATCGTTTACGTGCAATAAATGGCAGCAAATAAATCTTTGCTATATCAGCTATATGTAATACGAGTATATGTTAAAGTACTTGTGCATATGTGTTTTATGTTGGCTTATTGCACATCTATGTTTCAGTATTAATATTACATAGCAGATTTTAATACGCTTACTTAAATCGAACGCATAACAACTACAGCAATTAAAAGCAAACCATAACGAAAGTAAGTGCAACAAAAAATCGACAAGGGCGATTGAAAGTAAAAACACAAAAACAAAAGGCCACAGCAATAGTACGAGCTAGGGGGAAAGAAGTGGCGATGCAAGAGCAGCAGAGAGTTGAAGTGACTTTGGCTTAAATGAATTGAGTGAATGCATGAAAGGGGTCAAGCGTGTGAGAGGCACTGTGTGCACTCTATGCAAGGATTGACGATAAAGAGCAATCGATTTATTTGCAATCACATTAAATGCAATACTGGCAATCCTTACTACTATTTCAGTGGCGGCCAAGCCAACCAAGCACATCACAGCACCAGCACCAACACAGAGCCGAAACAACATGACAGCCAACACTGAGTGAAGCAAAGGAAAAAGCACACGCTTGTGAATGGTAGACAAGCAAAAAAAAACAAAAAACAAAAAGAGACGAAGCCAAGCAAAGCAAAGTGTGGCGTGTGGCAAGTGGTAAGCAGCAAGTGGCAAGTCCTGTTCAAGTGCCATGTGCATGGGGCATGCAATATTGGGTCATTTGCAAAGGCTAAAATAACAACAACAACTATGCAACAACTAAAAAAGGCTTCAACGCTGTATTTAACAAAAACAACAACAACGCTTCGCATGAAGTGATGGCATAAACAGTTGCATGCCAATTCAATTGAGTGTGAGTGCCAAGGTTGGTGCTGTGCAAAACGGAAATGAAAAGCGTCGAGAAAAGCTGTCTCAACAAATTATTGAAGCGTTTTTCATTAATTTTACTATTGTGAACTATGAGCACGCTGTTGAACTCACACTGCTGCCAGGCAGGTTACCACAGCACGCCGCAGAGGACCGCACAGCTCGTCGAAGGCAAAAAAGAAGAAGAAGCACTGCAAATAAACACGTTTAACTCGCTTCTTTAATATTTATATAATGATGATAATTATTATGTTGATTGCTGTTGTTGTTTTTGTTGGCTATATTTATGCATACATAATCAGTCAAGGACGCTGCTATCAAAGTGACAACCGCAAAAACAAAAGCAACAAGTAAGGAAGTCTAAGTTCGGGTAAACTGAACATTAAATACCCAGCGGTAGTTTTCATATAATTTTAGAAGTGGGCGTGGTTGGGAAGCGATTTCGTCCAATTACATCAGGTATACTCCCTATTATGCTGGTATACCTTGCACTAATTTCATCGTTCTACCGTAATCAGTTTAAAACTAATGACTCGTGAAATTTTCAAATAAGCCTCCCTGAAACGTGTGCGGTACCACGCCTACTTTTAAAAATTTATCAAAAAATCATAATAGAATGACTACGGGGTTCATTCTACCAAACTATATTATATTAACCGTTCCCGTTACCGAATTATGTCAATTTAGGTGATTTTCGAAGTTTTCTATATCGAAAGTGGGCGTGGTTGGATTGATTGATTTTATCCAATTTCATCAGGTGAACTAGTATGCTTTGTGCTACGCCCACTATAAACAATTTATTGAAAAATCATAAGAGAATGACCAAGGGGGTTCACCTATAAAATTATATCATTTTAGCCATTTCTGTTACCGAATTATGTCAATTAAGGAGATTTTGGAAATTTTCGATATTGAAAAAAGGGGCGTGGTTATCATCCTTTTTCGCCCATTTTTAATAGCAACTCACCTTGGCCAGAAAGTAACCTGTATACTGTAGGCAAATATCTCAATTTTTACTCAAGTTATCGCGTACACAGACAGACGGACGGACCGACGGACAGACGGACGGACATGGCTTAATGAGTTCCTCTTTTCAACCTAAGAACTTTCATATATGGAACTCTATATCTATCTCGATTATTTTGTGCCGTTACGTAGTACCGTTATGTGGACAAAATTATAATACCCTTGAACTATACTAGTACGTTGGGTATAAAAAGTAAAAAAAAAAGAAAAAGTTATTAAACTCAAAAAGAGGTGACTGAAAGGATTCACAGCTTCGATTCTGAAAAAAAGCATAAAAATTAAAAAGTATTTTAAATGCACACATGCACAACCGCTTATGAATGCGAAATTTAATGCAACATTACAGATTGTGGTCGACATTCATCATACGAGTATATATGTAAGTGTAGCACGCCACATGCAGTACGTTAATTATGTTGTTCGTTGATGCATGTAAAAGAGCGTTGATATATATTGCAAGTAATATGATTTGTTCGTTAAGTAGGCTGAGGCCAAATGGTATCTACGTTGGTCAAGGTTTATGTGGCATTAAGGACTGAGCGTGAAAAAATAAAATAAAATGGTAGTGATTGCAACGCAATTGTTTGAGTAGGAGCTAAGTATTGGCTTATGTAAGGGATGCAAGAAAAATTGGCCACAAAGGATTTCGCACAGTGCGGGGTTTCATTATTACAAAAATTACTGCCCGTGAAGTTTGATATACATACATGCGTATTAGACTGTCCCAAAAAGGCGTTCATGAGGGCGTGAGTGTAGTCAAAGTTTTATTTCGTTATCTCAATACGTTTCAGAGATATCAAACAAAACATGATTACAGTTTACTTGAACTTTTCTTAGCTGAATAATTAAAAGTTACTCATACGCAGAAAAGTGAAGTTTAATTGAAGGGATACCGTTATCGTAGGACAATAAAAATGTACACACCAATGCGTACCCTACAACATTTGGAACCAAAATTTGTTCCCACACATTTTTTAGACGCTCTAACATATATGCAGCACATGAGGTTAAATAAACCCAAATAAACCTCAAAACTGCAATTTAAAATTTGTTTTGGTGTTACTATTCTTTCCTCTCTTTGCTATTCCTTTCCTTTAATGTCCTTGCCTTCCTTTTCTTTCGTTTCCTTTTCTTTTATTTTATTTCCTTTTCATTTTCCATTTATATTTCATTTTATTTTATTTTATTTTATTTTATTTTATTTTATTTTATTTTATTTTATTTTATGTTATTTTATTTTATTTTATTTTATTTTATTTTATTTTATTTTATTTTATTTTATTTTATTTTATTTTATTTTATTTTATTTTATTTTATTTTATTTTATTTTATTTTATTTTATTTTATTTTATTTTATTTTATTTTATTTTATTTTATTTTATTTTATTTTATTTTATTTTATTTTATTTTATTTTATTTTATTTTATTTTATTTTATTTTATTTTATTTTATTTTATTTTATTTTATTTTATTTTATTTTATTTTATTTTATTTTATTTTATTTTATTTTATTTTATTTTATTTTATTTTATTTTATTTTATTTTATTTTATTTTATTTTATTTTATTTTATTTTATTTTATTTTATTTTATTTTATTTTATTTTATTTTATTTTATTTTATTTTATTTTATTTTATTTTATTTTATTTTATTTTATTTTATTTTATTTTATTTTATTTTATTTTATTTTATTTTATTTTATTTTATTTTATTTTATTTTATTTTAATTTATTTTGTTTTATTTTATTTTATTTTATTTTATTTTATTTTATTTTATTTTCTTTAATCTTATTTTAATTTATTTTATTTTGTTTTATTTTATTTTATTTTATTTTATTTTATTTTATTTTATTTTATTTTATTTTATTTTATTTTATTTTATTTTATTTTATTTTATTTTATTTTATTTTATTTTATTTTATTTTATTTTATTTTATTTTATTTTATTTTATTTTATTTTATTTTATTTTATTTTATTTTATTTTATTTTATTTTATTTTATTTTATTTTATTTTATTTTATTTTATTTTATTTTATTTTTTTTATTTTATTTTATTTTATTATATTATATATTTTTTTTGTTTTATTATATTATTTTTCTTTTTTTATTAATTTAAATTCAACTTTTTTTCAGCCCACCCCATTGTCAATATACTTATACTTATAGAAACGACTTCCTTAAAGAAAACTCAAATACTAACGGTAGGAAGTTTCGATATCAAATTATGCATTTTATGAAACACGAAAACTCTTGAACGGCATATTTTATTACCCTGGATATGAATTTTAAGTGAAAATGGCTCACCCAACCAAACCGTGCTTCACTGCTAAGGAGAAACACTTACTGCACAATTGTTGTAATACTTGAATTTGAGCGTATATAGACGCTGGCAGATATGGTTAGTCACAAAACGACTGGTCAGACAAATAGTTTGAAAAAGTTATGAAAATAGGTTGTTAATATGCATGACCATATGCTAGACCAGCCGACGCAACGGACCAAACGATACGAGATACGAGTATTGGGCAATAAATGAGTGAATAAATATGAAAGAATCGACAATATCAGATAGCACGTCGCGTTTTGCTGCTGGTGAAGGGAAGAAAAGGAGCGCAGAATGAGCCGGAAGTTTAAGTTGATGCTTCCAATGCTTGTATGTGCGTAACTATGTTTGTGTATGTCTGTGGAAAAAGTCTATAAGGAAATATATTAAGCAATTTTGAGTAATGGAAGTTAAACAGTTAGTTGTAACATCAGCCGAAAATTGCTTGTGACAGTTGTAAGGTAATGGAAATCAGTATGAAAAGTTTGGTGGAGGCACATGCGTATCAGACGTCTACCTTGAAAAGTTAGCAATCAGCGACTTTATTGATATTATATTACAAAATATATATTAATATCTCCTTTTGAGAAGCTTTATATAAGGGACGTCGGGAAGAATCACATACGAAGATATCGAGCAGCTGTGAAGGAAAGAAAAATTACTCTCCAAAAAAAATGAAGTTCTCCAATTTCTAAAAATACCGATTAAAGCTAGATGCTAAAGCAGTCTTACACTTTTATTGCTTTTTTTCTAGATCTCTCAATGAGGATCAGTAGATGAGTTCTCTCTTCTCTGGAGTGATTGGTCTACCATGAATTCCTCTAACCAGAGCGCACTCCCATCACAATCCATATGGAACACCACATGTCCTTCTCTGCCTTTGCATTTACCCTACTAACAACAGCAGCTATGAAAGGCTCAAACGCCTCTTACCGCACCTCGACACAATCATCATCTGGCTCATATGAAGGATCTAAATCCTTACTTGTGTAATTTGCATACGAATTGTGTGCCAACATTGCATGAAGCCGTAAAATATGCATAAAGCTAAGATTTAGTTCTAGAGCAGTAAAGAATATTTCAATTGAAGGGTTGCATTAAAACAATCAACGAGTTTTAAATTGCATTCTCAAAGGAAGATACAAATACTTGTGTGTAAGTAAAGAAGGAACAATAGCTTCAATGAGCATTTATATGCATTTTCAAGACAAACTGCATTTATCGCTACTAACTCAATTCATATGGATAAATTTATTTATGAGTAAGTGCATGTGTATTTGTACTTAAAATGTGTGTGTATGTATGCGTTTAACTGCACAGTGGCTTTGTTGTGGAAAAATTTGGAAAAAATCAATGCAATCGATCAAATATTAAAACAAAGTACCTGGATGATCGAGCTTGCTCGGCGCTATCAATTTTCCGCTAAGTTTACTTACCCAAAGTGAACCTAAAATAAACCCAAAATAATCCTTAAATGATCCCAAAAAGAACCTTAAATGTTGCCAAAATGATCCGAAATTAAACCCAGAATTATCCAAAAATAGTACCCAAAATAATCCTGATATAATTCCAAAACGACCCCAAAAAGAACCTCAATTGTTCACAAAATGACCCCAAAATGTCCCCAAAATGACCCCAAAATGATCCAAAAATTACCCCAAAAGCACGCTTAAATGTACACAAAATGATCCGAAAATGACCCCAGAATTATCCAAAAATAGTACCTAAAATAATCCTAAAATAACCCAAAACGACCCCAAAAAGAAATGTTCCCAAAATGACCCAAAAATTATCCCAAAATGATCCAAAAATGATCCTAAAATGGTCCCAAAATTACTCAAAAATGACCCGAAAATGAACCCACAATTGTCCCAAATTAATTCAAAATTGAACCCAAAATTATCTCAAACTAACCCCAAAATTATCCCAAAATGACCCCTAAATGATTTTAAAATGATCCTAAAATAATCCAAACATAATCCCAAAAATATACAATACAAATACAATACGGTAAAATGGTAACTCTGGGCGGCAACCCTACTTGAAAATATTTTAGGTGGTATGTCGGCGAAAATACCTTTCATTTGATACCTATATTGGCTTATCTACCTACATAAAAAAAAAATAGAGATATGTGGCAACCCTGTACATCCCCCAAGTGAAGAACCCCAAGAGGATATTCTTAGAATCAATCATACTATCTATATGCCAAATTTCATCCAAATCGAAAAAGCCGTTCCCGAGATAGTCCGAATATATACATAACTATACTGCCGTAAGGTGGCAATCCTAGGTGATAACCCTACTTGAAAATATTTTAGTTGGCATGTCGCTGAAAATACCTTTCATTCGATACCAATATTGGCATATTTTTCTACCAAATATAAAAAATGAGATAGGTGGCAACCCTGTAAACCGCCCCAGGTGGCAACCCCTAAGTGCATAGTCTTAGAATCAGTCATACTATCTTTGTTCAAAATTTTATCCAAATCAGTCAGGCGGTTCCCGAGATAATCCGAATATACAAATATACAAGTTTAGCTCGTTTAGGTCCAGTTTTTCAGTGCAAGTTTAAACGTCAGTGTGAGTTTAAACTTAGTTTAAACGGCCAATTTGTATGAAATAAACTCTAGTCAACTTTGTCTGTGGTTTAAAGATGCACTGAAAAACTGGGCCTTTAAGTTATAAGATACATATCACCCAGCAAAATTATATTTACTTAAAAATGTTACCTTAAGGCTGGTCAAAACGACTGACCTCAAACACTGACTCAACTGCCACCATGTCGATTTGGTGTCAAATGTCTTTTCATTATGTCTTTAATACTGGCATGAAAATTCGCATTTAATTTGTGACTGTAAAATCAGCTGTGCGCACTTCATATTACACACATTTGCCAACATGTTGGCAAATTTATTTTATGTGTCAATCGTTGAAAATTCCGCTGGCAAACTGAAATTCGATCGTTTTCACATGCATCATTTGATATGACAACGTGTTGTCAAAACTGACTAAAAACGCAATTGACACAATATGATAGCCGTTTTCATTGGTTTGACAACATTTGATGTCATATTTTGACCTAATGAAAACCAGCCATTACTATTTTGGGTAGACAAAATGTTTGTGTACTACAACGAGCTACACCTTCTAACTATATAAAAATGAAGGTTTGGAGTATTTTCTATCGATTCCAGCAAAAAAAAATGTAGCCCATAATTGTCCCCCTTTGATTTAATGACGAAAAGTCACTTTACGTTTTCATAAGAGCGACATGGTGTAAATGTTTGATTTTACCTTGTGTAAATTAAGAAAAAATCATTGCAATCGATAAAATGTTAAAATAAATATAAGCCAGCAACAATTATACTTGGAAAATGCTACCCTTGCTACTTTGGTAGAAAAAACGTGTGCGTGTTACAGCATGCTACAGTTTCTAACTATAATAAAATTAATGTTTGAAATATTTTCTATCCATTTCAACAAAATAGTTTTGCCCATATTCGCCCCTCTTGATTTAATGACGAAAAGTCACTTCAAATTTTCATAACAGTGCCTTGACGTATACGTAACATTTGATTGTAGACAAGGAAAAACAAATAATTGCTGCTGCAATACTACCTATTGAAATGCTTTGATAGGAAGCTGAAAAAGCAAATAATTATTAAAGTAAGCACTTGTTTATGTTTTCTAAGAAAGTAATAGGATTTCTTCCAAAACAGATGTTATTAATAAGATTATGAATGTAAGTGGATTCTGTTGTCAAAGACATGCTAATTGATAAAATATTTTCATAATATTTTTTTTTTTTCACATACATTAAGTTATAAATATTTTTGATTTAATTTAAATATATCTAACTTACTTACTTAAAATAGCCTTTAACCGCCTAGGCGAAATATAAACATTAAGAAAATAGAACTTTGGTAATGACTGCTTTTTATTTACTGAAATAAATATTTTTAAAAACTTTTGTTACAGTCAACAACTTTTGTGTTACCCTCACCACCTCGCCAAGTTTCATAAAATTTGTATTTAAATTTTTTTTACGGGAAGAAGCTACCCCTAGGAGTTCACCGAGCTCAATAATATGACATGTGAGCAAAATTTCAATGGCCTTGGACCACTGCTTCTATTTTTTTTTTTTTTTTTTTCAAAAATCTATCGACCCGAATCACTGTACTACGCCTTATCTGCTATAAAATAAAATTACTTCTCTCTATGCCATTTATTTATGATACGAATTGCTTGCATCCGTCCATATCCTAAGTTATTTGCTTGAGAAAATATTTGTACATTTTTTTTTACTTTTATTATTGTTTTTGTCCTTTGCTAAAGCTATGTAAGATGTATGTTATATAGTACTCGTTAAGGCGTAAAGTTGATTAAATCAGTAGTTGAATTGCAAAATTTTCATTTATTGAAATTTATTGAATTGCCGTCTGTTGAAAGATGAGTGGAAAAGAAGAAGTATTTCAAAGCCATTGCTATGAAAGCAATATTTAATGCGCTCATTTATAACTACATAGGTATGTATCTGCATTTATATGGAAGCATTTGTATGTATGTTGCTGTGTACAAACATATGTCTGTTTCGTTGAGGTTTTTAATTTCCACATTGATTAAGAAAAACTAAAAATAAAATTCATATTTTGCATGTACAAAAAGATTTACAATTTATGATTAAAAGTGTTTTGGATTAAAGAAAGATATTATTGACTAAAACTTAAATGGGTTGGGGTCAAACTTCTGCTTTTTTGGAAATTCTGCATTCATAATTCCGGAAGTCGAAACACCGGAAATCAAAATTATGGAAGTCAAAATTCTGGAATCCAAAATTCTGGATAACGGAATTCTAAATTGCAAAATTCTGGGAACCAAAATTCTGAAACAAAGTGCGCACTTTTTTTGTTATCAACACGCATTTTTAATCATTAATTACATAATTTTGCCTTTAACATTTAACTGGACTTGTTCTGAAGGAAATTAAATCAAATGTACCGTGCCGATTGTCACACAATTTCATGGCTGTGAACATGTTATACGAAAGAAAAAAATGAACATTCTCATAATCCATGTGCGTAGCCAAATAATTCAGCGTTCGGTATCTATAACAGAAAAAACATATTGGACATTATCTGCCATCAAGAAATGACCTTGAAAAAATAGATATTCCTTTATTATCACTTTAAATATGTTTTGGAAGGTCAACTATTTATTTTAAGTGAGAAAGTTATTAAAGTTATGGCGAATGCATTCTTATTTTTGGAACAAAATTTTCACTGCAGTTGTTAAATGAGAGCGACTGCAGGATTATGGCGGTACACTTGACGTTGTTCCAATGATGATGAGGCAGCTATTTTCCATACACAGAAGAGTAGAAACCCAACAAACACAGTCTCTAACGTTAGAGAAATGCTCGCCTTTACGTTAGATAACTAGCGTAATTCTCTAACTATTCTCTATTCGAAGGCAACCATTGAGAACTACACTAACACTCGATTCGAGTTAGGTTAGAGAACTAGCCAAAATGTGAGCATTTGCAAATACACATTAGAATCCCATTAGAAAATGACATTAGAATTCGACTCGAAAACTATAGTTTTCTCGATTTGGGAATTATGTCCCATTTTGTGATTCTCGAGTGTTTATCGAGTCGTCCTCTAACGTTAGAGATTGGAGAATGGGGTTAGTTCTCGAATGTACCTCGAATCGAAATCTAGCTTCATGGTTTGATGGGAAGACAAATTGTTCCGCTGGTTTTCTGTCTTATGACCAAAAAATCAAAGTCAATGTATATATCTTAAATATAAGCAAATTTATTAAAATACACGATTTTGCTCAAATTTTGGGGAAAAAATTTCCAGAATTAATTCTGGAAAACGTGAATTCCGGAATTATGAAAAACCAGAATTTTGAAATACAGCCAAAAAAGGCGAAGAAAGTGCGGAATTCCGATTTCCCGAATTTTGTCGACCCAGAATTTTGATTCCGGAATTTTGACTTCAGAATTTTAATTTTAGAATTTTGACCGTTTCCGAACTTACATTAATGAATTTCAATTAGGAAACAATAAAAAGGGAATATATGTAAATACTAGTATTTAATTCTTGGAATACATTTCAAACGCATTCGGATCAATTTAAAAACTCTCTTTTAACCGCAAAATTCATTATTTACATGTGCAAAGAATATTTAGTTTTATCTCAATAGCATATTTCGCTTTTTTATACGAAAACTTCTCCATCTCCTACGAATAAATCTCCTTCATATCTGTATTGGCAGAAATCCTATAATTTTTTTCTAGAAAACCCAAACCTGTACATTCACTCATTATTTCATTCTTCTTCAGCTTCCTCTTACAGCATTCCAATGGGTAGCGTCGCAGTATCAACTATTTGTTTATTTATGTCTACAAATTCGTTAGCAAAAAAAAGTTACGTTAACTCACATGGCTTTTGAAGTGACTTTTGCTCATTTAATCAAGGGTGGCAAATATGGGCTAACATTTTTTGCTGGAATCTATAGAAAATTTTGCAAACTTTCATTTTATTATAGTTAGAAGGCGTAGCAAGCTGTAGCACAAAAATTTGTGTCTATCCAAAGTAGCAAAGTTAGCATTTATGAAGTATAATTTTTTGCTTGCATATACTCTTGTCTTAATACTTGGTCGATTGCACTGATTTTTTTCTTCATTTACCCAAGGAAATACAGCACGTTCGTATCACAAATAAGGCCACATCTTTAAAAGTTACATATATGCAAAATATATAGCTGAAATAAGCCCAAATTCTAAGCAGTTTATTTGAATACAATTTTTCGGACTTTTAAATACCATCATTTTGTAAAAAAGTTTTAACTTCATGCAAAGTAGTAACTAATTGCTTACAATTCGACGTGCCATACGAAAACTAACACTTTCGACTTGTGTCTGACAAAACCCAACACTTTCATTCTGTGTCTGATGGAAATTACCACTTTCGTGAATTGAGTGCTAGTTTGCATCATTCACAAGACGAAAGTTTTAGTTTTCCTGAGACACAAACATTTCTGTATAACTTAACGATTCCGTAAAGAAGGCGAAATTTATTAATCAGTTGCATGTTACTCATACGCCGTGTATGACCTTTAAAAATTATACTAGTTATAATTGCTCAAATTTCAGGATTTATATAATTGTTTTTGCTGAAAAACATATTGTTACGTAGTCTACTGAGTTACTTTTGTAATCGCGATGCCATTTTCTCGTGAATTCTTTTTTCAATATCGCAAAAATATGTGAAAAGTTGCACAATTGATTTTGATTTCTATGGCTAAAACCGAACTATAAAATCGCAAACAAATAAAGGAACAAAATTAAATAAAAGAAAACAAGTAAGGAAGTCTAAGTTCGAGTGAACCGAACATGAAATACCCAGTGGTAATTTTGGGAACGGGATAAAAAAGATATAGGCCCTAGGAGGATTTACCTAAAGTTTTTACTATCTTAGCTATTTACCTTACCGAATTATGTCAATTTATGTGATTTTCGAAATTTTCCATATCGAAAGTGGGCGTGGTCGGGAAGAGATCTCGTCCAATTTCATCAGGTATGCTCCCTATTATGCTAGTATACCTTGTACCAATTTGATCGTTCTACCGTAATCAGTTTAATAGTTATGACCCCTGAAATTTAAAAAAATTCAAAAATACCTCCCTTAAAAGTGGGTGGTAATTTGTGAAGAGTACACAACTTTAAAGGTTAATAAACAGGCTCCAGAAAATGCTCAAAAAACTCCCAAATTATGTCTCATAGTCATAGCAACACTTCAAATTTTCAAAAAAGAAAAAAAAAGATTTCAAATGCGTGCAGCGCTCTTTCAAAGTATAAACAGGTTAACCTAAATATGAAATTCAAAATGTAAATGTAAGTTTACCATTTGCCATTAATTCCCAAGAGAACCATTGTGTTCATTGTTATTGTAGTTGTACGACGTTGGTACTCAGCGCTTATATTGTTTGTTTCAAAAATTGAGTTGTGGTATGTTTTGAATGCTATGCAAATGAAGACAAAAATGTGTAAATGTGTGGGTGTCTATTTATACGGATAAAATGTGTGGCATGTGGTGAAATATACAAATATTAATGGGATGCAGAGTAGGAGGTATAGGATAAACCATTCAATTTGCATGTACACTGAAAAAAAATCTACAAGAAACGGCCGTCAAATTAACAGTAAACCCTGTCATTTTTCGTCCAACGGTGGGTAATATTAATTTTGAAATTGACCCCCTATCATTCTTCGAATATACTATCATATTGACATGAATTACTGTAAATTTGAAAGTGGAATCATATCATTAATTGATATTTTCCAAAAATCACATGTTTTTACTGCCAATTTTACAGTAAATACTGTAATATTTACAGTATTATAATAATCGATTTGAAAGTGGTTTTGATATGTTACTTTCAATGTGCACTTTCAAACTTTTTATTTCAGTGTACATATCGCTCATTTGCTGCAACGTCGTCATAACTCAAAAAATGTGATATTACAGAAAACGCATTTTTAGTTTTTGAATTGCTGTATATTTATATGGGATAAGTAATTAATTCTACCGCGATGCTGCGTGAAATGTTAAAACCTCGGATATCACACTTTGCCAGTTAATCAAACATATTATTTCCAAAATATTAGTGATGTTAACTCAAAATTTGGGTTTTTTGAGTTATGACGACGTTGCAGCAAATGAGCGATATGTATATGCAGGTAACTTAGCCGCATAAGTGCTTGGGTTAAGATTAAAGTAAAATGTTGTCAAATAACCAGTAAAAGTCTAAAAACTGTGCGTGCTAGGGAGGAAAGCGGGCTATGCGATAGAATCGAAGAACGAAATTTTGGCTGTTATGAAATAATGAAGCGGTGAACTGCGTCAGGGCAATAATAGCAGAGGTTTGGACCTTGTAGCGCCATTTTTCGAACTATTTGAGAACCACCAAACAATTTTAGTCGAGCTATTCAACGGAGAATCAGTCTTGAGTACAAAGGCTTCTGAACTGAATAAATATTTGGTAAGAAATGTCATCCCTATTTAGACAAATACCACGTTTTCTAAGAATATCGTCGTACCTGCCCTGATAGATGGCTTGGAATCTTGGACAGTGTCAAAAGACGATGATGAAGTTTTTTTTTTTTATTTTATTTTATTTTATTTTTTTTTTTTCGTTTTTATTTTATTTTATTTTACTTTATTTTACTTTATTTTATTTTATTTTATTTTATTTTATTTTATTTTATTTTATTTTATTTTATTTTATTTTATTTTATTTTATTTTATTTTATTTTATTTTATTTTATTTTATTTTATTTTATTTTATTTTATTTTATTTTATTTTATTTTATTTTATTTTATTTTATTTTATTTTATTTTATTTTATTTTATTTTATTTTATTTTATTTTATTTTATTTTATTTTATTTTATTTTATTTTATTTTATTTTATTTTATTTTATTTTATTTTATTTTATTTTATTTTATTTTTTTTTATTTTTTTTATTTTATTTTATTTTATTTTATTTTATTTTATTTTATTTTATTTTATTTTATTTTATTTTATTTTATTTTATTTTATTTTATTTTATTTTATTTTATTTTATTTTATTTTATTTTATTTTATTTTATTTTATTTTATCGCTTGACCGATTTGGATAAAATTTTGAATACATATAGTTGGATTGAATCTAGGACTATCCACTTGGGGGTTGCCAACTGGGGCGGTTTACGGAGTTGCCACCTATCTAAATTATTTTTAAATTTTGTTTTATTTTATTTTATTTTATTTTATTTTATTTTATTTTATCGCTTGACCGATTTGGATAAAATTTTGAATACATATAGTTGGATTGAATCTAGGACTATCCACTTGGGGGTTGCCAACTGGGGCGGTTTACGGAGTTGCCACCTATCTAAATTACTTTTAAATTTTGTAGCAAGATATGCCAATATGGGTATCAAATGAAAGGTATTTTCGGCGACATACCAACAAAATTATTTTCAAGTAGGGTTGCCACCTTCCTGAAGAATATTTGTATATTTATATATCCGGTACTATCTCGGGAACAGATTCACCGATTTCTATGAAATTTGGCATATAGGTAGTATGATTGATTCTAAGAGTGGTGGACAGGCTCTTTTTGCGGTGGCTTTGTGGCTATTTTGGGTTTATTTTGGGGTTATTTTAGGGTCATTTTGGGATGATTTTTGGATAATTTTGGGGTCATTTTCGGATCATTTAAGTGTCTTTTTGGCGTCGTTTTGGGATAATTTTAGTATTGGTTTGGGATTATTTTAGGGCTGTTTTGGGATCATTTGTGATAAGTAAAGTTAGCGCTA
>CAXKVI010000002.1:126766135-126781135 GCA_964058755.1 Campiglossa producta | reverse complement strand
TTCAACACGCTGGCACATGCACACACACACACGACATTTCGCACTGCATTTGCGCCTAAAAATTTGCAAGCGACCGACTGGGCTCACTAGATGGCTTGTTGTTTGGCTTGTAGCTTGATTGCTTTTGGTAGGGTAGAGCGTAGAAGCGCAAAAATAGCCACATGAAGAAGAATAAGAGTGTAAAAGCAACAGAAACGCAGCAGCAACAGCGTCAGCAGCGGGCTAGCAGACATCAAAAGCAGAAATAGTTATAGTGAAATAGCAGCAGACGTCAAAGGAAGCAACATCCATTCGTTGGCAGCAACAGCATAAGCACAGACAAGTGTAAGTAAGCAACAAACAAATGTTGAATAAACTTAGTATCTTTAAAACAAGCACACAAACACCGACTCACACATTCACAGAAATGTTTGTATGTAGGCAAAAACACGATTGCCATTACAATTTAACTTGGCTTATCGGGTGAAAAGGATGCGCTCAGCACACGACGCAACGACGGTGGCGAACATTTCAAATAAAATGCGAGCAGCATGAAACACCAACGACAACATAATACTTACATTTGTAGAAATAATAACAACAAAAACCACATGCAGATTCGTACACATTGCGTGAGATAAAAGAACGAATGAGAAAGTTTTTTTGCAGGCCATAAAAGCAAACTCAGAAACAGAGCGCAATTGTAGGTGTGGGTGTGTGTTTGTTTGCTTTGTAATGGCAGTAGCACCGACGGCAATTCAGCTCATTGTTGCGCTTCGTGCATCGTTTTTTTCGCAAGCACTTTACGGCTTTTACAAATGGGCAATGCAAGCGGCAGTGACAGCAGCGCAGCCCTCGTAAAGCAGCGCTGCCTACAGCAATCACGACTTGAAGCAACGACAGCTGCTTCTAGCTGTCATATCGTTCGACGCAGTCGGCGTTTAGCTGTTCGGCAAGCAGCGCTGCCAACTGGTTTTAAGCGGCCGTTTATGCAGCTGTTGCTGCTTTTTGATGTTGCCATTTACCACAACGTCGCATAGCTCGTTAGCCGGGTCGTTTCGGTTATTATGGCCGTTTGCGTTGTCGTTGCCATCGTTATTGTCGATATTTTATAGTGTGCTACGAATGCACAGCTGTGTGTTTTGTCGTTGGTACTCATTTTGATCAGCGAATAGGTTTTTTTTTTTTTGAAGGCTTTCTGTTGAAGCTTAACAGAGTATGTAAAGATTTTCTATAAAGCATATTGCAGAGGCGAATAGTTTTTTAAAATAAAAATAAAAACGGTCAAATGATCCCAAAATGACCAAAAATGAACCCAAGTTGACCCTAAAATGAACCAAAAATGATCATAAACTGACCCTAAAATAATCCAAAAATGACAACAAAACGATCCCAAAAAAAATTCCAAAATGACCCCAAGTTGACATAAAATATTCCCAAATTCACAACGAATGAGAACCAAAAATTATCCCAAAATGATAGTCATACTATCTCTGTGCCAAATTTCATCAAAATCGGTCAAGCGGTTCTCAAGATAGTACCGGATATAGAAATATACAAATATATTTCCCTAAGGTGGCAACCCTAGGTGGCAACCCTACTTGAAAATATTTTAGTTACCGCCGAAAATAACTTTCATTTGATATCTTGCTCAATATTTAAAAAAATTCTATATCTGGCAACCCTGCAAACCGCCCCAAGTGGCAACACCCAAGCCAAATATCATTCGAGTCTGTTAAGTGGTTTCCGAAATAGTACCGGATATGCAAATGTACAAGAATAGGTCGTTCGAAGTTATAAGATTAAAGTTTTCCGTAAAAAATTTGCTGTCGAAAAACCGCTACTAATCCTCAGTTACCAAAATATAGGCGAAAAGAAATTCAAACTCCTAGGCAATAGTAGTTTTATATTCAAATTTCCTCCTAGGTCTGACATTTTTCACATACTCACATTACATTAAATTTTTAGCCCGCCACAGGCATCAGCGTCAACAACAGATGACCTCTGTTAAAGTTTTAGCATTCCTATAAGCTCACTTTAAACATTTGTAAGAGGCACCACTGATAACTTTAGCAGTAAGGCGCTGAATTATCTTGCCTCGGCGAATATTCAATAATGAAAAGATTACAGTAGACCTATAACAGCTACCGCTAATCCAACATCTGAACTTTTGGCTAAAAGTTGTGATTCAGAAATGTTAGGTGCGAAATGGTTTTAGGCGCATTGGCAACGATAAAAGCTTTGAAATTGTGAAAGCTTTCAAGCGGACACCTAGCGGATATCTTTAATAGCTCAAGGGGTTAATAAAACTTAAAAGCTCTGTTAGGCTATTGGTTGTATATGCTCCTACAAGGGGTATCTTACTAGGGAAAATTTGTTTTAAATCTATATGTACACAATTGTAGGTAGGTTTTGTGTGACGAATTGGTTCAAAAACTATTGAACCGGGTTTCGCCAAATTTTGACAGTGTATTCTTTGGATAAGCGGCAAAAGTTATATTTTTTGTCTTTAGATTGCGCCTGGATCGCTATGTTTGCAAAATCCATACATCGACGTGCCAGACGAAAACCAACACTTTTATTATGTGTCTGACGAAAAATAACACTTTCACTTTGTGTCTGACAAAAACTAACACTTTTGGCTAGTTCACTTTCTTCAGAGAAAAATAGTAGTGTTACTTTTCGTCAGATATAAAATAAAAGTGTTAGTCTTCGTCAGACACAAAATAAAAGTGTTACTTTTCTTTAGACACAAAATGTTTGTGTTTGTTTTCGAATGGCACGTCGATATGTGACCCGACTTTCTACACTTTAAGCAGGAAAAATATCAAAAATATAGTTGAAAAATTTAACTGTTAAATTTTTCTAGTTTACGAACTTGCTTATTGTCTAAGTTCCATTGCTACTTCTTAGGAACTAATTTTTATACAAAAACTAACAGCATTTATAACAGCTAATGTATCTGCCAGATAAACATCACTTACCCCTATTGCTACAACAGATAATAACTTGAAATTTAACGAAACTTTTTGCAACCCCTAAGTTGGCAGCTAATTTAACAGATACAGAAGCTACCAGCTGCAAACAACATTAATGTTAAATTTCACATGACTGTTAAACTACTACTGTAAAGCAAATTTTATCTTAACGCTATCTCACTAGCAAAAGATAAACTTAACGAAACATTTTTTTGTTTAATATCTTTCATCCCTCAGGCTGTCCTCTGCCATTTACGGCTCGCTCTCATGTAAGCTCTCAAGAAACTCTCTTCTCTGCCTTCAAAATTCTGCTTCGCGCACTCAGATTCACTCTCCAGCAAGGGTTGCAGCCGCTCCTGTCTATCCTGCTGCTTTCTTGTACTCCAATATACATGGTACTTAAATATTTAAGAATTTGCCTCAATTGCGTAGGAATTTAGCAGCAGTAAAATGTGTTTAACAACAGCATGCTGCAATGTTTCATATCGTTTGCAGTAAAGTAATGCACACATTTCTTTTGCAGCATTTTTGTCAAGCCGTAGGGAGGATACCGTTTAAGATGTTAGAGGTGCCTGTGTAATGGAATCTGCTACTTGTAAGCTTAGCTGCAATTTACAGTGATGCAAATATTTTTAGGAGCTTTCGAAATGAAGTTTAAGTGCTTTAGTAAGCTTAGGTGCTGTAAAAAAAAGATTGATTACATAGTGCAACAGTCATTTTACACTTTTGAAGCGACCTAGTAGATATTGTTCATCTGGTCCATTTATACACGAAACGCCCTTTAAATAGTTTGTAACACCCCCAAATTCTAGTTTTAAGGCCAAAAAACCGTTTTTTCAGTTTCTTCGTAAAAAAATTCATTAAAAATCCAATTTTCAACCGATTTCAACATTATCAACGGTTTGGCACTTTTTATGAAAAAATCAGTGAAATGGCTATATTTTTTAAAGTTCTTAAGAAAAGATTGTACTCCAGAAAAAAAGGATAGTCACTTAGCTGATTTTATCACGTAAACTGCCAAATATTGTGATTTTTTGATTTTTTTGTATGGGGACCACCAAAGGTGGTTCCTTAGGGGGTGCGCCACTGGCATGGGTCCGTCATCCCTTAAAAGTTAGTGGCCTTAAAAAGTTAGTGGGGGTCGGTCATACATTTTAACACGATTGGGGCACTCTAAATGGGTAAACTTAGGATTTTTCAAGCTTTGGCGCTCAAAGTCAAAAGTACAAATTCGGGACATCAGAATTGGTTTTAGAGGTATGCTTCCTTCGGCAAAGTATCTTATTTTGATCCCTGAAACACGGTTTTCCTTGACACTTGGGTGAATTTCAAATCGACCCGCCTAATTGAACACAGTACCCCTGTAGGGTGCTTGAGGCCAAAAAATTTGATTTTGGATTATGCTGCATATCTTGAAAACTTGAGGTCCTTTCCAAAAAAATAAAACTGGTATAATTAAGTAGTGAATGCCTCTCGATGACACATGCCCAATAAGGTTCATTCATTGTCAATTAGTGGCAAAAAAATCGCGTCAAACCGGAAAAACCGAAAAAAAATTTTAAAAAATTCAACGTCTCGCGTGAAAAACATGTCATAAGCTTTTCAAATGAACAAAAGACTATACACATTTCGAAAGTGTCAACAATTCTCTACTCAAAACCGTTGAAAGTTTGATTTTTAAAGATTTAAAAAACGGGTTTTTGGGGGTGTTACAAATCTTTTGAAGGGTGTTTCGTGTATAACTCGACCAGATGAACAATCTCTACTAGGCCGCTTCAAAAGTGTATTCCATTTTTTTTCGCACTGTGTTATTAAACGGCTATTTAAAACTTGGAACTGAAATAAAATAAATAATAAAATAAAAAATAAAATAAAAAATAAAATAAAAATAAAATAAATTAAAATAAAATAAAATAAAATAAAATAAAATAAAATAAAATAAGATAAAATAAAATAAAATAAAATAAAATAAAATAAAATAAAATAAAATAAAATAAAATAAAATAAAATAAAATAAAATAAAATAAAATAAAATAAAATACAATAAAGTAAAAAAATTAATCAACCCAATGCACTCACATACATACATATATCTAAATTATGACCTTTAAAGCAAATGAAAGCTCATAAAAGTGAATACCTACATATCGGAAGTTGACACCTTCAATAAATCATATTTATGTACACTAAAAATTTAGCATATGCTGGCAAGGATGGGCAGTTCAACAATGTGGGGACCTCATCTAACGGCACATTAATTTCACACCGATCTTCTTCTCTGCACATATTTAGTCCAAAAGCAAGCAAACTCCAACTAACAAATGCCAAACAAATAAATGTCAAATACTTGGGAGACGTGTAAAAAGGTAAAATCTTGACAGAATGGGTCATATGAGCAAACGAGTGATGATGCTAACGAGGATGACGATAAAAGGGGCAGAAAATTTAATGAGGTGCAATTTATATAAAAAATAAAAGAGGGCATCAGATGAGGCTTGAAGTTTTGCTATCCTCATTGTTGTTGTAGCAATTGTGTGTACTTTTCTAAAAGTCAAAACAAAGACCGTATGTAAGCGAGTAGAAGCCAAAAGAAAGATGAGCACTTTTTATTACACAATAGTGTGTTCGTATGGATGAGGCTGTGTACTCATATGAAAAGCTGTGAGGGGTTAGCATTTGAAGGCGCGTCCTATACAAATGTATGTTCGAGCTCGAAAGTATGTTGTCCTTCATTATTCCAGCGCAAAGTTGGAGCAATAAGGTGGAGGTACTGGGGTATCTGAAAACCTTTAAAGATTAGGTGGTCCAGAATTTGCCACTTCAGATAGAAGCTCAGTTTATATTTGACTGCAAGTTTATTAATCCAACAACAACATACATTATGTTTCTTCAACGCTATTTAACACTTTAACAACATATCTACTCCCCTCTAGACAAATATTTCAACACCACCAGTGCTCACAAAACATATACTCGCACGCTCACTTATTTACACACACTTGCAAATGGGTTTGCGAGATTCGAGCAATAAGTGGCGTTGGCCATAAAAATGGCTTAAAATGATCATCATAAACGTTGAGTGAGCAAATATTGCAATAAAAGTAAATGACTGAAGGACCTCGTAAAATATTTTTACGTGTTGGTGTGTGTGGAGCAGTCAACTGTAACTCGCTACCTTTTCTTTGTACAGGAAGCTAGGAGACTGAATTGGTATAGGGTTGACTTAGAGAGGAGATGATATATTTTTGTTTTCGTTTTTATTGTTTTGGTTTTATATATTTTTTGTGGTTGTTTAATTTTATTTATTTTTTTATTTTTTTATTTACCTTTATGTACTTTTTTAAAATTAATTCTATTATTTTTTAGTTTTCTTTTATATTTTTATTTCAATTTATTTTATTAAATAAATATTTTATTTGACAAATTTTTTTTTTATTTTTTTTTTTTATCAATTTTTTTTTTAATTTCATTGTATTTTATTTCACTTTCTTTTATTTTATTTTCGTTTATTTAATTTTTTTTTGTTGTTAATCTTATTACATATTTCATTATTTTATTTTATTTTATTTTATTTTATTTTATTTTATTTTATTTTATTTTATTTTATTTTATTTTATTTTATTTTATTTTATTTTATTTTATTTTATTTTATTTTATTTTATTTTATTTTATTTTATTTTATTTTATTTTATTTTATTTTATTTTATTTTATTTTATTTTATTTTATTCTATTTTATTCTATTTTATTTAATTTTTTAGCATAAACTGTTAAATTTTTGTAAACAAGTAATAAAAACGTGGCCGCCTTCTAGGCGCAACAACTTTTTCGCAAGTCTCATATATGTAAGCGTATGCTGTGCGCATATAAGTATGCAACAAATAAAACAAAAATTACCAAAACTTTGTAGCCACTTAGATTCGCTTTACTGCTGATACGAATATCTCCAAAGTGAGTAACTAAAATGACGACAGCGAGTCTATTAAGTTTTTTGAAAAAATTTCGCTTCGATCGCAGGCACATGAAAGAACTGCAAATTGCCAATAAATGACGGCTCAATAAATATGCAATAAATTTTGATTCCATGCAAATAGCAACAGAGAACCTGAAAGAAGTTAAAATATAGGCGATGTTTTAAGCGACAGGAAGCTAATGTGAACCAGGTTTGTGGAAGGAGGATGCTGCTTGTGTGCATTTATTCGAAGATAAAATAATAATAATAGTTTCGATTGCAGTTTGCAGTTACACAAAGTAAAACTCCCTCAATAAGAACCTCAAGAACTCCATCCTTTGACTAAATAACGACGACTGAAATACTTTTGCAACAATACGACAAACTGGACTGTATTGGTTTTTTAGTGGGTCAAAGCATTTATTTATTGAATTGTTTCTCGTTTTGTGCAATAAACAATGAATTATTACAGCAGTGTTGCAAAACAGTGATAAGCCCAACTGCGGTGCAAATTTATGCACACATCTTACCAACCTTTGCCAATAACTTTCTAAACTGGATTATAACTTAAATGTGTACCTGAACATCATCAAGAACGCATATTTATGTTGTTGTTGTTGTTGTTGTTGTTGTTGTTGTTGTTGTTGTTGTTGGTGTTGTTGTTAACAGCAAAACACTTCCCGAAGGTTTTGGGGAGTGATGGCGAAGTTGTCATATCCTTGGCCGGATATGACCCCGGTACGCTGCGGTACTCCCTTGCGGTACTGCCCGACTGTCGTGGTAGCGATTTGGTATGACCAGTGGAACCTTCTAGGTCATGTCATCCCTCCATCCGTGAGGATGGAGAAGATGGGTAATGAGAGGTGAGAAGGCATCATATCCGTAGATCAACCATCGAGTAGCACGTCAATTACCTATGTGCATATTAGTCGCCTCTTACGACCGGTATGCCTACCTCGGGGGGGTCCCGCGACTTGCTGAATTATATGAAAAACAAAAGTGCCTAAAAGTATGCAGGCTTGCAAACATCAACTATGCACGATGAAGCGAACTTCTATCGTGTTAAAAAGTGAACAAAATTACCCACTTCTTGGCAAACGCGACTCACTTTTTATACAGATTCCACCCATAGTAACTATTTGGTGGCTATTTTCGAGCAGGTAAATCATAAACATTGCACGCTTCCCGGCGCTTATTGACCATTCTAAATCTGCTCGTTTATTTATTGCTTGGTTAACATTCTCTTTTATTGCCATTTTATTATTTATGGCTTTTATTTTATTGAATTTTACTTTATGCACACATTTTCTCAAGTCATGGTGTTTTGCCTCTCTCATCTCTCGTCCAATACTTTCACTTTATTTTGTTAAGCTGCAGCCATACTTATTTTAACCTTTGCGTCTTCTTTTGCTGCATCTTTCAGAAAGCTTGAATATTTCGTTTATTTTTTTGGGTATTTCGTTGACTCTCAATCCTGGTTGCAAATTTGTGTTGGACCATATGTCAGGTGTATGGATTATCTGCCACCGAGCAGCAGCAAAATAACTAGGTCAAATTTTCTACATGAAGCACATTTATTTGTGTATGAAAGTGCCAGCTAGTGGACAATTCGTACTCTTTATAAACTGTTATATAAAGAGTACAAAATGTCCAATAGGTTTTTGTATACCCTTCTATTTGGGAAACCTAAAATAGTATATCGATAGAAGGTATTAAAACAGGAGGTGATAAGGCACCATATGATTTTATTTCCTAGAAAAAGAGCATAGTTTCATTTACTTGGCTAATAACTAAAGTTCAAAATCAAACGCCTAAAATTAGGCAAACGTGGCTTCCACAGTTTACCCAATTTTTGAAGTTAACTTCTTAGGCGGCGATACGAAGTTTTGATTGAGAACAAAATTTGAGAAAATGGCTGATGTTGCAACGGAAATAAAAATTGTATCCGACTTTCAGGCGTATGTTGCAGACTTTCAGGCGTAGGCGATTTTCCCCACGATGTTTAGCTGTGCAAATCAAATAGGAGGTAAAATTCTAGGATATAGCTAACACTGCACAAATTGTAATAGTTAGGCCGAGCAGAATTGATGGACGTTGCACTTAGGGTGGTTTACAGGGTTGACACGTTTTTTTAATTATAGAGCTAGATATGCCAATATGGATATCAAATGAAAGGTATTTTCGACCGTATTCCAAATAAGATAATATCAAGGAAAATTGGCACTTAGGGTTGCCACCTAACCGCAATTTATTTATTTTTTCGTATATCTCGGGAGCTACTTGACCGCTTTGGATAAACTTTGGCATATAGACAATTTGATTCATTCTAAGATTATATACATAGGTGTTGTCACTTGAGGCGGTTTACAGGATTTTTTATTTGAATATAGAGCTAGATATGCCGTACTTTCGACCGTATTCCAAATATGACAATTTGACGCAGGGTTGCCACTTAGGGTTGCCACCTAACCGCAATTTATTTCTTTTTTCATATATCTCGGGAACTGCTTGACCGATTTGGCTAAAATTTGGTATATAGACAATTAAATTCATTCTAAGATTATATAAATGGGTGTTGCCACTTAGGGTGGTTTACAGGGTTGCTACCTATCCTAATTTTTTGTTAAATATAGAGCCAATATGGGAATCAAATGAAATGTATTTTCTGCCGTGTTGCAAATATGAAAATTTCACGCAGGGCTGCCACTTATGGTTGATCCGTAATTTACAACCCCTTTTACAACTATTGTTCCTGTCTTTCTTCGCCCTCACACTATCTCCCTCTCTTTTTCTCTTCATTCCCTTCTTTCGTTCTACCACGCCCCTCTTCCAGTATATCCCGTTCGCTAATTATACCCAGGTATCGAATTTAAAAGAAAACGCTCCATGTATAAGATATTTTGGAATTGATGGGTTCTCTGGTCTACCTCCCGGAAGTAAGAAATTGTGAATCTAAACCATTCTCGAATACACCTTATTGTTTTTTTTTTTAATAAATTGATAAAGTTTTTTTCAGGCGCTTGATTTGACCTTTTTCCGATCTCTACTAATAACAAAATCTAAACTTGATAACGAATCTAAAAAATAGATACTTACATCCGAAAGTATGAACCTATTAACCTGACGCCATGATGATTCATGTAAAGCAAAAATATTGAAAAAGAAAAAAGGGTAAAAGAAATAGAGAAAGTAAGAAAATAAGCAAAAGAAAATAAGTAAGGAAATGGCTGTCTTCGGCTATCAACTTTAAAGTGAACGGGAATTTAACGAAGCTAGTTAGATAAAGATTGTTCCCAAGACTAAAGAATTGATCGCAATAATAAATGTAGCATATTTTTAGGCGATCGCGAGACTATGACGAAAATTTACTGCAATTGAGTGTAATTTTATACAAGGGACAGACCAGCCATACAATCTTACATATGTGCCAACACTGCCAAACAGATTTCCATACCCATGCCCTAAATATATTATTCATTTATTTGCTTTTTTAAACAACTCAGCCCATTATGCGCCTTAAGATATGCAATCAATTTTGAAAATAATGTCAAAGAAATTACTTTGTTCTGGAGCTATTGCAGCATATGTTTCCCTAATTAAGGACCAACAGTTTCTTCCTCGAAAATAGAATAGAATTTTTTTTGAAAAATTATCAAAATTTACCAGTTGTTCAATTGCTAAGAAGTTCATAATCTCTTGTCAAGTGAAAGTAGCTATACAACTTTCTTTTTGCAAGTTGACAAAATAAAAGGGTCATTGCATGCCCAGCAATGCATTGATAATACATTTTAAGAGGATTATTGAGCACATATTTTGACATAAGTTGGTTTGACGAGGGCCAAAATAAGTCTATAGGAAGTTTTCAGGACGTCAAGGATTTCAAGCAAATGATTCGATTGAAACAAAATAAGATTTACATTAACGTGGACATAGCTAAGGCTAATAGCTTTTCGTAAATATGAAGAAAAGAAGGGTCAATCCATATTTGTGCAAATCAATATACAATATTTATCAAATAATTTCAATTCCATGTAAGTCCGGTCAAAAAAATCACTATCGCACGCCTTAAATCTCCTGCTTGTCTAATAACCCTTCAAGTGCTGCAAAATATGCCAAAACAAAATGCTCTTAGTTCTGAGTTAAAATGCGAAGAATCCTGATGGGTCAACTGCGATAAGTCAGCGGATTTGGATTTGTTTATCTGCATTGCAATTGCTACGTCAGTTAAGTCTGTTCGAATTTATTTCTTTTTTCCATTTTATTTATTTTTATTTATTCATAACTGTTGTTGTAATACGCTACCATTAATGTTGTTGTAACTAAAGTCAACATATTTATACAACCTGTCTGGCTATAGGCCTCTAGCTATTGTGTTCCCTAACATACACATATGTATGGTCATATGTTTGTATGTATAGCTAAAGCTTCAGCTTACACATATCCAATTGCACGCCTCACTAGTCGGCTCAATCGTTTAATTTTTCAGGGGTTGCCTTTTTTTCAAATATGTATGCCTTTTATTGTTAATTCTCGCTGCTCGCACTGCCCATTTGGTTTTATACGTTTTCGTGTGGGTCATGTAGACGTCTAAACAATTGACAGCTTTTGCACTGTAACTGGACATCTGTAAAGCGAATTTTGTTGTTTATTCTTTTTCTTGTTTTTATTTATTTTATATTTTATAGTATTGTTTTTGTGGAAAGGGTTCCATCGAATAATGCTGCCATTCTTTATTTGCACATAAGTCAAACTACCTCTCATTTGCCTTATTGATAAGCCTTCCTCTGCTGCTAATAAATACTGTTCTGTTGTGCATTTAAGCTTTTGTTTTTATTTGCTGTCCATTCAAGGATATTCGATCAATCCTTTTATGGGTTTGCATACAAACATAGAAATGGGTATTAGTGATGTGTGCTCGAAATTTTTTTTTTCAAATTAGACTTCCTTTTCATATTGCTGCTCGAAAAACTTCGTAACATCTTAATTTTGGTTTATTGTGCATTAGAGAGAACTCGTGATTATGTATGAATTGTGTTGCCATAAAAGGCAAATAAATGAAGAAAAGGAAAGAAAAGGGATGGAAGGGAAAGAATGGGAAAGGAAAAGTAAGAAAAGGGATGGAAGGGAAAGGAAGGGGAAAAAAGGAAAGGAAAGGGGAAGAAAGGGAAGGAATGGAAAGGAAGGAAGAAGAGAGGAAGGGAAAGGGATGGAAAGGAAAGCAAAGGAGAGAAAGGAAAGGAAATTAAAGGAAATGAAAAAAGGAAAGAGAAGGAAAGAAAAGTAGAAGAATGGAAAGGAAAGGAGAGGAGAGGAAGGGAAAGAAAGAGACAGGAAAGGAATGGTAAGCAAAGAATTTAAAGGAACGGAAACAAAAGGGAAGGAAAGAAAAATAAAGGAGCGGAATGAAAAGGAAAAAAAGGAAAGTAAAGGAAAGGAAAGGAAAGGAAAGGAAGGGAAAGGAAAGGAAAGGAAAGGAAAGGAAAGGAAAGGAAAGGAAAGGAAAGGAAAGGAAAGGAAAGGAAAGGAAAGGAAAGGAAAGGAAAGGAAAGGAAAGGAAAGGAAAGGAAAGGAAAGGAAAGGAAAGGAAAGGAAAGGAAAGGAAAGGAAAGGAAAGGAAAGGAAAGGAAAGGAAAGGAAAGGAAAGGAAAGGAAAGGAAAGGAAAGGAAAGGAAAGGAAAGGAAAGGAAAGGAAAGGAAAAGTAAAGAAAAGAAATGAAAGGAAAGTGAGCGCGCGTTTTGATTGGTCAGTGTAATCATAACGCTCTCACAAGCACAGCAACAAATTCATTGTTCTAAAGGCCAAGCAAAGAGCTTTATAGTATGTTTGAATTTGGTTCTCAGATTTTCGGAAAAATGTTCCACTAGATGGCGGGGACTCGTTATGATGCGGCCTAAAGCGCTGTGAGTTTTTCCATGAGAGGGGAAGCGAAAATATTGAAAATTAAAAGTTTATCGGGTTTATTTACGGAGAGCTTTAGTAAAGTATTTTAATAATTGGGGAGTCCTAATTCTTCGGGGGTAATTTCCAATCTTGGCGACTTTTTCACAATTTGATGGCAATTATTTTTTTTTCTCGAGTTAAAATCTTCTGTCAGCGGGTTGCAAAAAAACATTAGACAAAACGATGAAAAAAATTGTAAAATCTGAATAAAAGTCCATTGGAGAAAGAAAGAGAAGAGTTGTAACAACAAAAAGTGTCCCATTGCTTTTGTGTTATATGCAAAATTAAAGATATATATATTTTTTTTTTTTCATACAAGCTCATAGACTATGTAAAGCTCTTCCCCCTCACGAAATGCAGATGAACAAGCAAATAATTTGCAAAATTTTCTTAATATGCAATGGTATGCAAATACGCAGATAACACTGTCACTTGCTTGCACACAACGAGACAAAATGTAAGTAAATATAGACTTTGGGTCAAAAGCCAGACAGACAGACATATTTCAAATAGAAATGGACAGCAAAATAAACTCAACTTTTGGGGAGCAAATGAACTGCACCGCAGACAAGGCTACGCCTCCCTTTGCTTTCGAATTTGTGTGGCATAATTTGTCAATTGTTATTGCATATTGCATTTATGTATGCATGTATGTATGTAGGCATAAATATTTGTAAATTACACAAACATATTCTACATGTAATTGTCCACCACTCTTCCCTTCATGCTGTTGAAAAATTTTCATTTGTCGCTTTTTGTGCAAATGGGCGCAACGAATTTCCTTATTGCTAATATTTACATTGCCATTTAAGATTATCCTAATTGAGAATCTCAGCGGAAATTTACTCTATAAAATACACACTAACGAACACACACACACGCGCACATATTTATAAACAAAACCTAAAGGACATCGTTTGGTCACAAAGGAAATGCCTATTTACAAGTTACTCGAAGGATGTGAGGACATGAGGGATTTGCAATTTACGTTTAGTGTCCATTCGTTTGAATATAAGAGCCTTAATGTTGTTTTTGTTTTCCCCCCATTTGAGTTTATAAACGAGTGATGGTGTACTTGTACTTTTGTTCCTGTTGTTGTTTTTGCGCGCAATTTAAACAATACGCATGAAAACGCAATCAATTGATTAGAGAACGAACGACCAGCGTACACAATTCGACATGCGAGCTTACTCATTCCCCACACTCAAGTATAAAAGTGAATGTCCGAGGAAATATTTTACGTAAATTCAGTACATGTTGACTATTTATTTTGCGTATTGGGTGGCAGGTCATTGGACTAGGGTTCGGTTGTTGTTGGTTAGCTTTTGATTAAGCCGTGGTGGAGTGTGACTAGACCGTGTGGAAAGCTTAACGGAGGTAGTGAAGTATAAGGATATGGGATTTTTTTACGCTTAAACTATAAGCGATAGGACGGCTTCTCACGGAACAACAAGGCATCGAAGCTGTAATTCTTTTGTAATCGTATGGAAACATAACAGGGAGGCTCGTTTTGAAAGCTTCTCAACAAATCTGTACTGCTTATCATATGAGTCGAAGTATGAACGGGGGAGATATTTTCATACAGATTTTTTCTACAAGCAAATTATTTTATTTCACATTTTTTTATTATTATTTTATTTAATCAAAATACAAAATATGTACTAGTTCCAAAGCGTAGTTTTTACACGCAAGTATTTAAATTTACTTGATTTTTTTTATATATTTTTTTTTTGCTTTATTTTATTTTATTTTTTTTTTTTATTTTTTTAATTTATAAAGTAAATTTTTGATTGAGAGTAAAATTAGGGAAAATGGCTGATGATGCAACGGAAACTGTGCAAAGGAAATAGAAGTTGTAGCCGACTGTTAGGCGTATGTTGCAGACTTTCAGGCATAGGCGATTTTCACCACGATGTTTAGCTGTGCAAATCATATAGGAGGTGAAATTCTAGGATATAGCCAACATTGTACAAATTGTAATAGTTAGGCCGAGCAGAATTCATTGGTGCTGCCACTTATTGCGGTTTACAGGGTTGCCACCTATCACAATTTTCGTTAAATATAGAGATAGCTATGCCAATATGGGCATCAAATGAAAGCTATTTTCGACCGTATTCCAAATATGACAATTTCACGCAGAGTTGCCACCTAA
>CAXKVI010000002.1:126731135-126756135 GCA_964058755.1 Campiglossa producta | reverse complement strand
TTATCAAACATTAGAGCTACATTGTTCACGAGATTTTATTCATATGTATAATCATGTTATAGTACAAAGTTGAATTTAAAAATAAATTCTGCATTTTATTTTGGCTTGTTTTATTTTAATCTATTTTATTTATTATTATTTTATTTTATTTTATTTTATTTTATTTTGTTTTATTTTATTTTATTTTATTTTTGTTTATTTTATTTTATTTTATTTTATTTTATTTTATTTTATTTTATTTTATTTTATTTTATTTTATTTTATTTTATTTTATTTTATTTTATTTTATTTTATTTTATTTTATTTTATTTTATTTTATTTTACTTTATTTTATTTTATTTTATTTTATTTTATTTTATTTTATTTTATTTTATTTTATTTTATTTTATTTTATTTTATTTTATTTTATTTTATTTTATTTTATTTTTGTTTATTTTATTTTATTTTATTTTATTTTATTTTATTTTATTTTATTTTATTTTATTTTATTTTATTTTATTTTATTTTATTTTATTTTATTTTATTTTATTTTATTTTATTTTATTTTATTTTATTTTATTTTATTTTATTTTATTTTATTTTATTTTATTTTATTTTATTTTATTTTATTTTGTTTTATTTTATTTTATTTTATTTTTGTTTATTTTATTTTATTTTATTTTATTTTATTTTATTTTGTTTTATTTTATTTTATTTTATTTTTGTTTATTTTATTTTATTTTATTTTATTTTATTTTATTTTATTTTATTTTATTTTATTTTATTTTATTTTATTTTATTTTATTTTATTTTATTTTATTTTATTTTATTTTATTTTATTTTATTTTATTTTATTTTATTTTATTTTATTTTATTTTATTTTATTTTATTTTATTTTATTTTATTTTATTTTATTTTATTTTATTTTATTTTATTTTATTTTATTTTATTTTATTTTATTTTATTTTATTTTATTTTATTTTATTTTATTTTATTTTATTTTATTTTATTTTATTTTATTTTACTTTATTTTATTTTATTTTATTTTATTTTATTTTATTTTATTTTATTTTATTTTATTTTATTTTATTTTATTTTATTTTATTTTATTTTATTTTATTTTATTTTATTTTATTTTATTTTATTTTATTTTATTTTATTTTATTTTATTTTATTTTATTTTATTTTATTTTATTTTATTTTATTTTATTTTATTTTATTTTATTTTATTTTATTTTATTTTATTTTATTTTATTTTATTTTATTTTATTTTATTTTATTTTATTTTATTTTACTTTATTTATTTTACCTTTGTTTTAATTTTATATTTTATTCGCAAAACACAATATAAGTACTAATCGCTATAGGTACCCCTTTAAGTACGCTACACTACGCACAATCACAACGTATGCGTACGTAATTTGTCTCATTGTTAGTGAGCATACGCAATTTAAATTTTTTTTTTAACTGATATTGCACAATAGAACTCTTCTACTTCATCATCTGTTTTTGTTTCTTTAATTTCTTACTACTTCATTGTTTGCTCGAATTAATTCTATATGTCAATGCGACATTTTGGGATTTGAAGAGTCTCACTCAACAGTCGGTAAATTATCTTTCAACTTGACTTAATTTGCAGCCGCTTTCAAAAAACCGCAACGTAAAATACCAAAAAAGTACTCAACAGGGGTTGGCTATATAGGCATGGAGTTTAATGCATGTATGTATGTTAGTGTGTGTGTATATGGCGCATACATAAATGCATTCATTTATCCTTGCATGTCCTGCAATCGATCGGTTTGACTGATTGCAATTGTGATAAATTAATGCGACCAAATATTTGCGATTGGTTTGACATGTTTAACAATAAAAGTATAAATGAATGCTTGATATGTGTGTGTGTGTGTGTCTATCCGTTTATGCGCCTCTGTGTATGCAATTCAAAGCTGGTTGTATGCCACTTGGAATGAATGTGGGAATTTTTGCTATGTTTGTTGATGGCTCAAGCTGTTGACAAATTTTCATTACAATTTTTACTTCAAGGCAAGCCATTTTTTGTTGCATTTCTATTTGTGTGTATTCGCGACCCTCTTTGTTAGCAGAGTATGCGTGAGTGCGCTTTTTTACAACAATCAGTTTAAGCAGCCCATTTGGCGGCCTATATTTGTGGCAGCGCGTTTGTGTTTTTTTTTTCTTTCCTACAAATCTATTTTCAGGCAGATCCTGCTTTTGTTCGCGCATTTTTCAATGAATGAAATTTCATTAAAACGAAAGTCACCACAAAAATTGCAAACGTGCTCGATTGTAATCGATACGCGGCTCGTTAAGAAGAGTGAGAGGCTGCAGTAGCACATGCTATTATACTATCTTCGGCTTACTTTTACGCAAAAAAGAGGCATTGTGTTGAACGAAATTGAAAATCCTCGTAAATTGGAAAAGCAGGCACGCGTTGGTAGGTAACCTTGCTTTGACTGCTGATTTGAATATACAAAAATTACAGAGAGATTTTTTGTCTAAGACCATTGAAAATTGTGGAAGTTGCGATGGGAACTATGTATTATAATCATTGCTTGCCCTTTTGGCACCAAAACTCACCAAAAATGGCCCAAAGGGCCCAAACTGACCTTAAAACGATTATATAATACCCCGAAAATGTGCCTAAAATAAACCCAAAATGACCTCAAAATGTTTATAAAATTACACCAAAATGCTTTTTGCTTCGCAAGTGATTTTTGGATGGGATATGCTAATTTGTATATCAAACGAAAGGTTGTTTACGGTGCTTAAAAAAAAATTATTATATTTATCATCTAGGGCTGCCACATAAACACATTTATTCATTTTTGAAGTTAACTTCTTAGGCGGCGATATGAAGTTTTGACTGAGATTAAAATTTGAGAAAATGGCTGATGAGGCAACGGAAATTATGCAACGGCAATAGAAATTATAGCCGACTTTCAGGCGTAGGCGATTTTCACCACGATGTTTAGCTGTGCAAATCAAATAGGAGGTATAATTATAGGATCTAGCTAACATTGCACAAATTGTTGCAGTTTACAGGGTTGCCACCGCTTATTGCATTTTGCAGGGTTGCCACCAATCAATTTTTTTTTAATATAGACCTAGATATGCCAATATGGGTATCAAATGAAAGGTATTTTCGACCGTATTCCAAATATGATAATTTGAAGAAGGGTTGCAACTTAGGGTTGCCACCTAACCGCAATTTATTTCTTTTTTCATATATCTCGGGAACTGCTTGACCGATTTGGATAAAATTTGGCACATATACAATTTGATTCAATCTAAGATTATATAAATGGGTGTTGCCACTAAAGGCACCTTACGGGGTTGCCACCTATCCCAATTTTTTTTAAATATAGAACTAGACCGTAAGAGGCGACTAATATGCACATAGGTAATGACGTGCTAACTCGATGGTTGATCTACGGATATGATGCCTCTCACCTCTCATTACCCATCTTCTTCTTCCTGGAATGGAGGGATGACATGGCCTAGAAGGTTCACTGGTCATACCAAATGGCTACCACGACAGTCGCGCAGTACCGCAAGGGAGTACTGCGGCGTACTGGGTTCATATCCGGCCAAGGACAGTCAATTTCGGCATCACTCCCCAAAAGCTGCGGGATACATACATAGTATCATGCCTAACTAAAACAAACTAAAACTGGACTTATTACACTTGTGCTTTTAACGGCTCAAATAAAGTTTCTGGAAAGGGCTGCCGCATTAAAAAAAAAAATATGTTACGACAAATCTACACGTTATCATAAGAATCTCTAACGAGACTTTTTCCCGTAGCTTCTCTTAGTGTATCATCTACGGTTGCCACATAAATCCATTTATTTATTTTTTGGCATATTTGCTATCATCTCTTTTGGATGCAGTTTTGTTTTCTTCTATCTAAGCGTTGCCACTAGTAAGTTTTTACAGGGTTACCACCTTATTAAATTTAAAGTTAAAAGGTTTCGCAGGTCGCATTTAAAAAAAAATTTAAAAAAGGGTTTCCATATAAAAAAAATACATACGTTATCATTCGAATTTCTAGGGAGATTTTTGCCCCCGAGCTTTTCTTCTAATTTGTGATGTGCTGCTTTGAATTTTTTCCGACTTCGAACTGCACCTGCAAAGCGAATTCGCTTTCGAAGCAAAAACTCGAAAATTGTTAATTTTTTTCAACTGACCAGCATGCCATCTTCTTATTCGCACCTAAAATTCGTTTCTATTTAATACACGCAAATCCTTCTATTCAACGTAAAACTTTAATTAAACTTGTAAGCTCTTCTGCAAATGGCGTCAATAGGGCATACTCATTTCATTTTCTCTTTTTTTTTTTTGGACGAACATAGAAGCCCAATAAACTTGATTCAATAGAACACCTTTATGCTATTGATGAGCTGCAAAGCCGGAAAGAAATAAAAAGGGCGTTGACATAAAAACACCGGTCGAATTAAACCAGTGAATGAACATAAACTTAACACCAAGAGGAATAATGACAGTACGGATTACGCAGACACCACCCTGTGCCGAGGTGCTTCAACAGATGGTTGTATTTCATAGAGAAAACATTTAAACCGAAGACCACCAAGCGGAGAAACAAAGCAGCTGACAAAAGTGGTGCGAAACAAAAAGGAAAAAAATCACTTGCGAAGACTTTAGAGACATTGGTGTGATGTGATGTCACAAGCGAGTTTGGGTTAAGTGGAAATAGCGCATTAGCATGATACTTGAACAGATGTCCTTGCATTTCAAATTCACAAAACTAAAAGCATTCAAAGCTCGAGCGGTGAGGTAGCGGGCGCAGGAAATGACAGTACATAGAACAAGAAATAGGAATACGTTAGTCCTAAGTATGCAAAAGTCTAGTGACTACGAAACGTATGGAGATGCTACCAATATGATAAGTGAGTGACTGAAACAGCAACCAAATTCTCTAACGAATGACGCGCATAGTTGACGCTCTATGGTGTAAGGTATGGCAAAGCGAAGGGAAGAAAAGAGCTGCTGGGCGAGTAAAATAGGTAGACGAGGTTACGGGTAGCTGGTACTAGGTATGGTCGCCACCCCAATATCTAGTTGCCAGTCCCATCACTCTGAGCATTGCGGTAGCTAAGAACGAACAGCAAGCAGTTGCTTCTCAATGACAATCAGTTTGAGGTTGCGGATGAGCATGACGTTGGTGTTTTTGTCGTTTAAAAGCATATCGCTGATTTGGTGGTTGAAATGTTGGCGTCGCAATTGACATGAAAAGCTCTAAGAATAATCAAGAATGCGAATTGTGGCTACCGCTAAAATAACTAGAAAACTATTTGGTTGTATGTACCTACATACAATGAAGTGATTGTCTGACTGACTCACTGGCTGCCGAAGTAAGTGTTAAGCGTATTAGAAGTACGTAAAATGACGGAGAATTCGGGTTTATGGATATTTTGGGAAGCGTGAGAGATCAATGCAACATACGGTTTAAACAACAGCAGGTGAAGTGGGACACAAGTTTAGATCTTTTATTTAATAGTTAGTACCTGGGTCGGGTGGAGCTTGTTCGGTGCTATCAATTTAGCGCTAACTTTACATAACCAAAATGATCTCAAAATGAACCTAAACTAACCCTAAAATTATTCCAAAACGACCCCAAAAAGACCCTTAAATGTTCCCAAAATGATCCAAATTAATGGCGGCGAAATACCAACAGGTTATCATAACCTCTAACGAGATTTTTAGCCGAGCTTCTCTTTCCAACTTGTAGTGTGTTGCTTTTTGAGTTTTCCTACAAGTTGGCGGGAGCTACAGTTTTCTGCCGACTCCGAACGGCACTTGCAAAGCAAATGAGTTTTTGCCAAAAAGCTTCTCATGGCAGAAATACACCCGGAGAGTTTGCCAAACTACTGCCGAGGGGTGACCCCGTTTAGAAAAATGCTTTTTCTAGATAATTTTTGATGTTACTTTCGCCGGGAATCGAACCGCCACGACTTGGTGTAGAAGGCCGAACACTTAACCGCTACCTCGGCGGCCGCCAAAATGATCCAAAATGATCGAAAAATTATTCCCAATTGACCCCAAAAACAACCATAAAATGACCCCAAAACTTTCCAAAAATTATCCCAAATGACTTTAATATAATCCCAAAATAATCCTAAAATAATCCCAAAACGACCCCAAAAAGACTCTCAAATGACCCGAAAATTATCCCAATATGATGCAAAAATGATCCCAAAATGACTCCAAGGAGATCCGAAAATTACCCCTAAATTGTCCCAAATTAATCCAAAATCGAACCCAAAATGATCTCAAAATAGCCCCAAATTTATCCCAAATTTACTCCTAAATGATCACAAAATGATCCTAAAATAATCCCAATATTATCCCAAAAATATACAATACAAATACAATACGGTAAAATGGTAACCCTGGGCGGCAACCCTACTTGAAAAAATATGATACCCATATTGGCATATCTTGCTCCATAATTAAACAAAAATGTAATTGGTTGCAACCTTGTACACCGCCCCAAGTGGCAAATCCAAGTGGATAGTTTATAATCAATCATACCATCTATATGCCAATTTCATCCAAATCGGTCAAGCTGTTTCAGAGATAGGACCGCATATACAAATATACTGCGGTAAGAAGGCAACCCTTCTTGAAAATATCTTAGTTGGTATGTCGCTGAAAATACCTTTAATTTGATACCCATATTTACATATCGTGCTCGATAATTAAAAAAATTGAAATAGGTGGCAAACTTGTAAACCATCCCAAGTGGCAACCCCCAACTGGAAAGTTTTATAGTCAATCAAACTATCTGTATTCCAAATTTCATTCCAAGGGGTATTGCGGTAAGGTGGCAACCCTACTTGAAAATCAAACTATCTGCAAATTTCATTCCAAGGGGTATTGCGGTAAGGTGGCAACCCTACTTGAAAATATTTTAGTTGACAACAACCAAGTCTTAAATAGTCTTAGAATCAATCATACTATCTATATTCAAAATTTCATCCAAGTCGATCAACCGGTTCCCGAGATAGTCCGGATATACAAATATAAAAGTTTAGCTCGTTTATTATAAGATACCGAGTAGAGTTAGCAAAAAAGGATGGAGATTTATAAAGACTTGGTGGAGCCGTGAGCATCTCAAGCAAAAAAAATGTATTTACTCCTTCATATATCGACCACTATACCGAGAATCTTTATCGATTTGAATGGATTTAGGTATATGGATAGTATGCTTCATTCTGAGATATTTAACTTCGGAGTTGCCACTTCGGCCAGCTTATAGGGTTGCCACCTATCTATAGTTTTTTAGTATTGAGCAAGATATGTCAATATGGGTATCAAATGAAAGGTATTTATGGTGGAATACCAGCGTTGCCACCTAACTGCATTTTATTTATTCCCTCATGTTTTATTCACTTTCTCTGAAGCCTATTGAAGGATTTGGGTATAGTATGCTTCATTCTTAGATTTTCTATTTGGGTGTTGCCACTTGAGGAGCCGTTCAAGATTGCCACATATTCGATTTTTTTCGAAAAACTATTTTGGAAAGCTTATACTGTTGGTAAGTAAAATTATGCTACGAAATCGAAAACACTGAGCATCTCGTTCGAAATATTTCCTCAGAGTGTTTTACCCTGTTATAAAAACCACAACAAAAAAGTAGATGAGAGTAAAACATAGCAATCTACCTTACCCTCCTTGCCGCAATCAAATCACTTCAAGTCTAATTGGACCTATAGCATATAAGAGGATTAGTCACCTATACTCGAATTGCAGATAGGAATGGTATAATGATGTCGCAGCCGTTTCAATTATGACAACACAGCAACAACACGCTGATTGCTCTCTGTTAGGAAGTCACTGTGAACTTCACATAATCCTTTTGTGGAATTTTCCCTATATAGAAGCTCAAAAGCGGCATAGCCATAAACATATATGTATACAAACATACATCCAATATACATATACAGATTGATGCAACCGAAAATTGATTTATTGCAATCAAAATGAAATTTTTTTCCCTTTTATTCGTTTAACCGCAAAACGAGATCAAATTGTCCAGGAGCTTCGAGTACATGCTTTCTATTCTGACTACATACGAGTACTTGCTCACGTTTCTACACGACTTAAATAAAAACAATGGCGGCTTATAATCAAGGCTAGACATTGTTTACTTCGTTCCGCTGTCCCAATTGTCAATAAAATCTGACACGCGTGTTTATCGATAGGTATACGATAGGGTGGTGTCTGTTGTTGTATCGTCATTATACCCAGCGTACTAGTACAAGCACAAGGGTACAAAATAATCGAGATAGATATAGAGTTCCATATATGAAAGTTCTTAGGATTAAAAGAGGAGTTGATTAAGGCATGTCCGTCCGTCTGTCCATCCGTGTACACGATAACTTGAGTAAAAATTTAGATATTTACATGAAATTTTGAACACAGGTTACAGGCGAAATCGGATGATAACCACGCCCCCTTTTTCGAAAATCACACAGATTGGCATATCTCGGCAGCTGAAATGGCTAAAATCATATAATTTTATAGATGAACCTCCCTGGTCATTCTTTTATGATTTTTCCAAAAATTTGTATAGTGGGCGTGGCACCGCCCACTTTTAAACTGATTACGATAGAATGATGGAATTTGGCACAAAGCATACTAGTATCGTTGGGAGTATACTTGATGAAATTGGATAAAATCGCCCTCCAACCACGCCCACTTTCGATATCGAAATGGCTAAAATGATATAATTTTATAGGTGAATCCCTCTGGTTTTAATATAATGATTGCTTTGCAAATTTTAAGGGAGGCATTTTTGAAAATTCGACTGGTCATAATTTTTAAACTGATTAGGGTAGAACGATGATATTTGGCACAAAGCATACTAGTATCGTTGGGAGTATACCTGATGAAACTGGAAAAAATCGCTCTCCAACCACGCCCTCTTTCGATATCGAAAATTTCGAAAATCACATAAATTGACATACATAATTCGGTAACGGAAATGGCTAAAATGATATAGTTTAGTAGCTAGTCATTCTATTATGATTTTTTGAAAAATTTTTAAAAGTAGGCGTGGCATCGCCCACTTTTCAAGGAGGCATATTTGAAAATTTCACGGGTCATAAGTTTTAAACTGATTACGGTAGAACGATGAAATTGGTACAAGGTATACTAGCATAATAGGGAGCATACCTGATGTAATTGGACGAAATCGCTTTCCGACCATGCCCACTTTCGATATGGAACATTTCGAAAATCTAATAAATTGACATAATTCGGTAACGAAAATGGCTAAAATTATTTTTGATAAATGTTTAGATGTGGGTGTGGCAACGCCCACCTTTAAGGGAGGCATTTGCAATATTCGACTGGTCAAAACTTTTAAAGTTTTTACTTCAGACTCATGAAATTTGGCACAACATATACTAGCAATATAGGTGATGAAATTGGACGAGATCTCTTCCCGACCACGTCCACTTTCGATATGGAACATTTCGAAAATCACATAAATTGACATAATTCGGTAAGGTAAATAGCTAAGATAGTAAAAACTTTAGGTAAATCCTCCTAGGGCCTACATCTTTGTTATCCCGTTCCGAAAATTACCTCTGGGTATATAATGTTCGGTTCACCCGAACTTGTTGTTGTTGTTGTAACGAGGTGTAGCCCTGCCTAAATGTCAGACAGGGTCACCTCGAGTGTATTGCTCTTGGCCGGGTCGATATAAGAAAACGGCCCGGGTCGTTTCGGCACGATGGGTACAGCACAAGTACTGGTACCATTCTCGTAGATCCGGCAATACAAGAAACTAAACTAGCCGTGCAGGCTATGTAGGTCATTTAGCGTTACCCAGGGTGCACCAACTGGGAGGCGACCTACTTTTACACCCCGTTCACCCGAACTTAGACTTCCTTAGGTTAGGTTAGGTTCAAGTGGCTGCCGCAGAGGCACACTTAGGCCAGTTTTGAAAGGCCCGTTGTGATACCACCAACACAAGGAAAGTCAGTCCCGGGACCCAGTCATATGGAAAATCCCTGAGTTGTTGGGATTTTCCACATAGCAGAATCCCGGGACTGACACTCCTAAACCGACACCGTTACTCCTCCTCGAACCACTTAGATGACTTTATGAAGCCCATCAAGTCCTTTATATCCAGTTCCGCCATCTGGCTTAGGCTATCCAGGAACGGAACTCCCAAAAAGCGCGTTCTCGCGCCGCTTAAAGCCGGACAGTTGCAGATGAGGTGATCCACTGTTTCCTCCTCCTCATCATCTTTGCAACTCCTGCAGCATCGTCGGTAGGGCATACCTAGCCTTTCTGCATGCCTACCAATGAGGCAGTGACCGGTTAATACCCCTATCAATATGCAGATTTCCCTCCTAGTTAGGGCATAAATGCGTCTAGACCTTTTAAGATCCCATTTTGGCCAGGTTTGTTTCGATATGCGACACCCTGGGGATTGCAGCCATCTTTCGTTGGCTTGACGGAGTGTGTGCTCCTTCAGCATTAGTTTGCATGTGGCAAACGGCATACCTAAGCGCTCTTTATCCTGAAGAACCTGCTTGGTCGTGCCCTGCCTGGCAAGCTCGTCTGCCTTACAGTTTCCCTCAATGTCCCTATGTCCCGGGACCCATATGAGGTTTACGCGGTTCTGTTGGGCCATCTCCTGAAGAGATCGACGACAGCTGAGCGTCAGTTCAGAGTTGAACGTGTATGAGCCAAGGGATTTGATGGCCGCTTGGCTATCGCTGAAAATAGCGATATCTTCTCCGATAACACGTTTGCTTAACCAGGCCGCGGCGTCCAGGATTGCCGAGACTTCCGCCTGGAAGACGCTACAATGATCAGGTAGTCTGAAGGAGAGCTCAAGGTCCAAATCCCTTGAATAAACGCCTCCTCCAACTCTGCCGTCCAACTTCGAGCCGTCGGTGTATATGGAAGTGCCACCATTTGTTTCGGGACACCAATCCGTCCTCTCCCAGTCTTCTCTGCTGGGAATGTTTATTTTGAAACAGCTATCCCCGACTGTAGTAGTCGCACAACGATCTGTGCTTAGAGGGAGAAAGCTGTAAGATTCCAGAATACTGGAGTGTCCAATAGTACCCGCAGCCCAACTGGAGGTTTCTCTTAGGCGCAGAGCTGATGCCGCCGCTGACCGAAACCCTTCCAGATCAAGTGGCAAAATGCCCAGAATGACCTGGAGGGCTTCGTTGGGCGTTGTCCTTAGCGCACCGCTTATACAGATCATATTGGATCTATGGACTTTCCGCAACAGATTCAGGTATGTTGCCTTGCTCAGCGCAGGCCACCATACGACGACTCCATAAAGCATGATTGGGCGAATGATGGCCGTGTAGATCCAACTGCATACTCTAGGGCTGAGCCCCCATTTTTTGCCAATGGCTCTTTTGCAGGTGTAAAGAGCGATGCAAGCTTTCTTCTGGCGCTGAAGAACATTCTCCTTCCAATTCAATTTCCTGTCCAGAACTATGCCTAGAAACTTGGCCTTATCCGACAAGCCCAGGCGCGTGCCATCTAGTTCTGGTAGGCTTAGTGGCGGTATTTTGTACCGGTTGGTGAAGAGGACAAGTTCCACCTTCCCTGGGTTGATACTAAGTCCGCAGCGAGAGGACCACGTCGAAACTTCTCGCAGTGCTACTTGCATCAGATCACACAGAGTTTGTGGGAACTTGCCTCTGAATGCAATAGCTAAATCGTCTGCGTATGCCACTATCTTCCCGCCCCCCCCAGCTTGTGTCACGTAGCAACGAGTTGACTGTGAGGTTCCATAAAAGCGGGGAAAGAACACCACCCTGGGGTGTTCCCCTTGTGACATAGCGTGATAACTCAACCGTACCAAGTGAAGAAGCTATTTTCCTTCCCATTAAAAGTTGGTCAATTAAACCAGTTAGAGGTCTATCTACTCCCAGATTAGTTAGAGCGGAGTTGATAGCCTCCGGGCTTATATTGTTGAAAGCCCCCTCAATGTCTAGGAGGGCCACGAGACAGTAGTCCTTTTCACACAGCGATTTCTCAATGACAGACACTAGGCTGTGCAGAGCGGTTTCTGTTGATTTACCCTTGGTGTATGCATGCTGATAGCCAGAGATAAGGTTGCTATCAATAGTCGTTAAGAGGTAGTCGCTTAATATCCTCTCAAAGGTTTTTAGTACAAAGGACGAGAGACTGATCGGTCTGTAGTCTTTTGGCTCGTAGTGGGATGCCTTCCCAGCCTTAGGGATAAACACTACCGTGGCGCTTCTCCAGGAGCCCGGAATGTGGTTGAGAGCCAGGCAGGCTGTGAAGAGAAATACCAGCCATTTAGCTGATGTCTCCAACGTGTTTATAAGCTGCGCGGGGATAATCCCGTCCGGCCCGGCAGCCTTATACGGTTCAAAGCTCTTAACTGCCCACCTTACTCTTTCCTCAGTGATGGGTATATTTACTGCCAGGTTTGTTGCAGGTGCTAGTGGTGCATCATGCAGATTCCCCGGAAAATGTGTATTCAAGAGCAGCTCAAGGGTTTCCTCTTCCGTGCTGGTCCAGGATCCGTCAGGCTTTCGCAAATAGCTGATGGTTGTTTGACTTTTCGAGAGGACTCGTCTAAGTCTCGCTGTGTCGTCGACCTTTTCGACGCCAGTGCAGAAATTTCTCCACGAGGTTCTCTTCGCCTGTCTCAGAGCTTTTTTGTAGGCCCTTAGTTTAGCTTTATATTCGTGCCAATGAGGCTCAGAGCCGAAGCTCTTGGCCTTGTTAAATTGTTTCCGGCATGATATTCGGAGCGAGTCCAAATCGTAGGACCACCAATGTGGCCTGTGTTTACCGCGTGGTTTTGGCACTGGACAAGCCTGTCCTAGAGCATTTGAGAGCGCCGATGTAAATGTAGTAACAAGATCCTCCAGCTCCTCTACTGATGAGGGGGCTTGTGAGGGCAGTACTGGGAGGTCTCTGTCTAATATTTCATTGTGTAACTGCCAATCAGTGTTACGTGGATTGCGTTTCATGATTGGTTGTTCTACAATAAAGTCTAAAACCATTTCTATGTAACGGTGGTCGGAGAAAGAATGTTCTTCCAGAACCCGCCATTTTCTGACCCACTCATAAGCGCCTTCACTACAGAGAGTGAGGTCTATGACCTCCCTGCGGGTCTTAGTGATAAAAGTAGGCTCATTACCCACGTTGCAAATCACCAGGTTGGTTGTTAAGAGGTAATCAAACAGAGACTCGCCCCTGGCATTGATGTCGGAGCTCCCCCATTGGACATGGTGAGCATTAGCGTCCGCTCCAATAATAAGATTACCCGTGCAGAAATTTGACACCAGGTCTTTCACCTCCATTTGTGGTGGGGGTTCTTCGGCGTCGTAGGGCATATAGACCGACGCCACCGTCAGGCGGGTGCTGTCGACCGTTAGACTGATAGCGGTAATATCACCATTGGTGTAGTTAGGTAGGAGAAAGGAGTTCAACTCAGACTTGACCAAAATACACGTTCTGACTTTGCTCTCCTCGCTGGCTCGAATGAGCTTGAAGCCCTTAGTCCCCAATCCGCAGATTCTCGAGCTATTGACCCAGGGTTCTTGGATGAGGACCACATCCACGTCGCCTTTAGAAAGACGACTACTTAAAGCAGCCGAAGCTACTTTAGATTTGTGCAGATTAATCTGAAGCACCACCAACATGAGAGCGCACAGACTTCCCTGCCGTCCCCATATCGTCGAGGTTTGCCCCATCCCGGAGGTTGCCTATCAACGACGAGTTGTTCCGATTAACTGCCCGATATGGCGTTGCAGGAGTCTTGCTGTCTGCAGCGTTAGATGGTAATCGCTCAGCGTTGGCTGCTACCACCGTGACGTCGAGGGCTTCCTCGTCCTGTAGGCTGTCCTCCATCTCCGAGTTGTTCACAGCACTATCGCCAAGGGACGTGGCGGATAACATGCTTTCCGCATCGGAATCCTCCGCTTCCTCTTCTGGTAATTCGTTTTCCGGTTCCCCCGGAGCAGCCGAGAAGGCAGCGCGCTGAGCATCACCCCGATATACGTGGATAACGATCTGGCCTACGCTGTAGTGTACTAGGCCATTGCACCTTTTGAGGGGCTCGATTGACTCTTTATTCATGGTGAACACCACCTGTCTGTCGGGCCCTACCGCATCCCCGACCAGATTGACACTCCAGTCATGCGTTGGCAGGGACGGATTCATTAGCCGTAGCATCCCGAGAATTCTCTCGGGTTCGTCAGGGATGGCCGGAATCCACGCCCTTGCCCTTGGACGAGCTGGAATGTCCTTCCAGTCGACGACCTCTATCTTTGCGCCCTTGTAGACTTCACCCAGCTTAGCAGCTGCTGCCTTGTACAGTGCATCCTCGCATGCGAGTAATTTAATCTGACCCTGGTGCCAACCCGCATCCGTTACTCGCGCCGAACTACCCGGAAACTCTGGAGCAACATTGAGAAGAATGTTGCCGAGTTCATTTCGCACGTAACGCCACCGGTCCTTAGGGATGGCCAGGCGGTCATTGCCTCGGTCCAGGACGCCTATAAGGATCCTGTCCTTGGTTACCTCAGCAAAGCTTAGTTTGCCCGCTCCAGGGGTATTCTGATGCCGCTTGGGAGGGGGATTCAACTCCAGGTCCGATCTCTGGCGCTTGAAAGGGTTAACTTTTAACCTCTTTGGCATGTAAGAATTTTGGAAATCCGGTATCACAGCTTTCGCTAGCTCTACCGATTTACTGGAATTCGGCGACAGCGATTCCTGCGGTACCCCTTCATACCTCTTCAGGATCTTTGCAGCCAATCTTTTCTCGTGGTATGTGAAGCGGCGGGGAGATGTCTCCTGGGAGTGCGGACCCGTAGTTGCCATCGCGGTCGCTCTCCTTGCCGAAATCTCAGTTGCAGCTTCCTTCTCCTTCGAAACTCCGAGGCCAGGTCGTGAGACCGCTGCCACAGACGTAAAGATACTGGTTTTCATATCAGCGGTTGATGGGAGTTTAGCATCTGCCGTTGTCCGCTTAGTTGCGTTGGCAACCGCACTGGTGCTAGCTCCCATCAAGTCAATCTTAGTCGATAGAGGGTTGGTTGACCGACTCGTAGTTGCCATCGCTGTCGATCCCCCCCTTGATTGTGGAACGGAGGTTGTCCTCCGGCGTTGTTGTTGCTTTCTCGCCTGTTCCTCCATAGCTCTCCTTTGCTGAGGAGTGAAATTTGGCGTTGTTTGTTTTTTAGGTTTATCGTTTTTATTTGGATAATTTGAGTTCATCTTGTTCGTACGACCCATCGCCGGACACGGCCAGCTTAGGGTCAAGGGAAGAGTAGGGGAAAATGTGTCGTCCGCCGCGGCAGAGCCCCGTACCGCGGTAAGGCCATGCTTACTCTCTGAGGCGACCCGGTATCAGAGAGGCTCCGTTCAAATACAGCCACGATTTGCCTCCCGGCTGCAAACGTCCAATGGGCACGGTTTCGCATAACACCCTGGATTGGGAGGGGGAAGATCTTTGTCGTCGCGCCAGAGAGGCTAGGCTGCTCTCGTGATGAAGTGCCGTACGGAGCTATGATCACAAGGGCAGCGTAGCCCTGTGGCTATCGACTTAAGCCCTCGTACCGCGGCAAGGTATCCACCCTTCCTTACTTGTTTTTATTTTATTTTATTTTTTTTATTTTATTTTATTTAATTTAATTTTTTGTTATTTTATTTTATTTGATTTTATTTTATTTTTATTTATTTTTTTCGTTAAAAATTTTGTTATTTTATTTTATTTTTTAATTGTTATTTATTTTATTTTGGTTTAAATTTTTTTAAATTATTTTATTTTGGTTTTATTTTATTTTATTTTTGTTTTATTGTTTTTTATTTTTTTTTATATTTATTAATTTTACTTTAACTCATTTAAATTTTTTAATTTGATTTTCTTTTTATTTTAAAGGCGATAACACTCCCTTTAATCTCGATTATAATCTTTTTCTACTCTCTGCTCAACCATCATTACATTAAAAAATATTCAAAACTTTCTTTTGTTAAAACTTGTTCAACAACTTTCTATTTACAACAAAGAACACAAAAAAGTTAACAGCAATGTATGCAAAAATATCCTACACCCAAATGTGCTAATCAACCAATAAAATTAATTTGCCAATGAAAAAGTTTTTGTGCTTAATTTGCTTCCAAAAAAAAAGAATTTCAAGTGTTTTCAAGCAAAATAAAAGGGAAAACACTTGAACTACCTGTGCTTTTTAGCATTTCTTATATTTTCACTTTCTCAAAATCGCAATTCAATTGCTTACTTACTTACTGCTCCCTTAGCTGTTGGAACAATAGCTGTAAGAACATGTATTCATATTTGGTTGTAAATATGGGTCCTTGGGGAGCCACTCAAATGAAACACGCGTGCGGCAAACAAGCCCTACTAACAAGCTCTGGGCTGAGATGTGTATTTTCGGCATTCAAATTGAGAGTGAAAACGAAGTAATGATTAGATTTTGGTTTTATTTTCGGAAGAAAGTTTTTTCTTCGTTGCAAAGTGGAGTGGTCAATTTGCATAGAATTTTATTGCAAATTTTATAGTAGGTACTTGAAAACTCGTTTGCTTTTATGAGAAGAAGTTTGCTTCTTTGATTGTTGAAATTAAATTAAAGGCGTTCTCGAGTTTTTTCTTTTGTGTACTTGAATGTATTGCTGGTTTAAAGTTTTACTCTCAGACGTCTCTCATACTTTGTTGCAGGCCACGGCAAAGTTGTAGCTGAGTTGTGTTAGTGAAAAAGCCGTCATCGCGCCAATATTATTATGTCCAAAGAGGCTTATGCCATCTGTTTTTGGTCCGTCGCTCACTAGCAACCACGCATGCAACAGCGCATGTTGATGAGGCGTTGCTTTCATGTGCTCGGCTGTGCATAACAAAAGACAAAAGACATGCATTGATTGGCCAGTGTTATCATGGCGCTCTTACAAGCACAGCAACAGTTATGTACATCGTTCGAAAGGCCAAGCAAAGAGCGTAATAATCTGTGTAAATTTGATTTCCGGATTTTCGGACAAATGTCCCACTAGGTTCCTAGGCCTGCTTTATTGCTAAAAGTTAAAGAAGCAAATTTTAAGATAATTAAAGCCAGCGTTCGCCAAAAAGCAATTTCCTGTTTCAAAATATTTGGGTACACGAACGTTCCACAATCTCCTTCACACTCAAAATGAGCTGGTCATATCAACCAAAATATGAGTTGTACCATCCAAAATCACGGTCAATTTGTATACATTATTTAATCCTCTTGATTCACTGCATTGAAACTGTTAACCTTAACTGCTTTTTTAACAGAAATTTTCCTGTTTAAGGTTTTGCTCTATATATATAAGATTAATATCAATAATATCCTGATCAAAGAACAAGAAACCAGATTGATCATGTCATGGTCGACGGCAGACATAGCTCCACCGTTCTGGACGTGCGTACCCTTCGTGGTCCCAATATCGACTCGGACCATTATCTTGTTGCAGCCAAGATACGCACACGCCTCTGTGTAGCAAAGAAAGTGCGCACAGTAACGGAAGGAAAGTTTGACGTCGAGAAGCTGCTCACGACACAGACAGCTGACAATTTCTCCACTCGACTCTCACACCTGCTATCGGAGAGCAATCCTCGACCTAACGATGCAACCGAGCAATGGAAGCATATCTCTCACTCATTACGTACCGCCGCTGAGGCCACTATAGGGTTCCAGCGAGCCCGCAAAAACAACTGGTACGATGAGGAATGCAGCACTGCCTCGGACAAAAAGGACGCTGCCTACAGGGAGACGTTGCGAACGGGCGCAACCCGCAGTGTATGGCAACGCTATCGTGAGGCAAAGAAGGAAGAGAGACGCCTTTTCAGAAAAAAGAAACGTGAGGCCGAAAGGCGTGAGTGTGAGGAGCTTGAGATGCTGGCTGACAGGAATGATGCCCGAAAATTCTATGAAAAGATCCGGCGGATGACGGAAGGTTTTAAGACCGGGGCAAGTTCCTGTAAGGACAATAATGGCGACCTGGTAACCGACGTACAGAGTGTACTTAAATTATGGAGGGAGCACTTCTCCTCACTGCTAAATTGCGAGGGAGACGTCGAACCCGATACCCCAATCCCTGACGATGGAAAAGTCGTCCCACCACCTGACTATGATGAAGTGAGGATAGCTATATCCCGGCTCAAAAACAACAAAGCGCCTGGAAAAGACGGACTACCCGCCAAGCTGTTCAAACACGGAGGCGAAGAGCTGGTAAAAAGCATGCATCAGCTCGTATGCAGAATATGGTCAGACGAGTGCATGCCTCCAGATTGGAATTTAAGTGTGCTTTGCCCAATCCACAAGAAAGGCGATCCCGCTAACCGCACCAACTACCGCGGAATCAGCCTTCTTAATATCGCATATAAGGTTCTTTCTAGCGTATTGTGTGAAAGACTGAAGCCCATCGTAGACAAGCTGATTGGACCTTATCAGTGTGGCTTTAGACCTGGTAAGTCTACCATCGATCAGATTTTCACGATACGCCAAATCCTGGAGAAGACCCATGATAAAAGAATCGACACACACCATCTCTTTGTCGATTTTAAAGCCGCTTTTGACAGCGCAAAAAGGAGTTGCCTGTATGCCGCCATGTCTGAATTTGACTTCCCTGCAAAGCTTATACGGCTTTGCCAAATGACGTTGAGCAATACTAACAGCTCCGTCAGAGTCGGGAAGGACCTCTCTGAGCCATTTGAAACCAAACGAGGCTTCAGACAGGGCGACTCCCTTTCGTGCGATTTCTTCAACCTGATGCTGGAGAAGATAATTCGAGCAGCAGAGCTAAACCGCAATGGTACAATCTTTTACAAGAGCGTGCAATTGCTGGCGTATGCCGATGATATTGATATCATTGGCCTTAACAACCACGCCGTAAGCGCTGCCTTCTCTGGACTGGATAAAGAAGCGAAAAAAGTGGGTCTTGCGGTCAACGAGGACAAGACGAAGTATTTGTTGTCATCAAAGAAAGAATCGGCGCACCTGCGCCTTGGCAGCCACGTCACTGTTGATAGTTACAAATTTGAAACTGTGAGGGACTTCGTCTATTTGGGAACAAGCATTAACACCGAAAATAATATCAGTCTAGAAATCCAACGGAGAATCACTCTTGCGAACAAGTGCTACTTTGGACTGAGTAGGCAATTGAGAAGTAAAGTCCTCTCTCGAAGAACAAAGATCGCGCTCTATAAGTCTCTCATCATACCTGTCCTGATGTATGGCTCAGATTCATGGACAATGTCACGAGAAGATGAGATGGCCCTTGGAGTATTTGAAAGAAAAGTTCTCCGGAAGATTTATGGTCCTTCCCGTGATGCCGACGGCGAGTATCGAAGGAGATTTAACGATGAGCTGTACGAGCTTTACGCAGATCTGACCATAGTCCAGCGAATTAAAGCCCAAAGGCTCCGCTGGCTGGGTCACGTCATGCGAATGGACAAAGAAGCTCCAGCCCAGAAGGTTTTCCAATCGTCACCCGAATTCGGCAGCAGAGGAAGGGGGAGGCCTCGACTGATATGGAAACAACAGGTGGAGGATGACTTGAACTCCCTTGGGGTTTCCAATTGGCGTCAGTTATCGCTAAAAAGGAATGACTGGCGTGCTTTGATAGGCGACGGCCAAAATCGCTTAGGCGGTTAAGCGCCAATAAATGATGAATGATGAATATCAAAAGCAGTCAAAGTAAAAAAATTGCACCCATAAAAGAATTCAGGTGTCTTAAACACTCAGCCCAGGTGTCTACCATGATGCTAGCGTCTAATTACAGCTTTGTTCTAAATGACAGCATACTTTCTATCGTTGCTTGTTGCCTTCACCGAGAGAGACCGAGCTAAACTTGTATATCCAGACTATCTTGAGAAATGCTTGACCGATTTGGATGAAATTTTGAATATAAACAGTATAGTTGATGTTAAGACTATCCACATGGGAGTTGCCACTTGGGGCGGGTTATAGGCGTGCCACCTATCCATTTTTTTAATTATGGAGCAACATATGCCAATATGGGTATCAAATGAAAGACTATCTCGGGAACCGCTTGACCGATTTGGATGAAATTTTGAATATAGATAGCACGGTTGATTCTAAGACTATACACTTGGGGTTGGCACTTGGGCGGTTTACATAGTTGCCACCTATCTCATTTTTTTTTTAATTTTGTAGAAAAATATGTCAATTTGAGTATTAAACGAAAGGTATTTTCAGCGACATGCCAACCAAAATATATTCAAATAGGGTTGCAACCTAGGGTTGCCACCTTACCGCAGTATATTTGTATATCCGGAATATATCGGGAACCGCTTGATCGATTTGGGTAAAATTTGGCATATAGATGATATGATTGATTCTAAGACTATCCACTTGGGTGTTGCCACTTGGGGGTTGCCACTTGGGGGGTGTACACTGTACAGGGTTGCCATCTATCTCAATTGTTTTAAATTATGGAGTTAGATATGCCAATATGGGTATCAAATGAAAGGTATTTTCGCCGAAATACCAACTAGATATTTTCAAGCAGGGTAGCCGCCCAGGGTTACCATTTTACCGTATTGTATTTGTATTCTGTAGTTTTGGGATCATATTTGGATTATTTCGGGATCATTTTGAGATCATTGTGGCGTCACTTTGGAATAATTTTGGGACTATTTTTAGATCATTTTGGATTCAATTTTGGATTAATTTCGGATAATTTCGGGGTTATTTTCGGATCATTTTGGAGTAATTTTGGGATAATTTTTGGATCATTTTGGGATCATTTTGGGATAATTTTTGTGTTATTTTGGGAACATTTGAGGGTCTTTTTGGGGGGTTACATAAAGATTATTTTTGGATCATTTTTGCATAATTTTGGGGTCATTTTGGGATCATTTTGGGGTCATGTGGGAATTCTTTTTGAATCATTTGGGGGTAATTTTGGGATTATTTTGGGATCATTTTTGGATCTTTTTGGGTTCAATTTCGGATCATTTTGGGAACATTTAAGGGTCTTTTTGGGATCATTTAAGGATTATTTTTGGGGTTATTTTAACGACATTTTGGGATCATTTTGGTAAGTATAGTTAGCGCTAAATTGATTGCACCGAGCAAGCTCGGTCACCAAGCAACTGACAGTAATGACAGTATCTTCGCTGTTGGATTAACTGCTGGAGTTTGTTAATTTAAAAATGACATCTCCTTCGCTGTTGAATTAACTAGAGGAAGTTGTTGTTTTAACACAAAATTTAGTTTGACAAAAAAAATTCTGTCAGTTTTACAAAATTTTGTTAATTAAAAATTTGCAGATCTATGACTGTTCAATCAACAATTGGATGCAGTTACTTTAACAAAAAATTCTGTTCAAATAACCAAAATTTCCGAAAAATAATTTATTTCCTTTAGGATTGCTATATATCGAGCAATTATAAAACGTTAAACATATTGTCGCCCGCCCATTCGCGACACTCCCATCATTAACTGCAAAAAAATCAAAAATAATAAAATATCAAATGCCTCTGCTGACAAATTGTCATTAACAGTATAACTCATTAGTGTCTGTTAAATGTTAACGATTCAGACATTTGATGTGAAGTTTAACAGAAGTTCATTAAAAAACACGCAAAACTGTCACAAAGTTATGTACATAAATTTAGGCATAAAAAATCATCATGTCACATAGGCCATTACAACAGCTGTAAAGCATCAAAATTCAGCAAAAGTTATAATATATGGCAAAAGTATTAACAAAACACACGCTGTGCAGGATGTGGCATAGGATATGAGTTTGAGCTTACCATATGCTTCCATTTGTATGAGTTTGAATATTTGTATCAATGATTATACAAATAACTCATATCGTTGGCGAAAGTAAGCGAAGGTGCTAAAAACCGCATCATAAAAATACCAAATAAAAAAATAATGACCAACTTCCGCATACGGATTGGATAGGGAGAAGTCACACTCTCGGCAAGGGTAGTAATGGCAGCAGTGACTAAAAAAGATTCGCACATCATTAAGGGACTTGCTTGGGTAATTTTTTGATTATGTGAATTTTGTTATAGTTTTTATTCGTTTTTTTTTTTTTGAGGGACATTCCTTGCAACAAACTTTTTCTGTTTGCCTGCGGCTGTGTAATGTCAACTCAGGCCTCTACTACCCGCTGTGTGGCGGTCGGTGACAAAAATTTGTTGATGACCAACTCTGCAGCACCACCAGAAAGTCACGCTTTCAAGCAGGCCTTGCAGAAGCGTGTACAATGGGGGCATGAGGGGGAGAAATCAAATGAAATTCAAATAAATTAAATTGAATTAAATTAAATTTATTTGAATTTTACCGTTCGTTGTGAGAAAGTTTTTGAAGTTAACTTCTTAGGTGCCAAAATGACAAAATGGCTTATGATGCAACGGAAACTATGCAAGGGAAATAGAAATTGTAGCCGACTTTTAGGCGTATATTGCAGACTTTCAGGCATAGGCGATTTTCACCACGATGTTTAGCTGTGCAAATCAAATAGGAGGTGGAATTCTGGGATCTCTCTAACATAGCACAAATTGTAATAGTTAGGCCTAGCAGAATTCATGGGTGTTGCCACTTATCACGGTTTACAGGGTTGCCACCTAATCCATTTTTTTTAATATAGAGCTAGATATGCCAATATGGATATCAAATGAGAGGCATTTTCCACCGTAATCCAAATAAGTTAATTTCATGCAGGGTTGCCACCTAACCGCAATTTATTTATTTTTTCGTATATTTCAGGAACTGCTTGACTGATTTGGATAAAATTTGGCATATAGACAACTTGATTCATTCTAAGTCATGGGTCGGCAGATTTGTAAATGCAGGTATACACGCGCTGTGATCGTCCGAACTATATTTTTAACATTCACTGACCAAACGAGCGACACCCCCACGCGATGTGGTTTCGCCCCTTGCCCAGCGACGACTAAATCATTTGGTAAACAAAGAGCGCAACGTGTCTGTGTGATGAATCCAACTTGTTTGACTGATCTTAAGATCTATGGGGCGCCGATGCTTGTTCTAAGTCATATTCAAAGGTGAATTGGCACTGACATGCCGAGCACTAAACATATTTTTTAAATTTTTTTATGTGTCACTTTATTCAGGTCGATGTCTGTATATCGCAGGCATTAAAAAAAATGCATAGTGTTATTCATTACTAAGTCAATAGAATTTAGAAATTTATTGTCTGTATGTCTGTCTATCTTTCTGCCTATCTTTCAGTCTGTATGTTTGTGGTCGTATCACTCCAAAACTGCTGAATGGAATTAAACGAAACTTTCACCATTGTATTTTTAGACCTTCAAATTAAAATTTAAGACATGCCTTATTTCGATAACTCGACCGGTTTCAGAGTTATCCGCCAATATATACTCATATTTTACGAAAAACATGTTCGGTCCTGTGACGTTACTTTTTATAAGTGGATCTTCCGACTAGGCAGGCCAAATTACTGTGACAACAACAAAAACAACACTGCAACTTAAAAAAAAAAACAAAATCATAGTTGTAGTGTGGCATTTCCTCTTCAATCCCTGGTAAAACATAACGCCGCCCCTGCCCAGTCACTATCTGCGCTCACGTATTGTATACAAGGTGATTAACAAGACCATGCAACATGCTGGGCGGCACGCCGGGGTGTTGACAGTCCAATGACAATTGGAACGCAATAATTACGCACCATTTCAATCGTATTCACATAATTTTTTTCTTCTTCTTTTTTTTACACACAATTTCAGCAACGTTTGGTGAATGAGATGCTGCTGACTCGTTACAATTTATTTCTAATGTTGCGCTGATTGTAACTTTTCATGTACATAGCTTCAAAGACGTACGCATGCTGTTCGTCAGCCGTGTGCAGTGGTGGGGTGAGTACGTGGCATCATTGCTTACTAAGCATTTGCCTTGTGTTATAGGGGTGGCTGGCTTTTCTGCGGGTTTAGTGTTAATGAACCCTCTACTGCAACGGAGTTACTTTTTCTGATCTTTGCCTATATGTACTCCCTGTCCCACCTCAAACGACTGCGCTGAAACTCTTACAAAGCAGTAAAGCACACATCCTGCTCGACTGTCATTCAATTTACTTCTTTCAACAATTGCACAAAAATTATTGTGTCTCCCTACACCGCACCCTAACCGCTTGTTCCAACAACCTTTCAATTGCCCATTCCAGCCTGCTTGTCTCCCTTCCTGTTATCCTGCCCAATTTCCTAAAATTCTCTGCTGCTGCTCCTGTTACTGCTTCATTTCTTTGCCGCTGGTAGCACGCTGTCATTTCTATTATACCCACCACTCTTGGGCCTTGTTTCACCAACTCACCCCTGTGGGTAGTTGGCTTGTGCTTAGGCGCTGTTTGAAATCGCATTCATCATTATATTTGTGATATTTTTCACTGTTTCGTTTTTGTTTTTTTTTTTGTCTTTATTGTCATTTTTTTTATTATTAGCTTGATTTCTTGCAAAAAACAACAAACACACATACAGCCATATGCACACTCGTTCTCTTGAAATCTGAGTGCGCTGTGCCATTTGCCATTGTTTGACATTTCAACTGTTTTTGGTTGTTTTTTGAATGCGTGTGTAATGAGCAGAATATGTCAAACGTCGTTTAGAATTTCGCCTTTACTTTCCCTGACTGCCTTTTGTTTTCGGCCCGCGGTGCTTCCGCACAAATGACAGTTGCAGTGTGAATAATTAGTTGTGTAAAGTACTCTGAAAAAAAAAATCTCTTTTAAACTAATTAAACAAGTTTTTTATTGTTTTATGTTTTTTTTTATTTTTTTTTATTTTTTTATTTTATTTTACTTTATTTTATTTTATTTTATTTTATTTTATTTTATTTTATTTTATTTCATTTTATTTTATTTTATTTTATTTTATTTTATTTTATTTTATTTTATTTTATTTTATTTTATTTTATTTTATTTTATTTTATTTTATTTTATTTTATTTTATTTTATTTTATTTTATTTTATTTTA
>CAXKVI010000002.1:126698635-126726135 GCA_964058755.1 Campiglossa producta | reverse complement strand
CCCTACTACATATTTTGCGCCTCATATTTTCCACGGTATATTTTTTTTACCTTTTTCCTAACCCTATCTTTTTGTGGCATTAGTTTCATTTTCAAATTATTGCAGCAATCCAAGCGGAAACTTGATGATCCTGGTTGCACCTCGCAATAATGCGTCAAGTTTTCCCTTTCGCGCTTAACCGAACGTTTTCTTTAATTGGCTTTGCTTTAAATATTTTTTGTGTTTCATCTTTTTCTATTCTTCCCCTTTTTTGCATACTTTTTTAAAAATTTAAATAAAATATTTCATTGTGCTTTTTATTTTTTTTCTTAATTCTAAATATTCTACATATTTTTCTCTTTAACCCACCTCAGTATTTTTTTCCTTGATATTCATTAATTTCCTCTTTTCTCACATTTTTCTCCGTCGAGCTTCCACTCAACTTACATTAAGCATCCGTTTCTGTCAACAAAGTAATTATGCCCATCATGAATCATAACTCACTAATTCTCTCATTATTAAAGCTCAGTCGCCTGCCGACTCAGCTAAATTTTTATTTTTACACGATGTCAACGAATGTCGTTAGATTAGCTTAATTGCTGTTAAATGGCTTATTTATCGTTTGATGAAGTAAGTTTTGCGGAAATACTGAAATTAATGGGTTATTGTAGTGTAGGGTTCTTTATAACTTTGCTGATTTCAAATTGAATTACTGCGTGGGTTTTGTAGTTATTTATAGAACGTATGCTGGAACGAGACTAAATTGACGACTGAGTGGAAGATCAACCTATTTCAAAATATGTTTCAAAAACTCCCTATCTCAAACTTTTTTTGAAGAACATCTCAGCTAAACCTTTTTCGCAGTACCGTCCTTTTTATAAATATGGTTCAAAAACGATCTATCTCAGAATCTTATCTATCTATATATAAATACGCCACATGAAAAAATTTAGGAACCTCCTGTGAGCGAACCGTTTGACCGATTTGAATGAAATATGCACCGATGGAAAGGAAATTGTTACAACTGAGGTATAGGCGGTATATTTTCAGGGGCGTCTTCGAAATTTAATGATGGGGGTACGGGGCTAGCGACCCCAGGACCCCAGTTTACAGGGTTGCCACATATCTAAAATATTGTCAAGTAGGGTTGCCACGTAGGGTTGCCACCTTACCTAAGCATATTTTTTTATTTGTATATCCTTTACTATCTCGGGAACAGCTTCACCGATTTGTATGAAATTTGGCATATAGGTGGTATGATTGAATACAAAATTATACACTTCGGGGTTGTCACTTGGAGCGGTTTACAGGATTGCCACCAAGTAGTGTTCCCGCCCTGGGTTACTATTTTCCGTATTGTATTTGTATTGGGATCATATTTGGTATCATTTTGGTATCATTTGGGAACATTTAATTGTCTTTTTGGGGTCGTTTTGGGATCATTTTAGGTTTATATTGGGATAATTTTAGGGCCATTTTGGGATCATTTTGGGTAAGTCAAGTTAGCACTAAATCAAAGGCACCGAGCGGGTTCGGTCACCCAGCTACTGAGTTTTAAAAACGTCCCATCTGAACGAAACCTCAATACATTTTCCACTGAGACAGGACGTTTTTGAATCAAATTCTGAAACAGATATAGTTAGTTTTTAAAAAATCTTTTATATAGGGTGATCATCCACCCAGGCTTCCATATGATATTTTCAAAAGATGGTAATTTCCAAAATGGTTTAGACTAAACGAAACGAATGTTCAAAGGTTTGATGATGCCTAAGGACTAATAAACTGATATTTGAAAGATCCTTTATCTGTCTTGTTTTCACTGTTGCAAAAACTTCAACAAAAATTTAAGTCATCGCTGAATATAGAGAATTCAATTTGACTCAAGTCCCATTTGCGAGCACAGTCTACTTCATTTTTCGAAACGTTTTTGGAATATTTAATCTTAATAATCACATAAGTCATATACTGACAAGAACATTTTCATAATAACAATAAACATATTTTGTTTAAGTAAACGCTTAATCCACCAACTTGTCTTTTATAAAAAAAAAAAACCGTCAAGTATGTGGAAGAGCAGAGAAGTGGGAATAATAACCCAAATACTAAGTAAAACTCAAAGCCAAAAAAGCCTCTCACGCATTCAAGTGGCTATGGGGCACCCCAAAGCTAGAAAACGACGTGTAAGGTGAGCTGCAGCCAACCTCTGCAACATTTTCATTTCCGTTACCGGTAACGTTTTATTTTTATTTCTTATTACGTTATCAAATAATGAATATCAAATGTAATGCTTATCATTTATTTGCAAAGTAAACCACATGCATGGGAGGAGGAGGCGCTAATACTGTAAGTGAGCGCTTAATAAGTGGAAGAGGAAATATACAGGACGAGGTAAAAAAAATCGCACAGAAATATGGCATAGAAAGCAGGCAGATAGAAAATGGTAAGCAATGCCTCGAGTAAGGTGGGATAGTAGTATATAAAGTTAAGTACATATTTATCGGCTGGTAGCGATGGTATCTGTAGTGGCTGGGGCGATGGTTGATGGATGCAGACACTTCACATTATAATTTTTACTTAATTTTCATTTGCTTGTTGAGCAATTTTTTTAGATATGCGGGTAAGAATTTTTTTCTCGCGACTTCGGCGTTGTGTATGTTTAAGTCAGAGGTGGGCAACCTCTATATAATAAAATAAAATAAAATAAAATAAAATAAAATAAAATAAAATAAAATAAAATAAAATAAAATAAAATAAAATAAAATAAAATAAAATAAAATAAAATAAAATAAAATAAAATAAAATAAAATAAAATAAAATAAAATAAAATAAAATAAAATAAAATAAAATAAAATAAAATAAAATAAAATAAAATAAAATAAAATAAAATAAAATAAAATAAAATAAAATAAAATAAAATAAAATAAAATAAAATAAAATAAAATAAAATAAAATAAAATAAAATAAAATAAAATAAAATAAAATAAAATAAAATAAAATTAAATTAAAACAAGTAAGGAAAGCTGTCTTCGGCTGTGCCGAAGGCTATATACCTTTCATGAATAAGCGTCACGATTTTCACTGTTCGATCCCCAGTACAGCCTGTGTCAATTTAACTATATTTACTATACACATTACACATCTTTGTTATAATTTAAAAAAACTTACAAAATAATAGGATCCGAGTTATCGGAACAATCGATTGTATGGAGGCTATATATTATACGTGTTCAATTGTACTGACTTACACTATACACATTACATTTGTAGAAAGTACTAAAGGTGCAATATTTTACGTTCCTAACTTTTTAAATGCTGAAGTATTGGCCAAAAAACCGTATATCGGAACAACCGGTTGTATGGGGCTATATGTTATATCTTGTTGATTTTCACTATATACACTACATAAATAGAAAGTACTCGAGTTGCAAAATTTTTCGTTCCTAACTTTTTAATTGCAGAAGTTTTGGCCAAGAAACCTTATATCTGAACAATCGGTTGTATGGGGGCTATATGTTACATTTGCCCGATCTTGTTGATTTTCACTATATACACTACTTAAATAGAAAGTACTCGAGTTGCAAAATTTACGGTCCTAACTTTTTAATTGCAGAAGTTTTGGCCAAAAAACCTTATATCTGAACAATCGGTTGTATGGGGGCTATATGTTACATTTGCCCGATCTTGTTGATTTTCAATATATACACTACATAAATAGAAAGTACTCGAGTTGCAAAATTTTACGGTCCTAACTTTTTAATTGCAGAAGTTTTGGCCAAAAAACCTTATATCTGAACAATCGGTTGTATGGGGGCTATATGTTACATTTTCCCGATCTTGTTGATTTTCACTATATACACTACATAAATAGAAATTACTCGAGTTGCAAAATTTTACGGTCCTAACTTTTTAATTGCAGAAGTTTTGGCCAAAAAACCTTATATCTGAACAATCGGTTGTATGGGGGCTATATGTTACATTTGCCCGATCTTGTTGATTTTCACTATATACACTACATAAATAGAAAGTACTCGAGTTGCAAAATTTTACGTTCCTAACTTTTTAATTGCAGAAGTTTTGGCCAAAAAACCTTATATCTGAACAATCGGTTGTATGGGGGCTATATGTTATACTGGTCCGATCTTGTCAGTTCCGACAAATGATTCCTATATTACAAAATGGTGGCCACATACATAATTTCAGCCAGATATCTCAAAAATTGAGGGTCTAGTTTGCGTTCAAACAGACAGACGGACAGACGGACAGACGGACATGGCTAAATCAACTCATTTCGTCATCCTGATCATTTCGGTATACTTATTGATGGGTCTATCTCTTCTTCTTCTCATATTTACAAACATCGGACCAAAGTTATAATACCATTTCATGTTCATGAAAGGTATAAAAATAAAATAAAATAAAATAAAATAAAATAAAATAAAATAAAATAAAATAAAATAAAATAAAATAAAATAAAATAAAATAAAATAAAATAAAATAAAATAAAATAAAATAAAATAAAATAAAATAAAAAAAAATAAAATAAAATAAAATAAAATAAAATAAAATAAAATAAAATAAAATAAAATAAAATAAAATAAAATAAAATAAAATAAAATAAAATAAAATAAAATAAAATAAAATAAAATAAAATAAAATAAAATAAAATAAAATAAAATAAAATAAAATAAAATAAAATAAAATAAAATAAAATAAAATAAAATAAAATAAAATAAAATAAAATAAAATAAAATAAAATAAAATAAAATAAAATAAAATAAAATAAAATAAAATAAAATAAAATAAAATAAAATAAAATAAAATAAAATAAAATAAAATAAAATAAAATAAAATAAAATAAAATAAAATAAAATAACATAAAATAAAATAAAATAAAATAAAATAAAATAAAATAAAATAAAATAAAATAAAATAAAATAAAATAAAATAAAATAAAATAAAATAAAATTAAATAAATTAAAATATGATAAAATAAGATAAAATAAAATAAAAAATCAGGCACATGTGATTATTATGTGACCACCTCTGACTTACGCAGCTGAATTACTGAAAAGTAAGGACCTAAATATTGGAATCGCGATGACGGAAGCTGGCAGTATAATTTCCCTGCAAAGCAATAAGGTACGAGTATTTGTTTTGTACTGATGAAAAAAATACCGTTAGCAATGGATAGGTATAAATATGAACTCACAAAAAATATATATTTGCTTTTTTCAGACGGCAAGAAAATCGTATAATGAATATACTTAGCTAGCAAGAGACATAAGTTGGGGTCGAAGGAAGCAACAAAAGCAAAAAAAAAAGTTTGGAAAAAAAATATAAGAAAAAAATTTGAAACAGAATATTTTAGCAAGTTTTAGCGTCAAAAAGGTGGTTACACCGCGTGTCGTGCAACCGATGGTGAAACAAGATGACTAGTGGAAAACCTTAAGCTGTGGCTAAAACGATAAGCGAAGTATTTGAATTTTTAATAAAACTTTACGCGCCAAGTGGTGAAGAAGTTTGCGTGAGAAGATGGAGACGTGCTGAATGAACCAGGAAGTGCAATGGGTGTAAACTTTTGAAGAGAGAAGGAGGTGTGGAGTGCAAAAGTTGGACACACTTTAACACCATCACATTCACAGTTGTTGCGACATAACACCAAAACATTGTTTCAAGGCGTTGACAAACACTTTCTACGCTGCCAAATCAGCGAGATAACAAAACTCAATGCTGATGACTATTGCCGCTGCCGCTACTTAGATGAGACAACGAAAATCATTCAGCAACCGCACGCTTTGATTCGTTTTGCATTAAAATACAGCAGCCAATGCAAATTATTCAAATTCATTTTATTTGCGCCTGACCAAATTGTGCTACGTTGTCTATGGAAAGGATCCCGAATACAACGGTTAGACGCTCGAAATGAGGTAGTCAAGCGTTAGCAGCGTCCTCTATATGCTCACTGAAGTAACTGTAGTGACAAAGCTCTACCGCCGTCACAACGATTCAGCCATCCAACTAATCTTGCCCGCATTCGCACGTCACCCAAACCGACACGTCATTCAACGCGCTCACCCATCAGCATCCCTGCCCCTCGCCGGTACGTTCTCTAGGTTGCTGCGGTTTAATTTGGCGCTTTAATAAAATGTGCAAAACACCGAAACATTTTCTGTTAGCGAGAGTTTTCCTCGCTTTTCCCTTCAACCCGGGTTTGCTCTTATTTTCTTTTTATCTCCTTGTCTTTTCGTTATCTCATACTCCAACCTTAATCTGCCTTATAGCCATTTGATTTGTCTGACTCGCATAATATTAGCAAACACAATTAGAATTGGAAAAATATTCAAATTAAGTTTTATTTCTTTCTATTACTTTTGGTTTTGGGTTCTTGCATTCCAATATTTTTTTTTTTTTTCAGTTGTAACATGAATTTTGCCACAAGCATCATGCCATTCGAATTTTTCGAGATGCCATCACTGTGGGTAACACAGTAAATACTTGCGTTCAAATATTTGTATATAAATCCGTGTGTGTGTGTGTGTGTGTGAGGTTTTTCCGATTTTCATTTGATTTTCTCACAGTCAGTTTGATTGGCGTTTTCTTGATTAACGCTATTGATCTGTTTTTATCTTTTTTTCTTTGGAATGGAATAAAAATGTTCTTAATACGGATGGGACTGGGTAGTGGCGCAAGTTTTAGTGCGCTGAAACAATGTAGCAGGCGCCTCTTTTTACACGACCAAATTTAACACAACTACAACAAGTAAGGAAGTCTAAGTTCAAGTAAACCGAACATTAAATATCTAGCGGTAGTTTTCATATGATTTTCAAAATATCCATTTCGGAAGTGGGCGTAGTTGGGAGGCGATTTCGTCCAATCACATTAGGTATACTACATATTATGCTAGTATACCTTGTACCAATTTCATCCTTCTACCGTAATCAGTTAAAAAGTTAAGACCCGTTAAATTTTCAAATATGCATCCCTGAAAAGTGGGCGTGGCAACTTCGTTTCGTACCAAACTATATCATTTTAGCCATTTCCGTTACCGAATTATGTCAATTTAGGTGATTTTCGAAGGTTTCGATATCAAAAGTGGGCGTGGTTGGAGAGCGATTTTATCCAATTTCATCAGGTATACTCCCAAAGATACTAGTATGCTTTGTGTCAAATTTCATCGTTCTATCGTAATCGGTTTAAAAGTTACGACCAGTCAAATTTTCAAAAATGACTTCCTTAAAAGTGGGCGGTGCTATGCCCCCTATAAAAAATTTATGGGAAAATCATAAGAGAATGACCAGGGGGATTCACCTATAAAATTATATCATTTTAGCCATTTCAGCTACCGAGATATGTCAATCGAAAAAGGGGGCGTGGTTATCATCCGATTTCTCGAGTTTTCAATAGCAACCTAGCTTGGCCTCTCAATTTTTACTCAAGTTATCGTGTACACGGACAGACGGACAACGTAAGAACTTTCATATATGGAACTCTATATCTATCTCGATTATTTGTGCCATTACGCAGTACCCTTATGTGGACAAAATTATAATATCCTTGTACTAGTACTAGTACGCTGGGTATAAATATGATGTGCCACTCGGCATCAATACAATCACACAACGGTGCATAGCATTACCCAGCACTCAACCAGAAAAGAGCTTGTTCTGACAGCCAACCAAATGCAAATGGTAAGAGAATATTTAAACCTTGATTTCTAAAGTGTATGTATTATTCTGGGAGCTTTCATTATTTTAATCATACTTTTATATATTAGGGGGGACACAGCATAAGGTATGGGCCTCTCTTGATCACGGTTGCCGAACCTGGTAATTAGTTACCAAACTTGTCTTTTTTCGCCGTTGGTAACATGATAACTTTAATTTGCGCTTGGTAACTTTTTTTGAGACATAGTTTTGGATAAAAAAAAATTGATTATGAGACATTGATAAAACAGAAACATGTGCCTGAATGTTCATTCACATCACTAATAGCGGGCAGCTTATTTCTAAAAGGGCGTTTATATTGATCGATTTTTCATTTAATTTCTTGTTGATTCCGAAAACTGACTCGTATAAACGGTTTTTGCAAAATTGCATGCAACAAATTTGGCTGCCAGCCGGGTTTTGTTCAAGTTATCATTCAACTTTTGTATAGACCTGCGTTTGTTTACGAATTGTCATTCGTCAAATTTTTGACAGACTTAAGAAACAATTTTGTAAATAAAATATGAAAATTTTAATCAAATTATATCTGTTTGACTGCCTTGAATCGGCCTAGACATTTTTTGCCTTGTTAAATACTAAAACCCAGAGCAAAACCTGGCCGTTCCATCCCAGCTAACCATAGGAGTCCGTAATATGCTCCAGAGGAATCCGTAAGGTGCTCAATTAGGGCTCCTGCGCGGTGCGCTCACCCACCCAGGGAAGCTCCTAAAAGGCTCTCAAAGGAGCATATACAACGAAAAAAAGTGTTTTTGAAAAATTTATGAAAAAAGTGTTCCCTTGAGACTACTGAAAGGTGCGTGGAAGGAGCCCCAAAACACTCCCTCAGATACTACTTCATATAATCAGGAAGGGCTCCATACTAACTTTTTTTTTTCAATTACATCCGTAGACGCTCCCATTAGTACTCCAAGAGAGTTTTTATGACGCCCGTTTCCGCTCCCTTTGGGAGCGCTACGTACTTCGTTAGCTTTGATTGGTAATGCATTGCGCAGGCGGGTGCTCGATAATTTTCTATCCGCTGGACCAGAAGGAGAGGACGAGAAGAAATTAATGCAAAAAAAAACTTGTATATAGCATATTGATTTATTAGTTAAACGAAATAACAACCGGCCTTATGAGCAATGCCGAAATTCTGAAATAAGTAAAAATGTATCAAACTATGCCAAGCATACGAATTGAATTTTTTATCATTTGTTATCTTTTTTTAAACAATAAAACTATGCTAAGAACCGCTTGGCAACTTTGTGGTAACTTTTTTTTCAACATCTTGGTAATTTTTTCGCTTATGCTTGTGGCAACCGTGCTCTTGACACATTTCTTGCTTCTCCAATATAAGTGATGGTTGGGCTCTTGAAATATTGCAGAAAAGAAATTGCCTAGAATATCTATTTAAAGAATAGTTCTACAATATAAAATCGACACCAAGGATTATTCTTCATTTCCTTGAAATTTCCTTGACTTTTCTTAGGTCAAAGTCAGAAAACTCAGCAACTTATCTAATTTTCCTGCGTCTCTACTGATATGTAAATTCCTTAAATATCAATCAAATTTTATCGCTTCACATACATACATAAATACTTCCTCCATGTAAGCTCGATAAACGATAAATGACAACATCCTAGTAAGTAAAAGCGAAAGGCAAAAAAGCAATCAAATTAGGCTAGAAGTGAAATTGATTTTTTATTCAATTTTAATGTATGACACATAAAATACCATGCAATCAACACCAATACATCCATACTGGATCAAACACCAACTGAAGGAGTCGTCTAATATTAGAACATACAAACTTACATACTCACATACATATGTACATATGTAGCTAAGATAAGGATGTTGATGAAAATTGTTATATAATTATGTATGTTTCTATGTACAAATAAATTAACACATACTTGAATAGGGAAATGCTGATAGCAGTTGAAATAAAACTGGTTACACAAAAACCTGTGTGCATTTATCGACATATCATACGCTTTCGACAATACAACGTATCAGGCCATTGAGGCAGGCATTCTTACTCGCTGGGTGCTGGCTATGCTAAAAGGACGAAAAATCAGCTTGAAGCTAGTGGGGTGTGCACACTCAATCGTGGCTACTAGGGATGCCCTCAAGGATATGTACTTTTCCCTCTGCTGTGGACCCTGGTCATAGACGATATTCTCCACCTTTTGAAAGCCAATGTTTTTGACGCGCAGGGCTATGCAGATGACTTAGTAGTGTGCATAACAGCGGCTATGAGAACGTGCCCTGCTGATGCTTTAAGTGCCCTTGTAGGAATACCTCCTTTCCCTATTCTGATAGAGAAGGAGTTCACACTTTTTGCATTGAGACTTCCAACTATTTCTAATCTAAAAATCGAAAATATGACAGGACACATGAAGATTGTCGGGAACTTCATAAATAGTCCAATATTGCAAGTAAGTGAGGCAATGACTCCTACGCTCAGGATCACGTGAAACTTTGAGGTTTCAAACGTAGGTCGAGTGCTCTGGAAAACAGGGAATCCACATGCTGTCTCCGATTCGGTTATTTGATAAACGGATGTATCGAATTTGGAAGGTAGTAAAGCAGGTGCTCGTATCTTTCAAGTCGAAACCCATGCAATAGAAATCTATTGCAGAAAAAAGCCTTCGAAGAGGACTATCCTCTAGGCGGATCTGCATTATGTCGGAAATTCCGGCCGCCCTACGTGCTTTGCAGTCTTGCACTACAACTTCTAAGCTTGCTGATGAGTGCGTTGCAGTTCTTAATGATCTGGGAGCCAAAAACCAAGTTTGGTTAGGTTGGGTCCCTCGTGAAGGGTGGACACCCCGCGGGACGAGGGCTTAAGTCGATAGCCACAGGGCTACGCTGCCCTTGTGATCACAGCGCCGCCGGTACTACATCACGAGAGAAGCCATCTTCCCCCTCCCAATCCAGGGTGTTATGCGACCACGTGCCCATTGGACGTTTGCAGCCGGGAGGCAAATCGTCGCTGTAATCTGATACCGTGCCGCCTCGGAGAGTAACAATGGCCTTACCGCGGTATGGGGCTCTGCCGCGGTGGAAGATACATTCCCCTTACTCTTCCTTTGGCCCTAAACTAGCCTTGTCCGGCGAGGGGTCGTACGAACAAGATGAAAGATAGTAACAAATACCCTAAAACTACAGATACAACAATGTATACTGCACAGCAGAGGAGGAAAATGCTGGAGCAAGCGAGAACGCAACGTCGGAGGACAAACTCAATTTCTTTATCAGCCGAGATCGACAGCTATGGCAACTACGAGTCGATTAGCTCTGGATAACAAGAGGGCAATCTCCAAAGTAAGTACCGGTACAAACATGGTGAAGCCAACAACGGCTGATGCTAAAGCCCCAGTAAGTGCCGGTACCGAAACCAAGTCTTAAACGTCTATGGCAGTGGTCTCACGACCTGGCCCCAGAGATCCAAATAAAGGAACGACCGCGATGGCAACTGCGGGTCGAAATTTACCCCAAAAGACATCTCCCAGTCGCTCTGAGTACTTGGACAAAAGAGCGGCAGCAAGGATTTTGAAGAAATACGAGGGTATTTCACAAGAGACGCTATCGCCGAATGCTAGAAAGACGGTGGAGATGGCTGAAGCTATCTTACCGAACTTCCAAAGCGATTACGCGCCAAAGAAATGGAAACCCCTTCAAACGCCAGAGATCGGACGTGGATTTAAAACCTCACCCGAAGCGGCAGCAACACGCCCCCGTAATGGGTAAACTCAGCTTTGCTGAAGTGACTAAGGATAGGATCCTCATAGGCGTCATTAACCGAGGTAATGAAAGCTGGGCCATCCCTAGGGACCAGTGGCGGTACGTCCGGAATGCTATCGGTAATGTCCTTCTCGAAATTATGGATGAGTCTCCGGGTGTCACTCCGATGGGTTCTGATGCGGGATGGCACCAGGGCCGAATCAAGGTATTCGCTTGCGAGGATGCAAAAACTGTTGCACTGTACAAGGCAGCAGCTGCAAGAATAGGTGAGATCTACCAAGGGGCAAGAATCGAGGTTGTCGACTGGAAGGACATCCCGGCTCGGCCAAGGGCAAAAGCGTGGATTCCTGCTATCCCTGCTGAACCTGGGAGAATTCTAAGGATGCTGAGGATCATGACCCCGTCTCTCTCGACGAAGGACTGGGGTGTCAATCTGGTCGAGGATGCGGTAGGGCCTGATAGGCAAGTGATCTTCACCTTGAATAAGGAGGCACTCGAGCCCCTTAAACGGTGCGACGGACGAGTGCACTACGGTATGGGTCAGATCGTGATTCACGTAGATCATCCTTTTCCTTTTTTTAATATCATTTGTGTAGTATTGACTTTTTCGGCAAGTATAATAACCCTACGCCAGTGCCCTCCGAATCTCCATCCACTAAATTGTAAAATGTCACTCATCTCATTCTTAGCACCAGCCGCAATTATTTGCGGTAAAGCAGCTTTACTTTATGCTGCCAATCAAAAGTTCACTGCACTAGAGCAGCAAATCAAGTACGACTAACCAAAGAAAAAGGGAGCATAAATTTCCAAAACGTACAAATCATTGCTGCACCAATTGGCAATAAGCCCAAAATACAAATAATTCAATTTTATTTCGCTTTTGTAATAAAATTTTTTTATAAACCAATATCCGGCAACAGTCAATAAGTCCAACGGACACAATCAATTACAAATTGCAACAACAAAAGTAATTGCTAATAAATTTTTGAAGAATGCTTTACAGTTCAATTGCACTGCCAGGCAAGCTAAAAATGCAACTATGAATTTATATTTTACAATTATTTTTTATTTTTATTACTTTCGCGTTATTCGTTTGTAGCTATGCAAAAAATAGGCAAAATTGTGACCCAATTTTGGGGTAATAACCAAGCCAGAAGCAATGCAAATAATTTTTTTTTTAATCAATATTTCAATAAGCCAATAGACTTGTGGTGACGATGAAGCGATGCAAGTGGTATGAAGTAAAATCGAATATATTTGTGGGGAAGGGAGGTGGAAAGCTCACTTGAAGCTCACCATCAAGGCGGCCATTAGTTTCGCTGTTATCCTTCTATGATTGCTTGGTTAGACGTTTATTGGTGTTGGTTGTTGTTATTCGTTTTATTTTTGTAGTCGTTTTTGCAGCTCGCTCCTGGTCTTTCAGTTCAATAAAGTGGAATATAATGTAATTATCGCATAATAATTTGACTTTAGCCAATCTATAAGCGGTTTTTACCTACTAAATGACATTGGCATATACCAAGTTGCTAGTGCTCCAAGCGATGCTGAATAGCAATAATACAACAACAACAACATAGCTATTTGTAGCAAACTTTAATAATCGCCAATAATAGCGACACTCGATGTTTAATTTCCTTTCAATTTATGATGGAGGATGGAGGAAAAAAATTATAGAAACGTTAAACTGTGATTAACAAATTTCAAGAAAAACCATTGAAGGACAGCCGTTGGCAAAGAAGTCAAAGTTTTACAAAGTCGGTGGAAGAAAATCATTGAAGGGAATGGCGGGAATTTGGATATTGGCGGTATGGCAGTGTACTGATAAGCACCGAAAAGAATTGTAAACAAAACAAATAGGGTAACTGAAGTTCCCATGAAACGAAACTTTATATCCTCAGTTGTTAATACCTCGATTTTACATTATCGTTATCAATCTCTTCTAAGCGATGTACTGAAAATATACACGGAAAACAAGTAAGGAAGTCTAAGTTCGGGTAAACCGAACATTAAATATCCAGCGGTAGTTTTCATATGATTTTCGAGATATTCCATTTCGGAAGTGGGCGTGGTTGGGAAGCTATTTCGTCCAACTACATTAGTTATACTCACTATTATGCTAGTATAACTTGTACCAATTTCATCGTTCTACCGTAATCAGTTTAAAAGTTATGACCCGTGAAATTTTCAAATATGCCTCCCTGAAAAGCGGGCGGTCCTTTTTAGCGATAACTGACGCCAATTGGAAACCCCAAGGAAGTTCAAGTCATCCTCCACCTGTTGTTTCCATCTCAGTGGAGGTCTCCCCCTTCCTCTGCTGCCGAATTCAGGTGACGATAGGAAAACCATCTGTGCTGGAGCTTCTTTGTCCATTCTCATAACATGGCCCAGCTAGCGGAGCCTTTGGGCTTTAATCCGCTGAACTATGGTCAGGTCTGCGTAAAGCTCGTACAGCTCATCGTTAAATTTCCTTCGACTAGAGTTCGCCCAGTGGTTGAAATTCAACCACAAAAGCTTATTTTATTTTCCTACCTTTTTGTTGTTTCTTAAATTTGCCATTCTTTTCATATTTTTTATATTTTTGGTTTCTATACATTCCTGTTCATTTTGCCTTTTCCTCCCTCTTTACACCATTCAGTAATATAGTTTCAATGTTGATAATTATTTGTTCTTCTTAGGTAGTCTTCATACGTATTTCTTCCTTTCCTTTCCTTTGCTTTTATTTGCTTTCCTCTCCTTTCATTTCATTTTATTTCCCTTCTTTCTTTCTCTCTTTTCTGTTCTTTTCTTTTATTTTCCTTTCTTTTCGTTTCTTTTATTCTCTTACCTGACCTTTCTTTCCATTTCCATTACATTCCTTTTTTCCTTTTATTTTCTTTTTCTTTAACTTCCTTTCGTTTCCTTTGCTTTAGTATCGTTTCCCTTAGTTTCCTCTCATTTTATTAATTTTTTTTTCATTTCCTTTCTTTTCTTTTATTCTTTTTCTTACCTTTATTTTCTTTGACTTTCTTTATTTACATTTCCTTCCCTTACCTTCCCTTTTCCTACCGTTTCCTTACTTTCTTTTTTTCCTTTCCGTAACTCGTTTAGTTTTCTTTCTTTTCCTTTCATTTCCTTTACTTATTTTTTTAGCTTTTCATTACCTTTCTTTCCTTTATTTTTCATTCTTTTTATTTTCATTTATTTTCCACACCTTCCTCTTCGCTACCTTTTCTTTCCTCTCTTTTTCTCTACTTTCATTTCTTTGTCTTTCTCTATTTGCCTCTTTTTTCCACTCCTTTACCTACATTACATTTCCTTTCTTCCCTTTCTTTTTTCTTTTCCATTCCTTTCTTTTCCCTGCCTTTATTTACCTTTGATTTTTCTCTCATATTTTCCGTTCCTTACCTTATCTTACCTCTATTTTCCTTTTATCCATTCCTTTCCTTTCCCGTTCTTTCCTTTATTTTATACTTTTTTTATTTCATTTCGTTTTATTTTTATTTATTTTATATTTCCTTTCCTTTCATTTCCAAAATATTTCTTTTTTTACTTTCAATCACTTTTCTATTTCTTATTTCACTTTTTTTTTAATTTTATCAATTTTCCTTTTTATTTTATTTCACTAAGTCTAGCCACGAGGGGCTTTGTGCTTTTTTTTCCAAAACATCAGACACGATGCAAGCAGTTGTAAACAAGTTTTTGTAAACACTGTTTGTACCTACGCTCAATAAAGTTGACGGGCTGGCTCATGTTTATTATTGCTGCCAACAAAACAAGTCCCAACAACTCCCCAACTGCAATGAATGCAAGCACAACAATGCAAGTGTACCTACATACACACATAACAGCGGCTCTATAAAGTAAATGCGTGTTTAGCACCTGTAGTGGTGTGACTTTCAAATCATATTATAATTATTTTTTTTTAATTTTTGGTTTGTTGTCGCACACCCTGCTCGGCGAGACCTATCGATACGTATTTTATATACCTTGGAATTGTGGTTATTGTAAAAAAGGGAGAAAACTGTTAAGCATTGCGCAATTATATATAATAGATCTTCCGGAGAACTTTTCTCTCAAATACTCCGGGGGTCATCTCATCTTCTCTTGATATTGTCCATGAATCTGAGCCATACATCAGGACAGCTATGATGAGAGACTTATAGAGCGTGATCTTTGTTCTTCGAGAGAGGACTTTACTTTTCAATTGCCTACTCAGTCCAAAGTAGCACTTGTTGGCAAGAGTGATTCTCCGCTGGATTTATAGACTGATATTATTTTCGGTGTCGATACTGGCTCCCTCACAGTTTCAAATTTGTAACTATCAACAATGACATGGCTGCCAAGGCGCAGTTGCGCTGATTCTTTCTTTGATGACAGCAAATACTTCGTCTTGTCCTCGTTTACCGCTAGACCCACTTTTTTCAATTCTTCAAATTTGGTGCAGTATAAATGTACTATTATCCTGAAGTTGGCCAAATTCTGTTAAATTTACCATATTTTGGTTATTTGAACGGCATTTTTTGTTGAAGTAAGTGGATTCAATTGTTGATTGAACACTATGATTGTTAATTATAATTATAATTAATTAACAAAATTTAGAGTTTTTGTTAATCAAACTAAATTTTGTGCTACAAGAACAACTTCCATTAGTTAACTCAACAGCGAAGGAACTCTCATTTTAAATTTATTGCACCATCTAACTAAATTCAGTAGAACTAATCAAAATCAAAGGGAAATTTGTGTTGAAACAACAAACTCCTGCAGTTAATCCAACAGCGAAGGAACTGTCATTCTAAAAACAACGAACTTCCGCAGTTAATACAACAGCGAAGATACTGCCATAGAACAAAGCTGTAATTAGACGCCGGTAAGCTTAAGTACACCATGGCATTATGGTAGACATCTTCGTTCAGCAGTCATATAGCGCAAGCTCGATTCTCGGTGAAGGCAGCAAAGCAACGTGAGGAAGTGTGGTTTCATTTAACGGAATATATTTTTAAAATGATGCAACTTCATTCTAACTTAACCTCACTATTGAAATCAATATATGTACTGCAAAATAAAAAAATACTCCCATGTATCATAACACTTTTTCAACCATTTCTTAAAAGTTATCCTAACATCTTAATAAAGGATATTGGAAACCCTTTTCAAAGCAATCACTTCACTCAACCATGCGTAAGATCTTGCACAGACATCTTTAAAAAATCGTTTCAATAACTTAGTTCAAGTAACTGGAGTGGATGTCTGACCAATCGATTTCAAAATATCTACGACTACATATTATGCCTTAATCAAATCATGCTTATTGCTGTTGTTTTACAACAAATAAACTTCGAGTAGATATTACAATATTATTCCAGTGCATTTAGTAAAGTGTTTACGAGAGTTCATAGATACAATATACATAGACCAATATTGGGATGAGTATGAGTTCGGGTAAGCTTATTCACACAAAGTGCCGAATTTGTAGACTATCGAATAAAAGCGAATAAAAATGCATGCATTAAAAAAAAAGAAAGCAAACAACCGAAGTAGAACCGCAAACGGCAGACGACACAAAAGCAAACGACAATGGAAAGAAAATTACTTTCTTTCAAACGCAACGCGTACAAATGCTGCCAGCATGAGTGCTTGCCGTGGAGCATGAAGATGCAACGTGCGAATCCGATTGGATGCGAAACGCATATATTCTGGGAGGAAAATTGAGAAGGGATGACGTGAACATGGCAGGGAGGTTGCTGGATTTGTTCTAGAAACTGTGAGCCAACAAAAAAGGTAAAAAGGTTAGTAAAAATAAAATAAAATAAAATAAAATAAGATAAAATAAAATAATATAAAATAAAATAAAATAAAATAAAATAAAATAAAATAAAATAAAATAAAATAAAATAAAATAAAATAAAATAAAATAAAATAAAGTAAAATAAAATAAAATAAAATAAAATAAAATAAAATAAAATAAAATAAAATAAAATAAAATAAAATAAAATAAAATAAAACAAAATAAAATAAAATAAAATAAAATAAAATAAAATAAAATAAAATAAAATAAAATAAAATAAAATAAAATAAAATAAAATAAAATAAAATAAAATAAAATAAAATAAAATAAAATAAAATAACATAAAATAAAAAAAAATAAAACAAAATAAAAAAAAATAAAATAAAATAAAATTAAAAAAAAAAAATAAAAAAAAATAAAATAAAATAAAATAAAATAAAATAAAATAAAATAAAATAAAATAAAATAAAATAAAATAAAATAAAATAAAATAAAATAAAATAAAATAAAATAAAATAAAATAAAATAAAATAAAATAAAATAAAATAAAATAAAATAAAATAAAATAAAATAAAATAAAATAAAATAAAATAAAATAAAATAAAATAAAATAAAATAAAATAAAATAAAATAAAATAAAATAAAATAAAATAAAATAAAATAAAATAAAATAAAATAAAATAAAATAAAATAAAATAAAATAAAATAAAATTAAATTAAATTAAATTAAATTAAATAAAATAAAATAAAATAAAAAAAAATAAAATAAAATAAAACAAAATAAACTAAAAAAAAATTTATGAAATTAAAAAATCTAGAACAAAACAAAACAAAATATCGTTAATTGACTACAAAGAAACCGGATTCCTTCCACGCCCTACACGTATGTCGTCCTCGGGCGTGGGAAACCAGACACAATGGCTCTATCTTCTTACGTTAGTATTTTCGATTCATAATCGAAGTTCCACATACTTTACACATATTATATGTGTTAACTTCTATCTTTTTCCACAAACACTCTCATGTATATGTCCACATCATCCTTGCATCTCAAGACTGTTCGGCATAGTTTTCTCCAACCATTTTATTTAACCGATATTTTCATTTGAACATTGTAAAAGTTTTTCATTTTTCTATTTGTCTTTATAACTTAAATTCAACTCAAAAGGCGCTGGCAACCGCATCTGCCAAGTGAATCGGAGAGCAGCAACAACAGACGCAAAGGGAGTCAATGTTGAACGTTAGCATTATTTGATGATGCTTTCGCGATTTTTTCGCACTTGAGTGGATGATTTTTATTAGTTGAATTCCTTTGGTTTTACTTTAACTTAGCAAATAAAGAGCAGTGGAGGATGAGCGCAAGTGAAGGGAAAAGGAGTATCGAAGTGCAGTCGAAGTTTTCGTCTTTTATTTTGTATTCGAGCTGCTGCAGGCTCATGCTTTGCTTTAGAAATATGTAGAAAAGTTTCATATAAGCTATATATGTATCTATTTCTATAGTGCACATCGTCGTTGAAATTGTCAAACGACGTAAGTGGAAGTTGCAAAGTTTTGTGTACGATGTCAAATGAAAAAAGTCTTACGGGTAAACTTCGAACTAAAAAAGGTTTTGGTAAACGTGTTTCGAAAAAAACTCTAAAAAATTGTTTGAAAATCTCCCAAAATATTTCTTCCAGTAAGTACTCTCTCATAAATTATAAAAATAATTTATATCGACTTAATAATTTTTTACTAATCGTTTCATTCAGCACTTAACTCGCCGCCTGCAGTTGCGGCGTCGTCTATTTGATTTTATTTCCAGCAGGCTTTCACATCACGCATCCCTTCTCCTTCTCTCCCTATATTCATCTCCTTTTCACTCAATTTTCCTGCTATTGCTTCGAGATTTTGTTTGTCGTTTCGTCGTTAAACAAACAATGAACTCTTAAGTGTTGTTTTTGTTTTTTTTTTTCGAGAAATTCGGCAACAAAATAGTTTTCTAGCATTTTATAAACGTTGCAATTTTGAAGTTTTCTTCAAGTATTGAAAATTTGTTAAAGCATCAGTATTGAGTTATTCTTGTTGTACCACGATGGCAACATTCTTTATTTGTTCTCTGTTTTCTTTGTCTATATTTGTTTTGGCAGTCTTTTGCCAAAAACTATTTATTGCCTAATTTAGTCGATTTTCTTGGCAGACATGGAATTCGTCTATTTGATTTAATGGCAAGACATTTTGAAGGTGATGTGGTTTAACTTCTTAGGCGAATTTTTTGGAATTTGTAAGTTTAGTAGATTTTGTTATAAGAGAAAAAAATTAACGAAACGACATAAAAACTTTATGTCATGTCATAAAAATGGCATACCATAACACAATTCTATGGTAAACCATAAATACAAATACCTTACAAAATATTTTTAGTTCCAGATACACTGTGACACTGTGAGGGGTCCATAATTGTTGAAACCAATTGTAGATAAAACTTCAGCCCTCCCATATGAAACCCTCATACTGGGGTTTTGGCCTATAGGTCTGTGTTCTTTGTTATTTTTATTCAAAGTTGGTAACCCTGTGTATTAGAAAAGTTGATTAAAACTTGATCAAATGAAACAATTTTAGAAAAAATTTATGACAGCGCCACCTATCGTAAGATTTAGGTTAAAGTTTATATCCAAAAGAGTTCCTCGATCCAATAAATAGCGATATAAAAAAAAAAAAAAAACAATTTAAAATTTATTCATTTGCACGACAAACTATCAAATTGTATGACAGCGCCACCTATCGGTAGACTTAGATAAAAATTAATGTCAAACATGAGTTCCTCGATCGAAAAAAAGCGATATACAAAAAAAACCAATCTAAAATTGCTCAATTTCATTAAAAACTATAAAAAAATAAGACAAATTGTATGACAGCGCCACCTGTCGTAAGACCTAGGTAAAATTTAATGTCAAAAATGAGTTCCTCGATCCAACAAATAGGGATATACAAAAAATCCATCTAAAATTGCTTCATTTGATCAAGTTTTAATCAACTTTTGTCATACACAGGGTTACCAACTTTGAATAAAAATAACAAAGAACCCAGACCTATAGGCGAAAAACCGAGTATGAGGTTTTGATATGGGAGGCCTAAAGCTGCATTTCCAAATGGTTTCATCAATTACGTAGAATCTTGTTGAACAGTGATATTAAGTGCCTCGATACTAAGGCTATGACATAAAGAGAAAAAAATTGGTATACCATAGCTTCAAACGAGCCAAACTTGTGCATTTGTATATTTGTATATATCCAGACTATCTCGAGAACCGCTCGACCGATTTGGATGAAATATTGAATATAGATAGTATGGTTGATTCTAAGACTATCTACTTGGGGGTTGCCACTTGGGGCGGGTTACAGGGTTGCCATCTATCTAATTTTTTTTTTAATTATGGAACAACATATGCCAATATGAGTATCAAATGAAAGGTATTTTCAACCGTATTCCAAATATGATAATTTTAATCAGGATAACCGCAAGAGTTGCCACCTGACCGCGTTTTATTTATTTTACCGTATGCATATTTGTATATCCAGACTATCTCGGGAACCGCTCGATCGATTTGGATGAAATTTTGAACATAGATGGTATGGTTGATTCTAAGACTGTCCACTTTGGGATTGCCAAAAAGAAAGGTATTTTCGGCAACATGCCAACAAGTAGGGTTGCACCTAGGATTGCCTCCTTACTGCAGTATATTTGTATATCGGGACTATTTCGGGAACCGCTTGACTGATTTGTATGAAATTTGGCATATAGATAGTACTTATGATTGATTCTAAGACTATCCACTTAGGAGTTGCCACTTGGGGGGTATACAGGGTTGCAACATTTTTTATGTTTTTTTTTAAGTATGGAGTTAGATACGCCTTTATGGGTAACTAATGAAAGGTATTTTTTTCCGCCGTACCAACTAAAATATTTTCTAGTAGGGTAGCCGCCCAGGGCTACCATTTTACCGTATTGTATTTGTATTGTATATTTTTGGGATCATATTTGGATTAGTTTAGGATCATTTTGAGATCATTTAGGGGCCACTTTGGAATAATTTTGGGGATATTTTGAAATCGTTTTCGGTTCAATTTTGGATTAATTTGGGAAAATTTTGTTGTAGTTTTCGGATAATTTTGGGATCATTTTTGGATCATTTTGGGATCAATTTAGGGTCATTTTGGGAACATTTGAGGATCGTTTTGGAATCATTTAGGGGACACTTAAGGGTGTGTTTGGGGTCTTTTGGGAATCATATTTGGGTCATTTTGGGATAAATTTAGGGTCATTTTGGGGCCATTTTGGGATCATTTTTGGGTCGTTTTGGGTCAAATTTCGTAAAATTTTGGGAAAATTTAAGGGTCTTTTTGGGATCATCTTAGAATTATTTTGGGATTATTTTTGTGTCATTTTGGGATCGTTTTTGCAAAGTATAGTAGTTAGCGCTAAATTGATAGCGCCGAGCAAGATCGGATCTCCCCGGTACTTAACAATGGATAGTAGATATAATGCTACAAAAAACTTTTCACTTAAATTTCTTATTAAAAAAAAATTAGACATTTTATTACAAAGTTAATGTGTTTTGGAAAATATCAAAATATTTAATTCCATGTCTTGCCATCACCCAGTTTTTATTTATTTAGAGTGTGAGTTTAAAATACAATCTCTTTGTTCTATTTAAATGTTGTAAAGCATTAAATTCCACGTAAATTTGAAAATAATTGAGCTTTAAAAAGTGAAAGCGAAATTGTGCTAGGAAGCGCTTGCTAAATTGGTTTCTTGTTGCAAAAGTACAGGAGCGGATTTAAAATATGCTACGCAGGTTCGAAAAGTCAAGTTTCAAATTTGTATACGTTAGTATTATGCTGCCAACCAGCGCCGGATAAAAATTTTAAAAAGCCCAAAAACCTCTGCATACTTTTAGGCGCAGTTCTTTTTTAAGAGAAAAGAACCAATAATGGTGATTTAAACAGTTTTTGTGAGGTATTTTCTTTTGAACCAAAATATTAAGCTTTTCTTAGGTTATCCAAAAAGATTTAACCATTAAAGTATCCTAGTTCATTCTCCCTAAAAACCAAAACGCTTTCTCTTTCTGAAACTCGTAACACCCTGCGCTTTTGTAAAATCAAAAACATGTTGCGCTCAATAGTCTCGTTCACGTCTTTCCACATTCTAGTCGTCATGTTGATATTTTTATGGCAGCACAAAAATTAAATCTCACTCCCAAGGACACAATATTTCAGCTGTCTATCTTCAAGCATCAATTTATCAGGTTATTAAAAGAGCATAGATACGAGCGTACTTGACTTGAGGTGTCTTTGGTGTGGCGGAAGATGGTAAGCCAATAAAATGTGTTTAAAAATTTCTTTTTCTACCCCTTTCTGTCTCTATTTAAAAATGGCTGCAAAGGGTTAAAAGGATATTAGGCCGTTGCAATTTTTTTTTTTCTTGAAATATAAACAACAACAGGTTATCATAACCTCTAACGAGATTTTTAGCCGAGCTTCTCTTTCCAAATTGTGGTGTGTTCCCTTTGAGCTTTTCCTACAAGTTGGCGGGACCTACAGTTTTTTGCCGACTCCGAACGGCACTTGCAAAGCAAATGAATTTTTTGCTGAGAAGCTTCTCATGGCAGAAATACACCCGGAGAGTTTGCCAAACTACTGCCGAGGGGCGACCCCGTTTTAGAAAAATTGTTTTTCTAAATAATTTTTGATGTTACTTTTGCCGGGCATCGAACCGCCACGACTTGGTGTAGAAGGCCGAACACTTAACCGCTACACCACGGCGGCCGCCTTGAAATATAACCAGATTATAAATTGCCAATAACTGCAAACAAATTGAAATAAAAAAAAAAATTCTCAGAGAAACATCACGATTTTGACTATTTGGGTAGTTTTTTTTTTCAAAAGGTGATTTTCTTGTTGGAACACAACTATTCAAAACTAGCCGAAATTTGTATGTGGAGGTGTTTTGAGTGGGGGAATCCATTTCAAACCAAAACTTGAGTAAAATTTACCTGAACTTTTCTTACTTGAATAACTAAACATTACTCATACGCCGTGTATGACCTATAAAAAGTGCACTATAATTGCAAAGTTTCAAGATGTACAAAATTATTTTTGCTATAATACATAGTGTAACGCAATCTACTAAAATATTTTTCGAATTTCAATATCCTTTTCTCGTGAATACATTTTTTCAATATTCTTGTAAATGATCCTGTTGTCCTTATAAAAATTCAAAGTTGGAGATGTAAGTCAATTATTTACGGGGAAAATATTAAAATTATGTGAATGGGAACTTATTACAAGCTGCTAGCTAAAATTTTAATTAAAAATCAGAACGGGTTACCGTTATCCTCGAACAATACAATTTAGCAAACATGTTTTTTAGGCTAAAACGCGATAATACGCGATTTCGAACTTTATTTATTTTTTCATACATTTTTGGTACGCTCTAATAGTAATGCGCAATACATATTCGCTCCACATCCGCTCAAGTGGCATTAGATGTTGTTGGCAAGGATACATCGTTGCTTCAACGTACGCATTTTCTTGTTTTAAATGTTTCAATTTAATTTTGTACGTTCGAATTAATTTTACAAGCAAAACGTTGATACTTGCGCTTTCCGTTTGCTCAATCGTTTAAATACGTATTTATTTTTACTGCTTCTTCTTCTTTTTATTTGGCAGGTTTAACCCTCTCACTTTGGCAGCTTAGCTTTTTCGAAAGGCAAATTTAATTAAATTTTAGCTTGATTGCTTTTAAAATGCTTCACGCAAAACTTACACAAACAAACTCATGCGTGTGTAGAAATACACAGGCAAACACATGTCTTTGTATGTGTTTCCTTTTACTACTTTGCACCCTTTTTAAGCGACCATTTGGTTATTTTGTATTGTATTTAGTGGCATTTTTTGCTGAGTAAGCCACTAACTTGGCATATTTGGTATTTATAGTTATTGTGGCTTGCTTTGTAGTCTAACCAAAAATTAATACCATCAACAACAATAAGAACAATCTATATGCTTGCTGGTATATCTTGAGCTCATATTTTCCTTATAAATAATTTTCCTTTTTTCATTAATCCCATTCCAGTCATTAATTTTTGCTTTTACGTGGGCACTCACGCATTATCTTATTTTATATGACTTTTCTGTTTTGGTTTGAAATTTGGTTGCTTTCTAAATTTCTGCTACCGTTTCCATATTATTATAGGTTCGTCGATCGCCTCCCACTTTCACTTGCTTCTAATTCATTACATAACCACGCTTAAGTTCTTCTTAAGTGGTTTAAGTGGCTTTTTAATTAATTTTCGGTTTTCGGTTTTCTGTTTCTGATTTTATTAGTTTTAATAAATTTGTATGAATTCACTTGAAAAAGCAAACGTATGTGGGTAAAAGAGTTAAAAGTATCTGAAATATGCGAATGAAGTGAGCACATATTTTGCCTACCTTTTGTATGCCTCTCCAAGTTTGGATCCTTGATGCCTGCAAAACAAGGAAGAAAGCATATGTTTTAGACATTTTTGATTTTTACCAAAAAATAATACAATTTTTATTGTGGGTGTAATAAATAAATGGTAAATACTAGCAAAATCATTTTTAGCTCTTTTTTTTGAAAAGTATGCAATCCTTTTTTAAAAATTATAGTAAATTACTAATTACAACAAACAAACTAGCTAAAAAGAAAAAAATATGTTAAAACAGGTGGCAACCCTTTTCCTTAAAAATGTTCCTGAACATTTATAGCCTGAGCCCGTTGACACCTCAATTTTCAAATCAAACTAACTATACAGGAACAATTTTTTTTAAACAGGTGCAACCCTTTAAAAAAAATTTGCATTCCTGTACATCCACTAGTGGAGTGCTTTCATTTGCAACCTTATTTTCAAGAATCTTGTTAACCGCGCAAATGTGATGCTCTGCACAAACAAATTCATTTCCTCATTTTATTTTATTTATTTTTTTTTTATTATTTTTTAAATTTTTGATTTTTTAATTTTTTTAATTTCATTTTCTTTGATTCTATTTTTTTTTCTTTCTATTATTCCATTTTTCCAATTTTTTTAGTTATTCTATTTTACTTTTTTTAATTTATTTATTTTATTTTATTTCATTTTATTTTTTTTTTTTTTTCATTTTATTTTACTTAATTTATTTTAATTTTTTACTTTATTTTATTTTTTTATTTGCTTTTATTTTATTTTATTTTCATTTTTTTAATTTTTTTTTACTTTATTTTATTTTGTATTTTATTTTATCATATTTTCTTTTATTATATTTTATTTTATTTTATTTTTTTTATTGGATTTTAGTTTATTTTTTTTGTTTTATTTTTTTTTTCTTTTATTATAAATTTTTTTTTAATTTTTTACTTTACTTTTTTATTTTATTTTGTTTTATTTTATTTTATTTTATTTTATTTTATTTTATTTTATTTTATTTTATTTTATTTTATTTTATTTTATTTTATTTTATTTTATTTTATTTTATTTTATTTTATTTTATTTTATTTTATTTTATTTTATTTTATTTTATTTTATTTTATTATTTTTTGTTTTATTTTATTTTATTTTATTTTATTTTATTTTTATTTTATTTTATTTTATTTTATTTTATTTTATTTTATTTTATTTTATTTTATTTTATTTTATTTTATTTTATTTTATTTTATTTTATTTTATTTTATTTTATTTTATTTTATTTTATTTTATTTTATTTTATTTTATTTTATTTTATTTTATTTTATTTTATTTTATTTTATTTTATTTTATTTTATTTTATTTTATTTTATTTTATTTTATTTTATTTTATTTTATTTTATTTTATTTTATTTTATTTTATTTTATTTTATTTTATTTTATTTTATTTTATTTTATTTTATTTTATTTTATTTTATTTTATTTTATTTTATTTTATTTTATTTTATTTTATTTTATTTTATTTTATTTTATTTTATTTTATTTTATTTTATTTTATTTTATTTTATTTTATTTTATTTTATTTTATTTTATTTTATTTTATTTTATTTTATTTTATTTTATTAAACTTATTTTTCCTTTTAGTGTGCACTTCAAAATGTTTTCAAGTAAATTCAGTTGTCGAAGAACTTTTCAAGGTTTGTTTTCCTTAACAATTTAATGCGTTCATCTTCTTTTTAACTTTGAAAAGCTTTGCAAATACAGAAAAAAATTGAGTTTTCAACAAATACAAAGCACAAAATCTGCCTCACACAATTTAACTCAACTGACTGTGACAGCGAAACTTTTCAACGGAAACAGGAGCTTTGAACAGCTGGAACGGAAAGGCAACATGCCTTTAAACCTTTCTGTGCTTACCCCAGTCTTGCTTGTTTGTTCTGCTTTTTTGTATTATTTTGCAGCAACAGGAACAACTTCATTAGCAACATGCCAATATTTAGTAACACTGGCTAATTTGCATTTTAATTTTTGTGACAACAATTGCTGCCACAGCATCAACACCACTAACTTTGAGGTTGTGCTCCCTTTTGCCTCCTTGCTCCCTTCGACTTAACGTTCGACTTTGATTTTGAAACTAAGCTAAAGCCCCACACAGCTTGACAAAGCTGACTTTTGCGCGTCGTTATGCTTTTCTACTTTTGTTATTTTTTATTTTTTTCGTTGTTTTGGTTTTGTTGTTTATAAATAAAATTTTACGCGTCCATATTTTATGCGCTGAACAGAAGCTGAGGCTCTGATGCTAGGCAGTGGCAGCTAGCGATGTCGTAGGGTTGTCAAGTCAACCAACCATTTTTCGTTGCTTGCTCAGTCTGCTGCCTAGGCATTTTTGTTTCGTCAATGTTGTTGTTTTTGTTTAATTTGTCTACATGTATGTGTATGTGCTTTGGTTTTGTTGCATAAAAATGCTATTGTTTTTTTCTCGTAGTTGTTAGAGCTGTTGTTGTTTTGTTGTTGCTGTAGAAAACTTCGTTAACGAATTAAAATTGTTCATGGTAGCTTCAGATTGACAAGATATGTAATTGTTGTCACAGCTGAGTTCTTGAAGAATCGAAAGCGATTGTAGTAGTTAAAAAATGTTTAAATATTTAAGGTAGGATTTAAAAGTTAAGGGATAGTATTCCTTTAACAAAAAAAAAACAAGAAAATAAATAAAAAATTTAAATTAAAAAATTTTTCTAAAATTGACTAAAAACTTTAAAATAATTTGTCCACTGCCTGCATAAATTCTTCGCGACATCGAGTTTGTCCTGAAAGTTTGTGAGTGTGAGTTCTTGTATGTAGGTATTAAACAGTACTTGAAAGCTTA
>CAXKVI010000002.1:126658684-126686184 GCA_964058755.1 Campiglossa producta | reverse complement strand
TCCGAAAATTATCCCAAAATTGTCCCAAGTTAATCCAAAACTCAACAGAAAATGGTCAAAAATTATCCCAAGGTGACCCCTAAATGATACCAAAACAGTCCTAAAATCATCCAAATATGATCGCAAAAATATACCATACAAATACAATACGGTAAAATGGTAACTCTACTTCAGAATATTTAAGTTGGTATGTCCGCGAAAATACTTTTTATTTGATACCCATATTGGCATCTCGGTCCATAATTTAAAAAAATTGATATAGGTGGCAGCCCTGTACATCCCATAAGTGGCAACCCCCAAGTGGATAGTCTTAGAATCAATCATACTATCTAAATTCCAAATTTCATCCCAATCGCTCAAGCGGTTCTCGATATAGTACCGGATATACAAATATACTGCACTAAGGTGGCAACCCTACTTGAAAATATTTTAGTTGGAATGTCGCTGAAAATGCCTTTCATTTGATACCAATATTGTATTGGTATATGACAACCCTGTAAACGGCCCAGTTGCCTCCCGAGATAGTCCGGATATACAAATACAGAGAAACGTCTCCTAACAGACACCTCTAATAACCGGACACCTCCCTTGGGCGGACTTTTCTTCATGCACCAAGTTTTAAGTGCATTTTTCAGAATAAATGCCACTCTCTTATCCGGACACTTTCTTGACCGGACGCGGACAGTCATTTGTCATTTTATTTGACCAAAAACCTCTATTAAGCGGAGGCGAACCTTTTGTCAACGGACAAAGAGATTTCGTTTCATAACAAACCGGAGAAAAACCTCTCTTGAGCGGACGCGAACTTCCCTTTAGCGGACAAAACTTTAAATACGTAGCAATGCAAAACGTTAGTTACAATTATACTGACTTTTAAAAAACATCGTAGTGGTTGTGTTCACACATACGATGTGGGTAAATAAAAATAGGGGACTCCCGTGTTTGTTGAAAATATTTTTTAAGACGCATGCTCAGTTAAATGTATTCAGTGAAAGTGGAAAAACGTACCCCCCTATTGTGATTCACAACTTGAACACAAATAATGTGAGCAATCTAATGAATATATTTTATTTAAATGAGTAATTGGTAAGCATTTAATTAGTTAAAATTTCAAACCTTCACTAAATAACTACCCACTCCCATAACCGGACACCTCTCTTGACCGGACAAATATCAGCCGACGGTGAGTATCCGCCCAACGGAGGTTTCACTGTATACAAATATACATATGGGTCATTCCATGCTAAATCGAAAAAAATTTTACCTGACCCCCTTTGGTTTCGCTACAAATTTGCTTTTTTCCAAAAAACAAAAAAAATAAAAATAAAAAAATAGCAGCGATTGTCGGCATATCTTGTTATTATCGGGGCTTATTGCAGAATTAGTTACAGTTTAAAAAAGAAAAATAAAAAAAAGGGTCGTACTTTTTTTTCCAAAAAAAAAATATATATATTTGGGCTTTTAAAATTTTTTTTATTTTTTTTCCGAAAACTACATTTAAAAACAAAAATTAAAAAAAAATGATCCGATTTTTGAAAAAGTTACAGCATTTAAAATAAACTTTTTCTTTTAAAGTTCCTAACTTTTTTTGATTTGGGGAAAAAAATTTGAAAAAATTCTGAAAAATATCTTTCGAGGGGTAGAAAAAGATAGCAAATTTTTAGCGAAATCGAAGGGGGTCAGGTAAAAAATTTGTCGATTTGGCATGGAATGACTCATATATACAAGTTTAGCTCGTTTAAAGTTATAAGATATATTTCATTAGTATTTTGAACTAAAAAAAAAAAAAAACTAATGGCGGCGAAATACCAACAGGTTATCATAACCTCTAACGAGATTTTTAGCCGAGCTTCTCTTTCCAACTTGTGGTGTGTTGCTTTTGAGTTTTCCTACAAGTTGGCGGGACCTACAGTTTTTTGCCGACTCCGAACAGCACTTGCAAAGCAAATGAATTTTTTGCTGAGAAGCTTCTCATGGCAGAAATACACCCGGAGAGTTTGCCAAACTACTGCCGAGGGGCGACCCCGTTTAGAAAAATTCTTTTTCTAAATAATTTTTGATGTTACTTTTGTCGGGCATCGAACCGCCACGACTTGGTGTAGAAGGCCGAACACTTAACCGCTACACCACGGCGGCCCCTATTTATATTCAACATCTACCTTCAGAGGTACATATGTTATACATATATATGTATGTAGTATTCAGGAACTCTGGCGGAGTAGCAGACGATGTTTCCCTCTCTTTCTTACGCTAAAAATTAAATTTATCCACTACCGAATGTTAAATGCAGATTGAACATAAGGTCAGTGTCAACAATTTATTGACTTTGTACAGCAATGCAAATAACCTTAAATTGAAACAGTAAAGCTAGTGTGAGCAGACAGCAATTGTCGTTGCAACATCAGCAATTTATTGTATTAATTAAAACGACAACTGCAATGCAACTCCGATATGCTGCATTTGCATAGCGCAGAAGAGAGATAGTATCTATACAATTTGCTGAAGATACCTACAAACATGTTTCTGTGTAAAACAACTAACTGTATAGTATATATGTATGTAGGTAAATACGCATATATCTCAGATGCAGTAGACGTTGAAAAGTAAGCAAATATATTGAAGGTCGGAAGTTTTGTGTACATTATTGATCGAAAATCTTAACATAGCATAGGTAGGATGCCGCCATTTTTGTTGATAATACAATATTGAATCTTTAAGACAACAACAATTACATTTGGCATTCTATTGCAGGGTTTGTACCATTTATTTTTGAAAAGTGAATTGAATAACTATTTTCTGAAGGCAGGAGTTAATTGCAACATGTTGCAGTATCAATAAATTTGAAATTGGTGCATAAAGTGCGCAGAATGGCTAAAGTAAAAGCTGAATTCTTTCGTAGCCCGGTTTCTAAAAAAACAATTTATAACATTTTACTTACGAACAAGTACATATGTAAACAAATCGATGCATCGCAATATTTCCACTACATGTATAAAAAAATGATGATCAATATTCATCTCTTAAATCTACACAAAAGTGAAGTTCGATGTACGTATCTACATATGTAAGGCCCACGAGGCATACAAAAATATCAAATCAAGAACTACAGTGCGTATGAGTAACTTTAATGCATTTACCGAAAACATAAAATTTGTGGTTTTCATATAATATGATATTTTATTAAGCTATTGCATAGATTTTATCGCGGGCTTGGCATCTAAATTAAAAAAACGGAACGCATATTTGTGAAAAAAGGTTCGAAAAGGTTCGAAAAGTTCCGAAAAGGTTCGAAAAGGTTCGAAAGGTGTTAGCAACAGGCCGAATACATAAAAGTGGACTTCTATCATAAAGTTAACTTTAACTTTAACTTTAACTTTGACTCGGGCTTTAACTTTGACTTGGGCTTTGACTTTGACTTGTGCTTTGACTTTGACTTGGGCTTTGACTTTGACTTTGACTTTAACTTTAACTTTGAAGTTGAAGTTGAAGTTGAAGATGAAGTTGAAGTTGAAGTTGAAGTTGAAGATGAAGTTGGAGTTGAAGTTGAAGTTGAAGTTGAAATTGAAGTTGAAGTTGAAGTTGAAGTTGAAGTTGAAGATGAAGTTGAAGTTGAAATTGAAGTTGAAGTTGAAGTTGAAGTTGAATTTGAATTTGAAGTTGAAGTTGAAGTTGAAGTTGCAGTTGAAGTTCAAGTTCAAGTTGAAATTGAAGTTCAAGTTCAAGTTAAAGATAAAATTGAAGTTAAATATTTAAAAAAATTGTGAGCTATTGCATAGATTTTATTGCGAGCTTTGACCGTGGCGACTGAATCAAAAAAAACCGTAAAGGCCCGTGCGCAGGGGAGGATTTTGAAATTCAAAACCCCCACCGCTGCGTACGGGCCTGGCATTAGTTGATAATATGCAATAGCAAGTCCTTTTTGTATTGTTGCTTAGAAATTTTATTAATTTTTATTGTTGCTGCAATTTTCCTGCATGCACACTAAGCAGTGTTTGGTGTAATTGTTACACACTAGGATGAGTCGATTTGTATGGATGCCAGTTAACGTTAAAGCGGCCATCGATTTTTCGATAGGTTTTGGGCTCAGGAAAAAAAGTTCCACTACGCATACCCAAAAAAATAACTTTAGAGCTGCGAAATTTCACTTTTTTATACCTTATCCGACTCAAAAATGTCCGCTTAAAACGTTGGCGATAACAGTTTTTTGAAAAAGAAATTATTTCTTCGGCTTTGGGGAAAAAAAATTTACCCTTTCGTAATTTTTTAAGGGTTTTTCAGCACACGTGTAAAAATGTTTTCGATGGAAACGAATTTGTCTCAAATGTATATCCTGACCCACTTAAAATTATGCGCTTAAAACGATGGCAATAACAGTTAAAAAAAAAGAAACATTTGAAAAACTAAGTCGAAAAAAAAATCAAAAAAGGGAAATTTCGCAGGCTTGAAAGTTATTTTTTTGAATATGCGTAATGGAACTTTTTTCCTGAGCCCAAAATCTATCGAAAAATCGATGGCACGCTATGGGTTATTAAATCGACCCACCCTATTACACACTGCGGTTTAGAAATTCCTTACCTCTTCTCATTGGTTCGATGACCAGTAAAAGTGAGGAAAAAAATCTAAGCAACAATAAAAAGCGGTTTGCAAAGATCCTTCAATAAGATCGAAATTGCAGTCATCGTCGTTGGTATTGTTTATAGCATTTTTCAACTTGTTTTCGCCAAAAACTCAAAAGAATAATTTTATAAAAATTTTTTGACTGGTCAAAAGTACACAAAATTTAAAAAAAAAAAAATAAAATAAAATAAAATGAAAAATAAAATAAAATAAAACAAAATAAAAATAAAATATCCTATTATATGAAAACCACAAATTTTATGTTCTCGGCAAATACATTAAAGTTACTCATACGCACTGTAGTTCTCGATTTGATATATTTAGGGCGGATTTCTCGACTGCCTGTTAACGTCAAAGTTCACTGTCAATTCACTGTCAGTTTAACAGCCAGTTCATTTGCCCTTTATTTACCAGGAGGATGAACTGCCCGATAAAATTTAAAGTGAGCGTTAAGTTGACGGCTAGTTGAGAAATCCGCCCTTAACGAAATTATTATTTTACTTTATTTTATTTCATTTTATTTTATTTTGTTTTATTTTATTTTATTTTTTTTTATTTTATTTTGTTTTATTTAATTTTTTTAATGTAATTGAATTTTTTATTTCATTTTATTAAAGAACTCCTTAATGTGATGTGTTAGCCATTTCCAAGTCCACACTTTCTCTTCAATAAAACTTGTACCCAAACAAAAAAAAACTGCTTGAAACAATAAAAAGAGATTCGCTCCCAAAAAAATGCAGCATCACTTTTATAATTTCACACTTAACAAGACAAAAATAACTTTTTGACCTGATTTCCGGCAAAAGTTTTCTATGTCACTGAAAACTTGCAAAAATTTCACAGCCCAAGTGATTTAACAAAGAGCCAAAATAGAACAGTACAAAATCGTCAACAAATCAGCTTCTAAATACTTTGACACATTTTACAAACAAAATTCGCACATCATGCGTGAGAGCGCTTTCAGCGGGCCAACACTACTGTGTGCATGCGCAATTGCAACAGCTAGAAGCCAGTTATGGCATGCAAGTCATGTCACAACTAACTTGGAATACTCAAGTACATAAGTTATTCTCAAGTTCCTAGTATCTACGGCTGCTGCTGCTTCTCCGAACCACTACTTAAACAAGCTATCAACTGTAGATACTTTATTTATTTGTCATTTTACATGCAGGCCAGCATGTGCTTTGTTGCGATGGTAATTGTTGTTGTCTCGTCCTTTTTGTTGAATTATGTGTTTGCTATTGTTGTACGTGTTGCAACAATATTCGCATTGTCATTTGTTGCATGCAACATTTTTTGTCGCACTATTTTTTATACATATATTTTTCGTTAGTGTTTATTTTGTTGCAAATGCACGTTTATGTGTGTATATATGGGTATATGAGCTTGCAAAATTTACATTTATTTTCTCTATGTTGATTTATGCTTGTTAGTATTTGTGTTTCCACACAACTGCATTGTTTCGAGTTAATTTTCTCAAAAAACACATTTTCATACAATCCCGAAAATTGCTTCACAATACCGTCGGTATTTACAGCAATAGACTACAAGTCAAAAGCAACAAAGAGTTTATATTTTTTGTATTTATTTATTTATTTGATAGTGGAAATCTGGTTTCAATAGCTTTTGGTCAATAAATGTTGTGAGCTATAGAAAGCAAATATGTGCAGAGGCTGTGGCAATAAATGGTTTCTGAGTAAAATTATTAATAGCTTTTTTTCTTTTTCTTCGTAATAAGAGTTAAATCAATCAGCATTTGGACTCATTTTACAAGTTGTCGCTCACTCATTCCTAGCTCGACTGTATAATTAGATTCAGAGCTCATTATGTTCTAAGCTCGTTCTCCCTCATTCACTGTGAAGTTTCAATATGTTAGACCAGAAGAACGATTCAGAGGTGATGTTTAAACAAAAGTTTGCCCAGGAGCTGAAATTCAATCACAAAGCTTTATTTAAATTTATTACTCATTTCCCTTCCCTTTCTTCGTTGTCACACTCCCTCACTTTAAAATAAGTACCCGTACTTTCCTAAAATGATTCCAAAATGACCCAAAAATAATCCCAAAATAATCCTAAAATGATCCCAAAAAGACCCTTAAATGTTCCCAAAATGATACGAAATTGAACCCAAAACGACCCAAAAATGATCCGAAAATGATCACAAGATGACTCCAAAATGACCCTGAAATGATCCCAAAATGATCCAAAAATGATTCCCAAATGATCCCAAAAACACCCGTAAATGTACCCTAAAATGATCCCACAGTTATCGAAAAATGTTCCCAAAATAATCCTAAAATAATCCCAAAACGACCCCAAAAAGACCCTCAAATGTTCCCAAAATGACTCCAAAACGATCCGAAAATTACCCCAAAACTGTCCCAAATTAGTCCAAAATTAAACCCAAAATGATCTCAAAATAGCCCCACAATTATTCCAAAGTGACCCCTAACTGATCTCAAAATTATCCTTAATTAATCCAAATATGATCCCAAAAATATGCAATACAAATACAATACGGTAAAATGGTAACCCTGGGCGGCTACTTTACTTGAAAATATTTTAATTGGTATGTCCGCGAAAATACCTTTCATTTGATACCCATATTGGCTTCTCCAACTACATAATTTAAAAAATTTAGATAGGTGGCAACCCAGTACACCCCCCAATTGGCAACCCCCAAGTGGATAGCTTTAGAATCAATCATACTATCTATGTATATGCCAAATTTCATCGAAATCGGTAAAGCGGGTCCCGAAATAGTCCGTATATACCAATATACGGGGGAAAGGTGGCAACCCTACTTCCGGAATCTAAAAAAATGAGACAGGTGGCAACCCTGTACACCCCTAAGTGGCAACCGCCAAGTGGAAAGTCTTTAAATCAACCATACTATCTATATTCTATTTTCCCGAGATAGTCTGTATATAAAAATATACAAGTGTTGCTCGTTTAAAGATATAAGATATCCTTCCTTTAATTCGCTATTGTTGCTCTTTTTGATTTTGTTTTTATTTATTTTTTTTTCTGTTTTATTTCTATTTTATTTAATTTATTTACTATTTACTATTTATTTTATTTCAATTTAATAATTTGTTTTTTTAATATTTTGTTTTGTTTTTATTTTTATTATTTTTACTTTTTTTTATTATTTTATTTTTATATTTTTTGATTTCATTTAATTTTAATTTTATTTAATTAAATTTATTTATTTTTTTCATTTCATTTATCTTTATTTCATTTCATTTCATTTCATTTCATTTCATTTCATTTCATTTCATTTCATTTCATTTCATTTCATTTCTTTTCATTTCATTTTATTTTATTTTATTTTATTTTATTTTGTTTTATTTTATTTTATTTTATTTTATTATATTTTATTTTATTTTATTTTATTTTATTTTATTTTATTTTATTTATTTTTTTTTTTATTTTTTTTTTATTAAATTTTTTATTTTATTTTATTTTATTTGATTTTTTGTTTTACTCCATTTTCTTCATATTATATTTTAATTTATTTCAAGGTCTGAAACCGATTACAATAACGTTCCGGTTTCGGTATCGGTTTTGCAACATGTGTCGGCTTCGGTTCCGGTTTCGTTTTTCAACATTTACTTCGGTTTCGGTTACGGTTTCGTTCCGGTTTCGGTTTCCAAATAAAAACACCAACAAAATAAATTTTTCTACTAAAATACTCAAGTACCTACATATGTAGCTTCGAAATAGGTCTAAATGATGGAATTTCTCCAATATAATAATAAATTTTATTAACGCTATGCAAGGATGAAATTGCTGCAAAACAAATTCCTAAACTAACTCTACTTTTTTATTAGAAAAATATTAGAATGGAAGCCAAGTGAAATGTATAAGTCGTCAAAAACCTTAATATGAGTGGTGCTTTCTGCGACAAGCCCGAACATTTCTTTTTCGGATTTCGTAAATTTTTTTCGATCGCTTCGTTCGACTATAGTCAAACTTCCTCTTTCAGAAATTTTATACTGAGGTTAAAACGTGTCTTTTGTAACCTTGCTCGACAAACTTCCATAAAAGTTTTCAAGGTACCTGTTTTTAAAGGAAAATACCTATGTACATATGTGCCCACTAAAAGAAGTGAGACATTAAAAAAATTCAAAACCGTTTGGAACCGGTTCCGGCTTTTGAAACGGTTTCGGTTTCGTTCTTTTTCAGATCAAAATAACGGTTACGGTTTCGGTTTCGGTTTTGAAAAATGAATCGGTTTTAATCGGTTACAGTTACGGTTTTGGTTTCGGTTTCAGTCCTTGATTTATTTTAGTGTTTTTATTTCATTTTATTATATTTTGTTTTGTTTTATTTTTCTTTATTTTATTTTGTTTTTTATTTTATTTTATTTGATTTTTTTATTTTATTTTTTTATGTTATTTTTTTATTTATTTTATTTTTATATTTTGTTTTTTATTTAATTTTTTTTTATAACTACTTCATTTTATTTCATTCATTTTTATTTTATTCTATTTTCTTTTATTTCATTTATTTTTATTTTATTTTATATTTTTTTATTCTACTTTATTTTATTTTATCAAATTCAATTCTGTTGGATCTTTAGTTATGAAAAGCACTATTATAATACAATGTTGGTGTTAAAATCCGCAACAGCGAAATTCCATTGCTGACCAAAGGAATGGATGAAGTGCTTTTTAAGTACTCACATACACCAGCGCCTACAAATGACAAAAATATGTACTAAATGGTTGTTGGTATATACTTGTTGTTTTTGCTATTGTGGCCGATTGCCGATTTCAAGTGACAATGCTCGTTGTAATTGCGGCTGTAAATGGGCGGTAGAGCACAGGAATGCACTTGTAGTTGGGTTTGAGTAAATTGTTGTTGCCACTTGAACGTATAGCGCATATGTTGCTTCGCCGCTTATATAATAAATAAGTGTGAGAGCTATGTAGTGAAGCAAATAAATAGTAGCGGAGTTTACCATTCAAGCGAAATGATGGATAATGGGCAATGGTCGAATCTTGTTTTGTGCGCGCTCGCTTGACGATTGAGTGCACGTAACAATTTACAGCAACGATTTTGAAAATCAATTAACAACATCAAACAGATGCGCTATTGCAACAATGACAATTGTCTGTTTGTTCTTTTTGTTGTTGTAACTCCTGCTTTTGTTAATTTACTACAACAAGCAAAGTGCCTGCGTTTGCGAGTAGCGAGGATTTTAACGGGTGTCGATAATGATGTTCGTTGATAAATACACCCGCCAATTTTAGTACACAATACTTTGTCCTGAAATAACAACAAAGGTACCTACATACATACAAATTAAGCTACACATACGCATCCAAAGTCAATACAAACAACAAAAACTAGCAGCAAAAAATATTTTGCAGGCACGTTGTTGCTGCAGCTCGGCAGTGCAATGCACTGTGAATTTATATTTACATTGGGCCGTTTCAGAGTGATTCGGCTTCATACATTTTTTGGAAAAAAAAAATTTAAGGAGTGGTCCTAGGTCATTGAAATTTTGCACATTGTTTGTCATTGGCGGCCGCCGTGCTGTAGCGGTTAAGTGTTCGGCCTTCTACAGCAAGTCGTGGCGGTTCGATGCCCGGAAAAGTAACATCAAAAATTCATTAGAAAAACAATTTTTCTAAACGGGGTTGCCCCTCGGCAGTAGTTTGGCAAACTCTCCGGGTGTATTTCTGCCATGAGAAGCTTCTCAGCAAAAAATTCATTTGCTTTGCAAGTGCCGTTCGGAGTCGGCAAAAAAAACTGTAGGTCCCGCCAACTTCTAGGAAAACTCAAAAGCAACACACCACAAGTTGGAAAGAGAAGCTCGGCTAAAAATCTCGTTAGAGGTTATGATAACCTGTTGGTATATCGCCATTAGTTTGTCATATGTGAGCTTTGCTAAGAAATGTACAAAAAATGCTTCAAATCGTGAACATCTCTATCGACAGAAATCTTATCACTTTTCACTTTTATGAAAATGTGAACTAACTTTTCGTCATTAAATCAAGGGGAAGCAGAGAGGGGCAACACCTTTTTTCTGAAATCGATAGAAAATATTCCCAACTTTTATTTTATTATAGGTAGAAGGTGTAGCACACTGAAGCACACGTACATTTTATCTTATAACATTAAACGAGATAAACTTGTATATACTATGTATGTATATTTTTATATACGGGCTATCTCGGGAAACACTTAACCAATTTGGATAAACTTTTGAATATGGGTAGTATGACTGATTCTAAGACTATCCACTTGGAGGTGGCCACCTGGGGCGGTTTACAGGGTTGCCACACATCTTATTTTTTTTTATTTTGTAGCAAGATATGCCAATATGAAAATCAAATGAAGGGTATTTTCAGCGACATGCCAACGAAATTATTTTCAAGTAGGGTTGCCACCATATCGAAGTATATTTGTATATCAGGTACCATCTTGAGAACCGCTTGACTGATTGGGATGAAATTTGATAGATATTATTATTGATTCTAAGACTATCTAATAGGGGGTTTCCACTTGGGGGATTTACAGGGATACCACCTATCTCAATTTTTTTAAATTATGGAGCAAGATATTCCGATATGGGTATCAAATGGAAGGTATCTTCGGCGACATACCAGTTAAAATATTTTCAAGTAGGGCTACCACCTAGGGTTGCCACCCTACCGAAGTATATTTGTATATCCGGTACTTGGATCGGTTTACAGGGTTGCCACCTGTTTCAATTTTGTTAATTATGGAGCAAGATATGCCAATATGGGTATCAAATGTAAGCTTTCTACTATCTCGGGAACAGCTTGACCGATTTGGATGAAATTTGGTATATAGATAGTATTGATTCTAAGACTATCCACTTGGGGAGTGTACAGGATTGCCACCTATCTTATTTTTTTTAATTATGTAGCGAGATATGCCAATATGGGTATCAAATTAAAGGTATTTTCGCCGGCATACCAACTAAAATATTTTCAAGTAGTGTTGCCGCCCAGGGTTACCATTTATATTTATTATATTTTTGGGATCATATTTGGATTATTTTAGGATCATTTAGGGATCAATTAGGTTAAGTAAAGTTAGCGCTAAATTGATAGAACCGAACAAACTCGGTCACCCAGGTACTATATCTAAAGCTTGCAAAAATTCAAAGCAGTTTTATTTGAATACAATTTTTTTTTAATTCTGATAAAACTAGATACTTTAGAAAGAGATATTTTAAAAATTCTCCAAAAAATAGTTATTTCAGGCGTCTGTGGTTTTTCTGTCGAACTTTTAAACTAATTAAGGTAAAGTTTCGTAGTAAGGAGGCAAGAAAAATTTAAAACTAGTACTGAAGGAGTCACCATAAACCATAACTTCGCATTTTACATAATCAGCCCTTAAATAAGAGAATATTTTAATTAAAAAAATTAGGCATAACAAAGGTTGAATACTAAAATTTTATTTTCTGTCTTTAAGCAATTCATTAACTTCATATTTATTATGCTACGAATTCAAATGCCAATTATTAAATCAATTGGTGACAAAATGTTTCAGCTTGAACAAATCTATGCATTTACCTAAAGTTGTTCAACTTTTGCAACTTCCACTTGTCGAAATTAATGTGAACATCTAGTTTCGTGATTTTATGTGTAAATTGTTTGATGCGTTACAGGAAAATAAATAAATAAACAAAGCAACAAAGTTTAGCCGTCTCAATGGCATATGTATGAGCTACTAACAAATATTTAACTATATAAAATGCAACAACTAAGTAAAGCGAAATTTGTTTTAGCACTGATATGAGCTTACATACTTTAGATGAACATGCTTTTAGACATGTGTGTATATACTCCTATACATACATTACTATATTCACACACATATACATAACAGCTTATGTCCAGCTTCCATTAAAACTGCGTCCTTTGGATTGAGCACTCCACTTTAGTTAATACTTTGTCCTTTATAGACTAATAAACAACATACATACAAACTTACTTGCATCAAAGCTCATCCACACATTGCTATTTTACCACTCAAAAGTGTATTTGCATTATACGCTAAATAAGTTTCATGAGTGTCACATCGAGTGGCACATAAAACATGACAGTTGCATTAATTTTGTACTTGTTGAAAATGTTTTAAGTGTGCGTGTGTTTATGTAAATGGGTTACCCTGTAGGGAAAGTGGTAATTTCTGAGCTAGCATGAAATCAAAAATAGAATATAGGTTGATGATGTCAATTAAACAACTTTATGAGTACGGCGTTATGGCTACCGATTTCAAGTCTTCATCTCTGAATATATGTTGAAATTACGTCGATGGTTTTTTTTTTTTTTTTTTGGAAATAGATTCTGTACTCAAAAACTTTCTTTTTCTACAGGGCTGTATATGTATGGTATGTTTTGTTGAGTGCTTTCCTAGCAGGATGAGAGCATTTTGAACTGTGATTTAGCAATATTGTATAGCTGCAACAAAATGTTGTAATTATTATCAATATAGTCATTTGATAACTTTTGACAGGCATACAAAAGCATAACTGTATGTATGTTTGTATTAGTCCAATATGGGCAAATAATTTCTAACTATTTTTTGTACCTTTTGATGTAATTAAGCCAGTTTTTGAAGCAGACAACATTAAAGAATTTGATAAGTATATAATGAAGTTGAAAAATTAATACTTGTTAGGCAAATTAAAATATTGAAATTAGTATTAGTATTCGGAATGTCGAGTTCAAGTGCAAGTTTATGCTTTATTAAAATGTCTATAATTTTAATTAAAATGAATTTTTTGATACATATAAACATGTAAGTCAATAAAGTATTCACTATTATATCTGAATATGCTCCTCACTGCTAAATTGCGAGGAAGACATCGAACCCGATACCCCAATTCGTAACAATGGAAAATTCGTCCCACCACCTGACTATGATGAAGTGAAGATAGCTATATATCGGCTCAAAAAAACAAAGCGCCTGGAAGAGACGGACTACCCGCTGAGCTGTTCAAACACGGAGGCGAAGAGCTTGTAAAAAGCATGCATCAACTCTTAGGTATGCAGAATATGGTCAAACGAGTGCATGCCTCCAGATTGGAAATTAAGTGTGATCTGCCCAATCCACAAGATAGGCGATCCCGATAACCGCTCCAACTACGGAATCAGTCTTCTTGAATCAGTCTTCTTGATATCGCATATAAGGTTCTTTCTTGCGTAATGTGCGAAAGACTGAAACCCATCGTAGACAAACTGATTGGACCTTATCAGTGTGGCTTTAGACCTGGTAAATCTACACTCGACCAGATTTTCGCGATGCGTCAAATTCTGGAGAAGACCCATGATAAAAGAATCGATACACACCATCTCTTTGTAGATTTCAAAGCCGCTTGTGACAGCGCAAAAAGGTCTGTTTTCCGCCATGTCCGACTTGCCTGCAAAGCTTATACGGCTTTGCCAAATGACGTTGATCAATACCAACAGCTCCGCCAGAATCGGGAAGGACCTCTCCGAGCCATTGGAAACCAAACGAGGCTTCAGACAGGGCGACACCCTCTCGTGCGTTTTCTTCATCCTGATGCTGGAGAAGATAATTCGAGCAGCAGAGCTAAACCGCAGTGGTACAATCTTTTACAAGAGCGTGAAATTAAAGCCCAAAGACTCCGCTGGCTGGGTTATGTTATGCTAATGGACAAAGAAGCTCCAGCACAAAAGGTTTTCCTATCGTCACCTGAATTCGGCAGCAGTGTAAGGGGAAGACCTCGACTGAGATGGAAACAATGACTTGAACTCCATGGGGGTTCCATTTGGCGTCAGTTATCGCTAAATAGGAGTAACTGGCGTGCTTTGATAAGCAACAGCCAAAATCGCTTAGGTGGTTAAGTACCAATAAATGTTGATGATGAATGATAAAACTAATGGGCCTAAAAGTATGTAGTCCTTCAAATCTCACATGTTCACGTATAAGTAATTTCAACATGGCTAAAAAAGTAAAACCTCTCCGAAAAAATAGCCCACTTTTTATCAACTATCTCGCTTGGCGCGACTCACTGAAAGTAAATTTGTTTATTCTTTAGTGGCCAGCAGGGGTAAATTTCAGTCCAATATGAGAGACATGTAACTAATAAGTGTATACTTTTAGGCTCACCATATCTGCTTAAAATCTTTTTCGAATATCGATTTTTATACTGTGTTTAGAGATAAAATATAAGTCCTAAATTCTTTCATTTTCAGATACTTTTGGAGCCTTATATGCTAAAAAACGAATGTCAACTAAGCCCAAGTTTAACATAAAGTTTTCTAAGTATCTTATTGGGTACAAATGATTATTTATTTGCAAAACAAGAAAGTATCTACCTAAATTTCTTTTTTTTCAGAAAAGATCCAGTTACCGTATAATGATAATAATAATAATACTTGCAAGTGAAGCACTGCGACCTTAAGATCTATTGTGCCCTCATATACTCATAGTACATCTTCCAGGCCGATCGCCTTCAGGAATTCCAGAATCAAGGTCGGCTTTAGTTGATGTATGTGCTTGCCCTCTAGAGTTGTGGATGCAAGGATCATAGTGACCCCTGAAGTCTCCTGTGATGATCCTAAGCTTGTTCTTGGGCAGACCGATTACAATTTCGAGTCGCTTAGTATTGTAACCGGTGGTCTGACGCCAATGCTCTTCTCTCATATCTAACTCTTCTTTCCTAAGCTTCTCCTTTATGGTATGTGGACCGATGCTCAGAAAGGGTTCTGACCCTATGGGTTTCTTTGCTGTCGCTACACGAGCAAGTTGGTCGGCTTGTTCACTACCTTCCACCCCGGCGTGGCCCGGAACCCAGGCTAGTCGGACCCTGTTGCGCGGTGCCAGATTGTTCAGTCTGTCCACGCTTTTAAGTACCAGTAGAGGTCTTTTTTCACATATCCAGATGACTTTAAGTGCCGCCTGACTATCGCTTAGTTTCGTTATCTTCTCATTCAAGTAGCCGCGCTGAAGATTTATATCTGCACATATACTTATCGCAGCTACTTCCGCCTGAAATATACTCGGGTATGATCCAAAGGGAATGGACACTTTGGTGCGGGTACCTGTTATACTCGCTCCAATCCCTTCGAGGGTCTTTGGCCCGTCTGTGTACTATACCAGCGCCCTGTCCTGGTGGAATCTTTCTACTTTGGAAGCGTCCCAAGTGATCTCGTCCTCCAGTTCTATCCTGAATCTCTTATTGAATTTCATAGTTTTTGCAATGTCGTCCCTAGGGAGTTGGCAGATCGGGAATTGTTTTATTAGTTTGTCTTTTCCAGATACGGTATGGTCTTTGATCCACAATATTTGAAACACTTAAGTTGTTCTATAAGTAAAGGATACGTAACATCTTCCTCTACCGACAACTCATTAGCGCTCGATATCTCAGCAGTATAGAAAATAAAATACCTTTTCACACAAATACTAACACAAACATGTTTTCATAGTTGCGCAAACTTGCAGGTAAGACAATACCAATAAACTTCTACATCAACGAAAATATTTCAACGATCGCACGAACATTTGCAGGAAGTATGTTGCAATTAATGGAAGCATAAAATGTGCTAGAGGAGGGGACGCGGCAAACTATTTGCGTAGGATATGTTGAGTCGTATTTTATGGTTAACATGACTTGACAACATACCTAAACCAAATATGCGAACAAGTATGCAAACAACAACAACAAAACGAATAACAAAAGCAATAACAAACAACGAATAGTCAAACATTTGCCAAGTGTGCCAAGCGTGGTATGCGAGTTAATGAGTTCGAAAGTGGAGAAATTGGTGAAGGGTAACAAAAAAAACACCTACGCGAGCTAAATTGAAAGGTATAACTAGATATGTAAAGGTAATGATACGTTACACACACTCTTACACGAATATTGCTGCCGTGACTGTCTGTTGTACTGCCAGTTAAGCTGTCCATTCAATAACCTCTTAACACTGACGCATAATCATATGTGTATGGGCGTGTGTGTGTGTGTGTGTGTGTGTTACTGTTAACAACTATTTTTGAGCATGAAATTGAACGACCCTGCAAATCGAACTTTGTACCTTGTATAGCAACCATATAACACAAGCAATAAATACAACAGCAACAACAACAGCCACTAGTAATAAAAAGTAAAGAACAAAAAAAAAACGTAGGTAAACAAAATAACCTCAACATTATGTATAGGCAACATGACGAGCTACAGTGCAGCAACAACACACAACAACAGAGAAAAACAACAATTTGTACATGCTACATTGGCAGTAGTTGCAACACATTGGCAAATATAAAATGTTCATTTAAATTATGTTAACCTCAAAAATGGTAGCAAGGCATACACACACTCATGCACACACGCTCAGGGCTGTCAGTGTAAGCACATGCAAAACCATAAACCAGCAGACTACCTTCATACTTACTGTTCGGTCACAAAGTCATCCTTCTTGCTCGTTCGTCCATTCCCACTGGCCTCATTTACAATGTTGCGGTAGTTTGACAGGTGCTGTTGCATGTTCGTTCTGACGTTGGTTTGTGTTGCACATAAATATAATGTATTTTCATATGCATATATGGTAACAAAATCCTTTAGATTTGTTTTTGCATGTATTACAAAATATATTTCCTTCCCCACTTGCTAAACTGTGCTTCCATACCTGACAGCCAAATCTACAAAAAAGGTTGTTCCACTTAGCAAATTTGCTGCATTTAGTTAGTTGAGCATTGCTCATTGCACCACGCCTACGAGAGCATTTGCTCTTTAGTTTCGTGGTTGGCTGATGTATGTTTATGTATTGGTAGGTGCAACAGAGAGTTGCAGTCAGAACTTGGAACGTGACTCAATCCATTTGCACTCCAATCAAAAATAACATAACTAAACATAATTACTTTGCCAGTACATCTAAATTGCTACACCGAGACTGCTTGCTATCTTATACGTCCCTGCCAAGTGGTTCTAAGCCAGGCCTAGGCACTTAGTGGGACAATTGTCCGAAAATCGGAGAACTAAATTCACATAGGTGATTACGCTCTTTGCTTGGCCTCTCGAACAATGACATTGTTGCTATGATCGCATTGGCCAATCAATGGATGTCGTTTGTTATGCACGGTTTCGGTACTTGCTAGTGAGCGACGGAACAAACAGATGCGATGACCGCTCTTTCGCTAACACCCCTTCATTTCCAATTTTTCCGGGTCCTGTTCTAAGCCCTTTCTGTCATTTTTACATCGCATTCCATCACCGTCGGAAACCATTTCTTCCTGAACGCATATTGTTGAAATTTGTACGGAAAAACACAGAGCCTAAAAGTATGCCGCCTTTACAGACCTCAAACATTCACGGATAAGCAACTTCTCCATGTAAAAAAGGTCACATTTCCAAACCAAATTTTAATTTTATTTATTTTATTTTTTTAATTTTATTTTATTTTATTTTATTTTTTATTTTATTTTATTTTATTAAATTTAGGGTCATTGTAAGCGAATTACAGTCTATAACAATAGTAAATGGTTTTCCTTCTAAGTAAATCCTGAATCTTCTGAGGGCATAAATAATTGAGAGTGTTTCCAGCTCAAAACTGTGGTACCTAGATTCAGCCGCCGATGTAGTTTTTGAAAAAGAGGCTATTGGATGTAATTTCTTATCATCCTGTCTTAGCAGCAGAACGGATTATTTTATTTTTTATTTATTTTATTTTATTTTATTTTGTTTTATTTTATTTTATTTTATTTTATTTTATTTTATTTTATTTTATTTTATTTTATTTTATTTTATTTTATTTTATTTTATTTTATTTTATTTTATTTTATTTTATTTTATTTTATTTTATTTTATTTTATTTTATTTTATTTTATTTTATTTTATTTTATTTTATTTTATTTTATTTTATTTTATTTTATTTTATTTTATTTTATTTTATTTTATTTTATTTTATTTTATTTTATTTTATTTATTTTATTTTATTTTATTTTATTTTATTTTATTTTATTTTATTTTATTTCATTTTATTTTATTTTATTTTATTTCATTTTATTTTATTTTATTTTATTTTATTTTATTTAATTTTATTTTATTTTATTTAATTTTATTTTATTTTATTTTATTTTATTTATTTTATATTATTTTATTTTTTTTACTTTATTTTTTTAATTTTTTTTTCTAAGCTTCATTTTTTTTTCTTTACTTTATTGAATTTTTTATTAATCATTTTTTTCTCTATTTTTTATTATTTTATTTTATTTTTTTATTTTACTTTATATTTTTTCACATGATTAGATTTTTTTTAATAAATTTTTTATATTATTTATCTTACTTAGCTTTATTTTATATTATTTTTTTTTTATTCTATTTTTTTATTTTTCTTAAACAATTTTTTTTTTTTAATGATTTTACTTTATATCATTTAATTTTTCTTCTTTATTTATTTATTTAAAAATTTATTTTTATTATATAAAAAAATCTCTTATCTTAAACTTATCCATCCTTTGCAAGTTTACTAAAACTAATCTATTTTGGCTGTCATGAAAAATTTGAGATTACGATATGAACAATGGGACAATAGCTGGCGCAAGACAGCTTAATTAAAATGTTTTACCCCCAGCTAACGCCAGCAATCACTGCTCAACAAGCGACAAAATCTACAGACAATTAACATAAATCCTCAAACAGCAACTTATTTTGCCTACTTAATCAAGATTCAGCAAAAACCTGAAGATTGAAGTGAAGTGAAGAAAACTTTTTAACGCTTTGTGGTTACACTCTATAAATTATCTTTCACTTCTACTTCTGGCTATATTGGTATACGGTATACGGTATCTACTTTGCGTGTTTTATTAAGCGACAAAATTAGCATATTTTTAGGAGTTGACAAGAAGCACAGCGCAAGTTTGTGTGAGAAATTGAAATGAAAAGTAATTAATGATATTATTTTAAGTAAAAAAAGTTGAAGCAGGTATGTTTAGTGAACACTAAAAATTTCATGAAAATGCGCCTAAAACTATAATAAAAGTTTCGAGGTCAGAAGTTTTCGAGGACAGAAATAACCCTAACAGGATAATTCTTCTACTTCCTCTTATCCTGGACAAACCCTTCCATTCCAGCAAAGTCAAACAATCGGCTTATAAATAAATCAGCTAAATCGAATTAAGGTACTTATGTAAAGTATTCATAACTTTTCCAAACCATTTTTCCAAATGACTACTTAATTTATGTTCATAAATATCAATAAGAGCAGAGACCACTTCTACGAAAACACTTAAGTCAGAATTATAAACAGACGCAACACCACAAATGAATGAAAATAAAAATAAACGAATAGAATAAATAAATAAAACATATTACTTGAAGCAGCGAGTAAAGCAGAAAAAGTGCAAATAAAAGTGTTGCAAACAACATTTCAATAAATAGACACTTCAGAACAGGCGCTCGCTGGCCCCCATTACTTGACACTCGAAGGCAAAAGGCTTGGCAAGAAATTCAATAAAAATAGGAAATAGAAAAAAGAGGCGTTCAAAGCAAGCAGGAGGGGGCAAAATATGGCAACGCACAAAATCGCAAGGACACATAAACATGCGACGACACACTTTTTGAATTACAAAATCAAACTGAAACATGGCTTGCGATGAGCTGTTAGCATAAGTGAGGGGGAGAGGGAAAAATGATATCATATTGAATTTCATATTTATTTATGAACAAGAAAACAACAACAACAGCAACACGGCAATCTGGCACATAGTAAAGTGTTAAATGCAAAAGGAAAGCAAATCAGTATATCGAGTCAGACAGAAAACAAATTTTTGTAGCACACTTTCAGGCGCTAAAGCTTAGTAGTGTAAAAATCAAAAGTTAACACTTGATAGACGGCAACATGTTGACTTGACAGTGTAATAGCAACACAAGCACACATACTAAATACATATAAATATATTAGCCTGTGCAAAAACACAACAGCGGATGTGGAATCCTTGCTGCACTGAGCAGAGTGTGGGGGTGCGTAGAGAAGTGTGGCGTAAGTATCAACAAAATCAACAGCAAGAATTGATTTACAAGCAATTGACACCCTTTTTGCGATTTGAAACGACTATCGTTTGGTGGCATACAAGCAGCCTGAGAAAAATTTCTTGAGCTATGTATAAGGGTAATTTCAATAAATTGTCAACAACAGCAGCAACATCAGCAATGGTAGTAAATCAGAATATATGTATGACTGCTTACTGTATTGCGAAACGTTTGCATATTTAATCTACCAAATATTGGCAATAAAAAACCAAGTCAAGGGTATGGTGATAAGAAATATTGGGGTAGTTTTATATCAGATTTGCGAATTAAGAAATATACCTATTACACAAAAATTAGAGCGAAATATAGGTAAGGGTGTAGATCAAACTGAATTTAGAGACTAGCTAACATAAAGAAGTTAAAATGGAATAGTAACAGCAAATTGAAAGTTAAAAAAAAAGATTAAGAACAATATTGAAATAAAATATGCAGATTATTAAGGGCATAGGCCGGTAATTATTTTTCTGCACATAGAGAATCGTATCCCCGTGCTGGTCACTGATTTGGGGCAACTACCCCATATTTTTATAAGAAATAAAAAAAAATGTCTGAGAAAAGAGAGAGGACGATGGAGAAGATAAAGATAAACGTTGAACGGTAAAACGAAATAGACTTAAAACTAAAAAATAATTTGTCCTCTGCCTATATAGATTCTTCCCAGTATCATATGCAGGATTTTGCCATGGGGACTCGAATTTTTTTTTCGGATGAAACTAAAATTTATTTTATTTTTTTATTATTTTTTTTTCTTTTAAATTTTTATATTTTATTTTTTTTATTTATTGTTATTTGATTTATTGTTATTTTTTGTTATTTTATTTTTTATTTTTTTAATATTTTTTTAATTTTATCTTATTTTATTTTATTTTATTTTCCATTATTTTATTTTATTTTTTTATTTTTTTTTTTTTATTTTACTTAATTGAATTTTTTTGTCATATTATTTTTATTTTCTTCATTTTATATTATTTTATCTCAAAAACTGAAATGTCAAGATATCTCGAAAACTGATCTACTTTTAAACCAAATGATTACAAACACGGAATCAGCTGAAAATTCTTTGTATAGAAATCATGTATCAAATGTCGAAGAAAAAAAATTTTTGATTGAGGACTTTTACTATAACGAGGCTTAAAAGTCAAGGGTGCATCACAATTGTGCACTGGTATACTTAAAATTTTCCTAAATTAACCGGCTTTATTATAGAAGGAAAATGGAAATGACTTAGATAAAGTTTAATTTTATTACTAGTGCAGACACGAACCAAGTTTCCCAAAAAAAAAAAAAAATAAATAAAAACAAGTAAGGAAGTCTAAGTTCGGGTGAAACCGAACATTACATACCCAGCTGTGCACATAAAGTGGGCGTGATCGTTCACCGATTTTTCTTATTTTCTGTGGTAGTACTCTACATAAACATAACATGCCTGCTACCTAGTTTCGTAAATCTATCTCACACCGTTCTGAAGTTGTTAGCAGTCGAATTTAAAAATTGCTTGACTCATAAGTGGGCGGTGCCACGCCCACTTTCCAAAATTTTGAAAAAATTATGTAAAGAATATGAAAGTTGATGTATGTACCAAATTATATTATTATAGCGAAATCAGTTAATTAGATATGGACTTTTCAATATTTCCACCTCCTTTCAATATAACTTTTATGAAAAAGTAGGCGTGGTCGCGAAGCGATTTCGTTTATTTTCTATAGCTGAATTTACCACAACAATAGTATGTCCTCTACGAAATTTCGTTATACTAGCATAAACTGTTCTAAAGTTATTAAGAGTCAAAATTTTAAAATTTCTTCAAAGATGCGTGGGCGGTACCACGCCCCCTTTTCAAAAATTTTTATAAAATCGGCCTTAGAACATCTAAATCAATACATATTGCAAATTTTATCATTGTAGCTGCTTCTAATATTGAATTAACCCATTTTATACGTTTTTCGAAATTTTCGATATCGAAAAAGGGGCGTGGTTATGGTCCGATTTTACCCATTTTCAATAGCAATCTATTCTGAACCCAAATAAGTACGCATGCCAAATTTGGTGAAGATATCTCATTATTTGCTCAAGTTATCGTGTTAACGGACAGACGGACGGACATGGCTCAATCAAATTTTTTTTCGATCCTGATCATATTGATATATGGAAGTCTATATCTATCTCGATTCCTTTATACCTGTACAACCAACCGTTATCCTAACAAAGTTATAATACCCTGTGTACAAGTACAGCTGGGTATAAAAAAATAAATTGATAATTTTGAAAAAACGTTAAAAAATTTACGAGGTCGATTACGGAAAAGGTGTGATTTTGAAGGAAAAAGATCAAGCTTTAAATGAAAGTAAAAGAAAAAATATTAAAAATGTTCAAATTTGAAAAAAATTGATAACATTCCGAACCCATATATCTCGGCAACCATCTAATATTTTTAGGCGACCTTTGGTAATATTTTTTTTTTACATAGCAGATCACTTTCACCAAATTTTATTCAACTCGAATTTTTAGGGTCCGCTGAGAAATTTTACCCCATATTTAGATAGCGATAGGGATCGGGATGAAGATACAACGTCTAGTAATTTAGAAAAATGCTAGGGCGTTTTTTAAAGTAAATTTTCAGGTGTACAGCTTGGTCGTAGATAATTTTTCGAAAAACTTCAAGACCCTAATTATAAAAATCTTATTATAACTCAAAATTTTTTCTAGAGGTCCTTAAGTCTTAAAACGCAATAATTGAACATTTCAAAGTTTCTAATCTGTTGTAGAAAACCTTAATCAAATCATAATCAGCTTTCTGTACCTAAGCGCACATCCGCTTAGTTTCATATTTGTAAGGATTTATGTAACAGCTTCGCAAAACAATATTCTGATTTATTAAAGAAATTGAAAAAAGGGAATAAGCCGGATAACGGCATGTTCGCATGCAATGCCAATTATGAAAGTAAACACACGTGTGCAGCGCAACCTTTTTCTATCACTCCATCTTACTACACTGAAGGCCAAGCAAGCGTATTTCCACCCTTTTTTTCTTTGCAATTGTGTACATCAACAAGGCCAATGTGGGACATATTTCCAAAGTACTGGTTTCAATGCCATCCGATAAAAATTGACAATTTTGTAAATCTGCACAATCTGCTTGGCTTTTTATCAGATGATGAAATGTGATGCCATTGCATTTGTACAATAAAATCAAATATTGAAATACTTTACTTGGAAGTACAAAGCAAGCAGAGGTAAGGGCGATTGGCTCATAAGCTGTGTTTATGATTAAAATCTCAAACGCCGGGACTTGACTTCCTTCCGGCCATAGCAAATCGAACAAGCGAAATGTGAACAAGTAAGGAAGTCTAAGTTCGGGTATATCGAACATTAAATACCAAACGGTAGTTTTTATATGATTTTCGAAATTTTCCTTTTCGGAAGTGGGCGTGGTTGGGAAGCGATTTCATCTAAATACTTCAAGTATACTCCCTATTATGCTAGTATACCTTGTACCAAATTTCATCGTTCTACCGTGATCAGTTAAAAAGTTATGACCCGTGAAATTTTCAAAAAATGTCTCCCTTAAAAGTGGGCAGTGCCACGGTCACATTAAAAAGTTTATGGATAAGACAATTACCAGGGGGATTCACCTATAAAATTATATAATTTTCGGAATTTCTGCTACCAAGATATGTCAATTTATGTGATTTTTGAAATTTTCGATATCGAAAAAGCGGGCATGGTTATCATCCGATTTCGCCCATTTTCAATAGCAACCTACATTGGCCGGAAAGTAACCTGTATACAAAATTTCATGCAAATATCTCAGTTTTTACTCAACTTATCGTGTACACGCACAGACGGATGGACGGACTGACGGACGGACATGCCTTAATGAACTTTTTTTTTCAACCTAAGGACTTTCATATACGGAACTCTATATCCATCTCGATTATTTTCATATATGAAACTCTGTATCTATCTCGATTATTTTGTGCCATTACGTAGTACCGTTATGTGGACAAAAGTATAATACCCTTGTACTAGCACTAGTACGCTGGGTATAAAAATTTCCTGCTGCGCTATGCTGTCAAATTGACAGCTTAGAAATGTCAGTGGCGTATGGCGGCTGACTGACGGCGATGACACGCGTGTTGTGTACCTAATATGAGATAAGCTCAAGCACGTAATGAAGGGAGGGAGAACAAGCGAATACTGAGGGAGATAAATTGGAAGGTTATTGATGCCTTAGTAAACAAATTATTGTCTAAAAACAGCAAAAGGTAAAGGAAATGGTGAGAAAAGTGGAAGGAAGAGTTGATGGACCGAAGTTATTTGAAAACTCATTCAAAATATTGCTCCTTAAGTCATACAATATGTTCCAACGCCTTCGCTTTGCAATAAATTACATAGATCTGCAACGGAAATTGCAACATTTTATTATTTTTTTTATCAACGCGGATTATTTAGCCCAATTCGCTTGCCCATACAGCAGTACCGTTCAACTTGACATAACACATTTCCGCAAAGCCACAGAGATTGGCCAATAAGCCGACACGCACATTTCGTACGCAATATGACTACAAAAGAATAATAAGTTTTAATCAATCGAGGTACGCAAAGACAAAAAGAGAAAATCAGTTGAGCTCAAATCAGCGTTGCTATAGACGCGTGTTGCTCTCGTTTACTGATTGACAACGATTGACAGCCGATGGGCTCGCTTGAGCACTTGAGACGATCTTTGTGGCTGATAAGCCACTGGTGGTTGGATTTAGGATTTTTGTGCTCCGATAATTGAAAGGTGATTGACAGTTAACGGAGCCACGTATGGCATGCGCTGTATAATAGTTAGTAGTGGTTTACTATGGGCACTGGGGATGGTTAACCATAGCGATGGTGTGTGGTACAATATTATATATGTATGGACTTGAGCTTGCAATAGTTTTATCGAAGTTAGCGGATATTGATTTGAATTTTTTTTTTCGATAAGTCAATGCAAGTCAATTGGAGGCACAAGTGCAATTGTTAATTCTTGATTTTCTTTCGATTATTTTATGTGATGTGTTTGTTGAAAGGCGGTTGGGTATATGAATCTTCTATTTTCAAAGCGGGACTTCTCACAAACGAATTAGGTGGAGATGGCCGGTTTTGAAAAGAGAGGATTCATATCACACCACAGACTCCCGGGTTCTCATTTTGGAAAAAGTAGCATAAAACACCTTAAAAAAATTCTAGACAAGTTTACCCCTCGGCAGTCGTTTAGCAAACTTTACGAGCATATTTCTACCAAAGATACTTCTTGGAAAAAATTCATCTGCAGTTGCCGCTCGAAGTCGGCAAAAAACTGTAGGACCCGCTCATTTGTAGGAAAAAATTCACCACAAATTGGAAGGGACGTTACAGAGGTTTATGATAACAACCTGCAAAGGGAAGGCCACAGGTTCCATTTGAACTTCGATATATTTATCGACAACTGTACTATCTCGGGAACCGCTTGACCAATTTGGATAAAATTTTGAATATAGATTGATAAGACTATCCACTTGGGGGTTTCTACCTGGGACGGTTTACAGGGTTGCCACCTATCTCAACTTTTTTTTTATGTGAAAGGGTTCAAGGTATGGACCTGCAAATTGGTACAGACCTATATGATATCAAAAGCATTCTCACACCTAAAAGGGGGTTATCAGAAAAGGGGACGTGGCACCTTCTTTACAAACTACATTTTTCAAGCAGAATATCTGTGAAAGGGTTCAAGGTAGGAACCTGAAAATTGGTACAGACCTATATGATATCAAGAGCATTCTCACACATAAAAAGGGCGGTTATCAGAAATAGTGGGGTGGCATCTCCTATACAAACTTAAATTTTCAAGCAGAATATCTGTGAAAGGGTCTAAGGTAAGGACCTGGAAATCGCTATAGAGCTATAGGATATCAAACCCGTAAGTAGAGGTTAGGTGAAAAAGGGGCGTGATTTGATTCCGCGCATTCCAATGATTCCAACAGATTTGCCTTTTGATTGTAAGCGAATTCAATTTCCACTCGCCTTGCTTTTGCTAATACAATCAATAAGGCTCAAGGTCAAACACTTCAATTGTGTGGAATTGACCTAACTTATCCATGCTTTGGAGATGGACAACTGTATGTAGGATGTTCGCGAGTAGGGAAACCATCGTTACTGTATATTTATACACCGCATAAAAATAAAACAAGAAATGTTGTGTATCAGAAGGCTTTAGAATAAGTTGTTAGTTTACAATAATTAGATTAAGACACTAAAATATATAAAACATTGTTATTAGAATAAGTCACAAAATAATAGCCGAACATAAATTAAATGATAAAACAAGAAAAAAAACATTAATTTCAATTATTCTTTCACCCAGCGAAGTGGGTGCGGGTCCGGTAGTATTTTTATAATTTTTGCGGATAATTTTGGGGCCAATTTGGAGATAATTTTTTTTTTTTTCAATTTTGGATAAATTTGAGGGTCCTTTTGGGATTATTTTAGGATTATTTTCGGATTATTTTAGGGCCATTTTTTGATAATTTTTGGATAATTTTGGGAACATTTTCGGATCATTTGGGGTACATTTAAGGGTCTTTTTAGGGTTATTTTGGAATAGTTTTGGGGCCATTTTGGAATAATTTTTGAATTCTTTTTGGATAATTTTTAGGTCGTTTTGGGCTAAATTTCGGATCATTTTGGGAACATTTAAGCGTCTCTTTGGGGTCGTTTTGGGATCATTTAAGGATCATTTAAGGATTATTTTAAAGTTATTTTGGGATCATTTTGGGTAAGTAAAGTTATCGCAATAGTGATAGCACCGTGTAAGCTCGGTCACCCAGGTACTATTG
>CAXKVI010000002.1:126633684-126653684 GCA_964058755.1 Campiglossa producta | reverse complement strand
AAGATAAAATAAAATAAAATAAGATAAAATAAAATAAAATAAAATAAAATAAAATAAAATAAAATAAAATAAAATAAAATAAAATAAAATAAAATAAAATAAAATAAAATAAAATAAAATAAAATAAAATAAAATAAAATAAAATAAAATAAAATAAAATAAAATAAAATAAAATAAAATAAAATAAAATAAAATAAAATAAAATAAAATAAAATAAAATAAAATAAAATAAAATAAAATAAAATAAAATAAAATAAAATAAAATAAAATAAAATAAAATAAAATAAAATAAAATAAAATAAAATAAAATAAAATAAAATAAAATAAAATAAAATAAAATAAAATAAAATAAAATAAAATAAAATAAAATAAAATAAAATAAAATAAAATAAAATAAAATAAAATGAAATGAAATGAAATGACATGAAATGAAATGAAATGAAACGGAATGAAGTGAAATGAAATGAAATGAAATGAAATAAAATAAAATAAAATTAAATTAAATTAAACACAAAGAAAAAAAATAGAAGATAAAATAATCTATTATATATAAATGCTTAACAGTTTTCTCCCCTTTTTGCAATAACCACAATTCTAAGGTATATACAATTTGATATGTATCGATAGGTCTCGCCGAGCAGGGTATGCGACAACAAACCAAAAATTAAAAAAAATTAATTATAATATGATTTGAAAGTCACACCACTACAAGTGCTAAACACGCATTCACTTTATAAAGCCGCTGTTATGTGTGTATGTAGGTCAGAGCACGGCACAATTCGCACTAAACAAATTAGGTTATCTCTGTTTACTCTTTCCAGCAAGTACCGAAGCAACAGCGTTTGTTGTTGATTCGTTAATTGCAAGTGAGCGACTGAGCATAACAAACGATATTCATTGATTGGTCAACGCGGCCATAGCGCTCTCATAAGCGAGCAATAATTTCATATCTCGAGAGACTTTCGGACAATTGTCTCACTAGGTGCCTAGGACTGATGTAGGCACACTTGCATTGTTGTGCTTGCATTCATTGCAGTTGGGGAGAGTCCAAGTGTGAGTTGTTTTGTTGGCAGCAATAATAAATATGAGCCAGGGCGTCCACTTTATTGAGCGTAGGTACAAACAGTGTTTACAAAAACAAAATCTGTGCGTGGGCATTCGGAGAAGCAAATGCTTGCTCAAATAAGCTAGATCATGCAGAAGGCCCTTCGTGGCTTGACTTAGTGAAATGAAATAAAATGTAAAATTGATAAAATTGAAAAAAGTAAAATAAGAATTAGAAAAGTGATTGAAAGTAAAAAAAAGAAATTTGTTGGAAATGAAAGGAAAGGAAATAATATAAAATAAATAAAAATAAAACAAAATAAAATAAATAAAAGTATAAAATAAAGGAAAGAATGGGAAAGGAAAGGGATGGATAAAAGGAAAATAAAGGTAAGTTAAGGTAAGGAACGGAAAATATGAGAGAAAAATCAAATAAAGGAAGGGAAAGGAAAGGAATGGAAAAGAAAAAAGGAAGGGAAGAAAGGAAATGTAATGTAGGTAAAGGAGTGGAAAAGAGAAGCAAATAGAGAAAGACAAAGAAAGGAAAGCAGAGAAAAAGAAAGGATAGAAAAGGCAGCGAGGAAGAAGGTATGGAATATAAATGAAAATAAAGAGAAAGAAAAATAAAGGAAAGAAAGGTAATGAAAAGCTGAAAAAATAAGTAAAGGAAATGAATTTAAAAGAAAAAAACTTAAGGAAAGGAAAAAAAGAAAATAAGGAAACGGTAGGAAAGCAAAGGTAACGAAACGAAATGACAGGAAAAGAAATCTAAGGAAAAAAAGTGAATAAAAATAAAGGTAAGAAAAAAATAAAAGAAATGAAATGAAATGAAAAAAAAAATGAATAAAATGAAAGGAAACTAAGGGAGACCAAACGAAACTAAAGCAAAGGAAACGAAAGGAAAGGAAAGAAAAAGAAAATAAAAGGAAAAAGGAATGTAATGGAAATAGAAAGAAAGGTCAGGTACGAAAATAAAAGAAAGGAAAATAAAAGAAAATAACAGAAAAGAAAGAAAGAAAGAAAGAAGGTTAATAAAATGAAATGGAAGAAGAGAAAATGAAAGAAAAGGAAAAGAACGGAGAGGGAAGAATAGAAAAGGAAAGAAAAGCAAAAGATATAAATTGAGATGAAAGGAGAGGAAAGGAATGGAAATAAAAGGAAATGATAGCAAAGGAAAGGAAAGGATAGAAATACGTATGAAGACGAACTAAGAAGAATAAATAATTATCAACATTGAAACTATATTATTGAATGGTGTAAAGAGTGAGGGAAAGGCAAAATGAATAGGAATGTATAGAAACCAAAAATATAAAAATATGGAAAGGAAAGGAAAATTTAAAAAATATCAAAAAGGTAGGTAAATAAAATAAGGTTTTGTGGTTGAATTTCAACCACTGGGCGAACTCTAGTTCTGTTAAAAGACCAAATTTCCTCTAAAGTCAGTCAAGTCAACAACATTGAATAATGGATAAGAATTGACCCTGATTTTGATTGAACCAACTCATATTTTGGTTGATATGACCAGCTTATTTTTCTCTGTGTACAAGCTTTCTTGCCTCTCTAATACATTAGAGAATACATATTTTAAGTTCAAATTGTGTTATGGGAAAAATTTGTTTACTTTACCATAAATCGGCAATTCTGAGACAGGCCGCTCCATCTCTATATATTTTTCGACTATTTCTCACACCACTATCGACATTTTGTTCTTACATATATACCCTTCTTTTTACGATTTATTTGTCGTGCCTATTATTTCACATCATTTATAAAAGATATCGCAAAAATTATACTGCAAGCATATTTAACAGTAAATACTCCAACGCTTACATTACAACAAATAATAATATTCTTATCGGCATGCAATTAAAATGTTTGCAAAATGACAGTCTCACTTCACAACCTCACTCACACCCAAAACAACAACAAAAGCAAGCTTGCGGCACAGACAGTTAACAGGCGCACACAATTCGGCAGTTCATTACAATCGATTGTAGGCGCCGATTTCAAAACGAAATTATACAAAATGCCAACATTGAAACTGTCAATTGATAAGCGCAAAATGCACTCAACGGAACTTAAGCGAATGTCTCGAAGGCTTTGTTGGTTGAGTAGGCGAAGTGTTGGTATCGAACGTACCCCTGCTATAAGCATGTTTGTTTCTAAGGCAGTAATGCACAGCTTTGTCTGAAACAACAATTCGCAATTGACTAAATTCGCTGAAGCTTTTTACGAAAATACTCTATAAAGCTGACTTGTGCACCACTGCTTTCAAGAGCACTCTGCTTTCGAAATTTTCTTATCTATGTTGATTTGAAAGCATGACTTTTGGTACCAATTAAAAATCGCATAAAATTTGGTATCAGACATTTACAACTGCAACAAATGGAGGCGTTTCGAAAAGCGAAGTCAATACGACGATTTGAATATTTACAAAAGTATGCGCTCTGTATAATGCTAAGAATAGCTAACTTCAATATAGAAATTTTGCTAACCCAAAATCCCAAGTAAAATTCATTGCTTAAAGGTAAAAAAATTTGTTTTATAAGAACTTAGCGTTCCCCCACAAACGCTTAGACAAGTAAGACGAAAGTGATTTGGTGCGCGTAAGCCACTTGCGTTGATAATTGCGTAGGTTTGGCAGATAAGCGCGTGATTTTGGTGGAATTTAGCTGCCGCAAGCAATTCAAACAGGGTAGGTGGGCACAAAGAAAAAAATGCAAAATATTAGGAAACGTCTGGCAGGTGTGGCAATTTGAGTTTTTTACATATTTTTATTTAAATGAGGATAACTGAAAGTAAGAGCGCACTTGATTTAGAATAAGAAAAAAACTGTGGTATCAAAAAAAAAAAAAAAAAAACAAATTGTAATCAGTATTATTGTTGAGGGTAGCACCACTTTTAACGTGCTTCTGTCAATTGTCGAAACGTGCGTGAAGTCTAATTACTTTTGTACTTTATATCCCTCGTCAAGAGTTATTTGTAACTTATGTAGGTATATATTTTTTTTAATTTAAACATTTTAGTAACCATATTAATTTTTTTTGTTTCATTTAAAGCAGTCAAGAACCCTTTAAGATACGCCCATCTCATTTAGTTACTTTATTTTAATTTTAATTAATTTAGCTTTATTTAGTTTAGCTAATACTATTTAGTTCAATTTGATTTCATTCATTTCCGTTAGTTTTAATTAAATTTTTTTATTTTATTTTATTTTATTATATTCTATTTTATTTTATTTTATTTTATTTTATTTTATTTTATTTTATTTTATTTTATTTTATTTTATTTTATTTTATTTTATTTTATTTTATTTTATTTTATTTTATTTTATTTTATTTTATTTTATTTTATTTTATTTTATTTTATTTTATTTTATTTTATTTTATTTTATTTTATTTTATTTTATTTTATTTTATTTTATTTTATTTTATTTTATTTTATTTTATTTTATTTTATTTTATTTTATTTTATTTTATTTTATTTTATTTTATTTTATTTTATTTTATTTTATTTTATTTTATTTTATTTTATTTTATTTTATTTTATTTTATTTTATTTTATTTTATTTTATTTTATTTTATTTTATTTTATTTTATTTTATTTTATTTTATTTTATTTTATTTTATTTTATTTTATTTTATTTTATTTTATTTTATTTTATTTTATTTTATTTTATTTTATTTTATTTTATTTTATTTTATTTTATTTTATTTTATTTTATTTTATTTTATTTTATTTTATTTTATTTTATTTTATTTTATTTTATTTTATTTTATTTTATTTTATTTTATTTTATTTTATATTATTTTATTTTATTTTATGTTATTGCACCTTAAAATTTAGTTTTTCAAGTATTTCTTAACTTTAGTATGGTGCGAAACTTTATTTCGTAGTGAACCACTTTCACTTTCACTGATTTTTTCCTGGTATCGATAAATGTCAACACGCAGAGAAAATATAAATAAATAAAGAATAAGCAACATGATACTTTGTTTAAAGAAAAGATAGTAAGTATGTATGTCATGGTCGAAAGAATAATACAACTGTTTAAAGTTAAATATCAAAGACCAACATCAGCAATATGTCAAGTTTATAAAATTGAAAGTCTTACTGAAACTGATAAGTTCGTACTGTATACATAAATACTTGCATACCTATGTGTACGCTTTATGTGTGTGCCTTGCAAGAAGGACAGCTCGATAGCTGGTCAGTATGTGTAGCACTTTAAGATATTTTATCTTAACAGCAGCCCACACTATAAACGCATTTATGGCGGTCTGCTTGTTTGTCTTACGAGTTTTCTTTTCATTTCCTTGCAAATGATAATGCTAAACTTTTACAACTTAAGTCGTCAAAGTCAAATACACTCTTGGGAAATTACAAATGCATTCAGGGCAAACTCTGGCTTCTCTAAAAGGTAATATTTGTGTGCGTGTGTGTGTGTGTTAGGTGAGATATTTGATGACTCGATGTCGAGCCAATTGGCTAGCCGTATGTTTAGACGGACTTTTGAAGATTTTCATGAGGGATATGAATATGAAGCGAATAATAGCAAACGAGTGCTGTGTGGCAAGTTAATGAGCAGACGCTGTGTGACCACTAAGCAAACCTTAAGTACTAGTGGCAGGTCGAACTCTCTATCAACACAGCGGCTTGTTGACAGGTGCCTTGTCGCATAAAAAGAATATTTTAAGATCGGTTTGTTTTGACAAGGATTTGAAGCATTTAATATCAAGAGTATCTTATATATCCACATCAGTGGTGACGAGACACACATATGTATGTAGGTGAACCTTTTTATTAACCAACACTGTTCACCTTTCATATTTTCTTACCGTCTACCGATTTTATTTGCTTATACAGCTTCGAGGTGGCATTAGTGTAATTCATTGAACTAACAAACTCATAATTCTGACCTCATTTACTTTTATTCGTTACCTCTAACAATGTATGTAAGTCAGTTTCTCACTAAGTTCTCACAAGAAGTTGTAAGAAAGCCGTGAAATAGCTACCATTAGCATAAATAAGTATTTACGGGTGTCCTCAGACGTTCACTCGTGTTTTTGATGTCGTAGTTAAAGTGTAAATTTCTCTAATAATATTTTAGTGTCCCATGAAATTATAATATCTTAAAGCGCCATTAATGGTTACTAAACTTAACAAACTATTTGAACGGGTTTTAGGAAATTTAATGAATCTTCTTAAACGCAGACACTAAACACAGAATAATTTTTTTCAACATGAACCATGTTAAAGTAACAAGAAAGATCCTGTTAAATTTACATGAGATAATGAGGCAGATAGTTTATTTTCACAGGAAGACATGGTGTTGCAAAAGAAATTCATGTAAATTTAACAGGAAGTCATGTTAATTGAACAGGGAATCATATTGATTTAACACGAGCTCAAGTTTTTCAATATGAGCTTCATGTTAGTTTAACAGGAAGTCATTTTAATTTAACACGAAGTGAAGTTATTCGTAGTTGGTCCTTTTTTTAAAATACTCTTGTGTGGGTGTTCCATCGAGTACGGTAAGGAGTACTCCTAGTTGGATTAGGTGGTCCAATCCTAGGACATCGCCATGTTAATTGGAGCACCTTTTTTATATGGAATTGGATTTTCTTGGCATAGTATGGGTACTCCAACGTTTTTACAGGGCTACCTACATACCAAATTTCAAGTAAATCCAGCCATGTATACGATAGTTTCGAATAGGGCGGTCTCGGGTCCATTTCCCTAAAAAAACTTTACAAAAAGACTATAATTCTCGAAACCAAAATTGACAAGGGATAACGAAAAATCGATCCAAAATAAATGAGTGATAATGTTGGAAAATAATAACCTGAAAAAGTGTTAAAAAAATGTTGATTTTACATGAAAATTTGTCTGTGGGTATTTTAAGTATTTATTTAGAAGTAGGCGGAAAGTTGGTTTATTTTATTTCATTTTACATTTTTTCTGTTATATATTTTTTATTTTACTTTATTAAAGAATGGTAAATATTTTTCTATCCTTTTCTGATGGGTCTTAGAACTTATGTTTGGAATAGCTTTAATATGCAAAAAGCAGCTGTAAAGCTCCACCTTTTTAAAAGCAATAGTAGCCTTAAATGAAAAGCCCTCAACCACACTTCGCACAACCCTTGAGGCTGGCAAGCAACCCTTTTTATTGAGCATAATCATTCACAAAAAAAGTGTCAAAGTTCATTATAAAAAGGGATCAACAACACTCCATAATTAAGCCACAAACATACACACACACTCACTAACACTCGTGGAAGGATATAAGTCACTCGCTCCAAATACGCTTGCAACTTTCACAAACAAGTATTTGCATACCAACCACATCCATCTACGAATAAAATACTTTTTGGTTACGACATTTATTTGCAACCATAATTAAACAAAGACAAACACTAAAACCACAGCTGAAACTGCCGCCAACACCAACGCCGCTGCCAAACGCCAACAATAAACTTCACACTCATTGACAAATATTGCTTTTGCGGCGGTTTTAGCTGTCAAATCTAAGCGTATAACATTTATTACAACTGCAAGAAGCTTGGAGCACCAAAAAAACTCGATCGAAGTGGGCGTGTGTGTGTGTGTGGGTAAATAACTTTTGAAAATAGCCTCAAGCTTGTAATAACAATAAGTTTAAGGAGCGAATGTAGGATATACGCAAGGATGTGCGCCCATAAGGAAAGCAAATAGAAATCTAAATTCTAATTTACAGCATTCGGTTGTAATATTTGTTGTTGTGTGAAACACATAGAGCATACCGCTGAAAAGGATAAGCGGCGAGAAAAAACAAAGGAAAAGGAAACATGTGTGCCGCTCATTTAACAAATTGAAAAACAACAAACAAATAAATTTAAAATTTCTTGAAGATACAGAAATGATGTAACAACAACAATAGCAATTAAAATGAACCTAACGAAAATTACACGACAGATTTGTCTTTTTATATACCCAGTGGCACTTCTATGCTATACTAGTATCGCTTGTGATCGAAAATTGGACCAATCAAATCTGGAGGGGGTCGTGGGGTCGCTAGCCACCTACCCCCATTCTTAAATTTCGAGAACGCCCCTGAAAATAGACCGCCTATACCTCAGTTTTTTCAATTTCTTTTCCATCGGTGCATATTTCATTCAAATCGGTCAAACGGTTCACTCACAGTAGGTTCCTAAAGTTTAGGGGGCGTGGCAGCACCTCCCATACAAATGAAATACTTCATAGTCGATATCTCTGAAAGTATTTACGTTAGACCACTGAAATTTGGTAGGGGTTTATATGATATCGATCCCTACCACCTCCATAGATACTGGGGATAACGAAAAAGGGGGCGTTGCAACTCACATACGAATGAAATACTTCAAAAATCAAGCTCTGCCACCTCCAAAAAAACTGGGGATAACGAAAAAGGGGCGTGGTTCCTCCCATACGTCCGGCCATAATAGGAGACAAGGCACATCTTTTTAAACTAAACCCTGCTAGACATGCATTACAGTACCCGTCAGTTTTTTTCCTATTGCCTTTCAGAACCTGATGGTAAGGATAGGGATGGTGATAGAAATAGGGATTAAAATAGATATAGGGATCTTGTTAGAAAAACATGCAGGGAAATAAATTTGTGGCAAGAAAACGTCTATCGGGTCAGCTAGTTTGTGTATAAAATTGAAACTTGAAATTTTGTGTGAGAAAACGGCCCATGCCCTCGGCTAATTTTTTTGATTCAAATTTTCAAGGATCATACTTCATCCAAAATAGGACTTTTTTACACAAAAATACACGTACATATGTCAGTTCTCTGTAAGGTTGGGGCTGGGCTTAAGGCTAGGGCTTAAGTGCGGGTGCAGATAAGTTGTTGGCAGGACAACGTCTTTCAGTCGTATTATATTTTTATATCGGGACAATAGATTTTCATTACAGATGTATATCGAAACGATTTACCATCATCCCTTATCAATTTTGAATTTTGTAACAATTTCGGCGTTCCGCCATCTTCAGGGTACAATGACCTCAAAAATTTCGAATTCAAAAATTGATTTTGCTTAATACTTTCCGAGAAATAACTTTCGGTATGTTTCACAAGATAAATATTTATTGAAACTGGCGCGAATACCAACGGATGGGTATAAAAATGAAAGCTTCACCCGAACTTTCACATCTTTACTTTTATTTTCCACAACTTGTATATGTATAAGTGAGAATCGTCATTTTTGGGGTTATTTCATCATTAACTTTTAAAACTCATACGCCATGATTCATGCCACACCCCCACTTGCCAATGCTTTGTTACACTTCTCAATCTTCCTTTAAATGCATCTAATTAAACAAGCAACATGTAACAATACCAACAAGTTATTGTGCACTGATTTTTGTTAAATCTAAAACAACCCTGATTTTTATTTAAAGCAAACTTTCAGGCGTTAGCACGCCTGGGCCAGCATAGCAAATTGTGGTCTTACATAGTAACGGAAGTGACACTAATGGCCGCGTGACTGAGTGATGTCACTGTGGGGCATCAATTTGAAGTTTTGAAGTGGTCCCGTTATTCAGGTTGTCGCATTGTGTCGCCACATGCAAATTAATGATTGTAATGACTCTTCATGTTAAATGCGCTCATTTATTTTACGTACAGAGATTGTGTAGGCGAATGAGTGTGATAGAAGTGGTGCTGATGCGCCGAAGGCTGTGAGGGAGAAATGCTTAACAATATACGAAAGTGTGTTGGGAAAAATAAATATCACTTTTCAAAGTCAATGAAGAAAACATCTTAAGTTGTAATCACTTTTGGAATTGACGTTCATTAATATTTTTATAGTATTAAGTTGAAAGGTATGCAACTTCGCATGTCCAATTAAAAGTTTGGACAGTAAGAAAAATAAAATAATAAAAATAATAATAATAAAAAGTAAAATAAAATACAAAAAATAGATTTTGAATTTTCTGCGACCTGTTTTATATCACAATTTTTTCTGTTAGCTGGCTCAAGGTCGAATTGAATAAAAAACGATTTTTATTGCGGGTTCCCCAATATATTTCAACCTCCTTCGGAGATCGTCTTCAGGGGGATTCGTTTTGATTTCTAACTAACATGACATCCGTTTTGTTCGCCATGCAATTATGAGTACATAACACAAAAAACCGTAAAAAAAAATAAAAAAAATAAAATTAAATTAAATTAAATTAATAAAACGAAGTGAAATGAAATTGAATTCAAAAAAATAAAAATACATAGTTCTGTTCAGGGTATACGTAGGCTATTTAGCAACTAAACTAACACTAAGGACATCATTTAATTTATACGAGCCCCGCGATTTCACTAGAACACCCTGAATCATATTTTCGAGAAGCTCTTATCCAAAGCTGAGCATAACAAACAATATTTATTGGTTGGTCGTTACCCAACACACATTTTGAGCTAATCTCGCCTTGAGATACATTTGAGAACCAATAATATTCTCAAATATCAAACGTTAGTTTTCAATTTGGGGTGAAAATCCGTTGATACACGGTTAAAAATTTGAACCTAAATTTTAAACTTTTTGGGACTACATATATGACCAAACCAAATTTGGTTTCAAATTCAATCTAGACTAGTTTTCAAGAAAATTGGCTAAATGTATCGGGTGTCAATTATAAACCATACAAAATTGTGTGGCGAGGATTCGAACCAAGACTGCCCGCATCATGTCCGTATGCTCTACCACTGAGTTAAATCGCATACATAAATGTTGTTGGCAAAATTGAAACTTGATTAAGGTTTCGAAAATATATTTTAATTTTCAAACCAAAAAGTTTTAATTTTAAACCGAAAATTTTAGTTTTCAAACCGAAAAGTTTTAATTTTAAATCGAAAAGTTTTAAGAATAAAATAAAATTAAAAAAAATGTGGCACTTGGCTGGATTGGAACGAAAACGCTCAGGAGTCACAGCCGACTGCTCTACCGCTAAGTTATGCCGCACATAAAGTTTTTGTGGGCAAAATTCAATTACATTCAAGTAAACAAAAAAAAAATTAGATTGCTTTTTCATTTTGATTTTAATTCGAAACCAAGAGAAATATAAATTCTTTTCAAAACGTTAAATTATTCCAAAAAAATTTAAAAAAATCGCTTAAACCTTAGACGGGTTTAAAATTTAGGCTCATGTCTTTTAACAGTGTATCAACTAAACGGCTAATTTTTAATATGGGATTTTCCTTTGTTTTCAAATTGAGAACGGCAGAATTTTCAAACTTGAGTTAGTGGTGCTGGGTGTTTGTTGGGTATCGAGGCAACAGCGTAAGCGTATGTTAGGGACTGATTGAACCAAAACAAACGACTTCATCTCTTTGGTGCTATCACCGCGCTCACACTTGTATTTTTGCGGAGCCCTGATCTAAAGCATACATTTTTCTTCAGTGCGTTAAAGGCCTGAACATTTATTTTGAAGCTTAATTATTGGCTTCGCTTCTCCTCTCACTTTTTATTCTCAAATAAATTTCCATCTTTCCAACTAAACACTTGTTCAAGTTCTCATTAAGTCCTTTGCGCCTTTTGTGGTTTTAACCTTGTGATTTTGGTGAACTTGTTATTTTCCAATTTCAACAAATACTCTAGAGTATATTAATCATTGTCTGCATTTACCGCAGTTGCTTATCGCACCTTGGTACTGAATCTAAGAACTAAAGAAGAAAACATTCGCTAAATATACGCTTTGGCGTCAGAAAGTACCAACGAAAAACAAATCGCATCACACCACGACTCCCCAATTCAAGCAACTCTTCGCTCCACATACATTCACATGGAGCACCACTGCATACTTTTCACTAACGCCAACGCCACCTCATATGCTCCATTACACATTTTGATTATCTCTCATGCTTTGCTTTTGATTCTTTAGTTACCTCACCGAAATTCATGAGTAACCACGCACCTCATGAAACGCATCCTCACTCTCTTCATCGCATTTCCTTTCTCTATATTTGATTTTATTTTACTTTCCTTTCCTTTTAATACTCGTAACTGCTAATGGTAGTTCACTTCCGTCTTCGCACTTACACTACTCTCCCCCATCTCCACTTTCTACTTTGCCAAATCCAATTATAATAGCGCTTATCAAAAATAAGTTTTGTTACAGTTCACCTACACTCTTTATCATTGCTTGCAGCTCAGCTCATTGGCTTTCAATATTTTGAGACGACTTCCAAACACGGCAACAGTGTTTTTTTTTTTTTTTGTAAGCAATTTCATCAATATGGCAATTTAATCCATACAATCAGTTCACTGAATAACCATTTATCTTCGGTGTTGCCTCGAATTGGCTTTGTTGCAGTGGTTAATGCTTACTTTTTTGTATGTCTTCATTTTGATGGCTTTCCTTGGCTGAGCCTGAGCTGGTGTTATAAAGACATATTTGCCAAAAGTTTAATTGAAGGTGAAATTTGTTATCGTTATTATTTACTTCGAGGGTTGAGGGTTGAATGCCCAAATAATTAGTTTTTGTTGCATTGAGAAAATCTTGAGTGAGAGCATTGGTTTGTAGACACATTGTGGGTCTTAATTAAGTGAAAGTTAAATATTGAGACACCCAAGAGTACTCAGGTTTAGAGGCTTTGCATCAATATGCAGGGGTCGTCATTTCATCGCTCAATTGTGCTTGACACCTTTCCTCTTTCATACATCAAAAATAAACGGGCTTTCTCATCTCTTTTTATACTAGCTCTGCTTCCATAAATCTTTCGAGACTGACTCTTCTTTCTCTGCTCTACATTTATTTGTTGCTTTTCATATTCACCTTCCACTGTTGATTTTAATTAATTAACCTTGATAGATTTTAATCTTATAACCTTGAACGAGCTAAACTTGTATATATCGTAAGTGATTCTGCAAAACGACGTATGCGACATTTTGAAAACGGCGTATGTGATATTTTAGTTTGGAGGTTTCACAGCTACAAATTACTGAACTTTTACACAACTCCAAATAATATCGATCCTTTTTATTAACTTCCAACACAAAAGTAGGTTTCTTGAGAAAAAAATAAAAGACTCTTAACGGCAGGGGCCAAAAAAGTGTTTGTTACAAATGTCGCTTAGGCTGTCTCTTGAATGTCCATTACGTAGTTTTGCATAATCACCGACGATATATACATATATATTTGTACATATATTTTCATATTTGTATATCTGGACTATCTCGGGAACCCTACAGATAGTATGATTGATTCTAAGACTTTCCACATGGGGGTTGCCACCTGGGGGGTTTACAGGATTGCCACCTATCTCATTTATTTTAATTTTGTAGCAAAATATGTCAATATGGGTATCAAATGAAAGGTATTTTCAGCGACATGCCAACTAAAATATTTTCAAGAAGGGTTGCCATCTAGGGTTGCCACTTTACAGGGTTGTACAGGGTTGCCACCTATCTAAATTTTTATTTAATTATGGAGCTAGATATGCCAATATTGGAATCAAATTAAAGGTATTTTCGCCGACATACCAACTAAAATATTTTCAAGTATGGTTGCCGCCCAGGGTTACCGTATTGTATTTATATTGTATATATTTTGGAGATCATTTTGGATTCACTTTGGGATAATTTTGGGGCTATTTTGAGATCATTTTGGGTTAATTGTGGATTAATTTGGAACATTTTGGGGTAATTTTCGGATCATTTGGGATTATTTTTGGACCATTTTAATTTTAATCTTATAACCTTAAACGAGCGGTCACCCAGGTAATTTGATTTAATTTGATAAAAGTTCATTTTTATAATCATAGTTTAATTTTATTTTATTTTATTTTATTTTATTTTATTTTATTTTATTTTATTTTATTTTATTTTATTTTATTTTATTTTATTTTATTTTATTTTATTTTATTTTATTTTATTTTATTTTATTTTATTTTATTTTATTTTAATTTATTTTATTTTATTTTATTTTATTTTATTTTATTTTATTTTATTTAATTTTATTTTATTTTATTTTATTTTATTTTATTTTATTTTATTTTATTTTATTTTATTTTATTTTATTTTATTTTATTTTATTTTATTTTATTTTATTTTATTTTATTTTATTTTATTTTATTTTATTTTATTTTATTTTATTTTATTTTATTTTATTTTATTTTATTTTATTTTATTTTATTTTATTTTATTTTATTTTATTTTATTTTATTTTATTTTATTTTATTTTATTTTATTTTATTTTATTTTATTTTATTTCATTTTATTTTATTTTATTTTATTTTATTTTATTTTATTTTATTTTATTTTATTTTATTTTATTTTATTTTATTTTATTTTATTTTATTTTATTTTATTTTATTTTATTTTATTTTATTTTATTTTATTTTATTTTATTTTATTTTATTTTATTTTATTTTATTTTATTTTATTTTATTTTATTTTATTTTATTTTATTTTATTTTATTTTATTTTATTTTATTGTATTTTATTTTATTTATATTCCCTGAATTTTCAATTACCCAATTCTAGGACTATTTTCTTAAATATCTTTCTAAATTTCTTCAAGCTGCAATTTATTTTCCAGTATTTTTGCATCATTCATAAATTTGTGGCTATTGACAAAAACATTCGAACGAGAATATTAATTATCGCGACATTTATTAAACATTCACCTGAATAAAATTTAATTAATCGACATTTGTTCATTGCAGCAAATAAAGGACGTGCAATAGCAAACTGACAGACAGGCTGGCAAGCGACCCAACAAACAATGAATGGCACAAAAGCAACATAAGGTAGAACAAGAGTGATAATGGTAATGGCAACAATTACAACAAATAATCGGTATGCAGCAACAGTGGCAGCAGGAGCAGCAGCAGTACCATCAATAATATTAATAATGTTTAATGCAATCAAAATATTTCACAATTCAATCCAAATGCGTTGAAATACAAAATTGTAACAATGTGAGGCCTGTGGCATGAGGTGAGTGGTTATACCTATGTGTGTGTGTGACTGTGATGCTGATCATTTGTTGTTGCTTCTGATTATTCTCATTGACATTAACGGCAATTGCAATTCGTTTAAATTAATGATGTTTGTCCCTGCGCTATTAAATGTGGAAATATGTCGATTTCCTCGTTTTTTTTTTTTTTTTGTTCATCAACAGCATTGGACCCTTTTGCTATTGTTATTGTTGCCGACTGACAGTCAATATGCGCTTCAAGTGGATTATTGTAATTGTTAATGATTGCTTTTTGTACAACTCATACACGAACATACAGCTATTTGTGCTTACTTACGAAACGTAGACCTATTCATGGGTGTTTATTAATGCGTAAATATACATTAGGCTGTCCAAGAATTTTAACATTTTTTAAGTTGTTCGATGGAATTATCGCATCGACATATGCTCTAACTTGGTATGCAAGGAGCATTCTCATTTTCTGTATAGAATCACATTAATCATATGATTATAAATAAAAAACACCCAACGTGCGAAGCAGCGGACAGCCTAATACATAACACATGAATATATGAATTTATTTGCTTCGCTTTTATTGTTTGGTTTTAATGGTTTTTCGTAAATTGTAAATTTATTTCCAAACATTGATTTAACTCATTTTAAACTGTCCCTCACATTCGTATGTTTGTGTGTGTGTGTGTTTAGCGCTGCGCTGACATTGCAGTATAGTAAATCGATTTGCCATTGCTCAATGTAACTTTATGGTTTTCTGCGGTCAATTGCTTTAATGAGAGCACTAACAAGTGCGGCGTGAGGTGCGTTAAGTGTGCTGGTGTTTAAATCATTAAAGTTTTACTCGCAATATTTATAATGGATTTAAAGAGTTAATTGCATGTGAATGTGTGAAAATTGATGAGAAATGGATTTGAACTTTAATTGAGAATAATGTGCCAGAGCGATTTAAATGCTGCGCATTTGCTTCTTGTACTTAATGCGGATTAAACTTCACGATTTATAGTTTAGTTCAGTAAATGGGTTGTTTTGCATAATTATATGTGGAGAAAGAGGTATGAGGTAGAAAAACAAATATACAGCAAAGAGCGCAATGGTTCACCTCTCGCCATTTTTTGAATGCAACAATTGGAAGTTTTGTTAAATGACACCTTTTAGAAAATTTTTGCAGTAAATTATGTTTAGTGCCAATATTAAATTCAATCAATATAAAAATAATTTAATTTTATTAAATCAAGTTTAAAAGATTTTAAATAAAATATAAAAAATAAAATAAAAAACAACACAAAAATAATAAAAAAAAATAAATTTTTGTGTAAATTTTACCAAATTTTTTGTCTAATTTTTACTAAATTTTTTGTGTAATTTATACATTTTAGGTTTAATTTTTTTTTGTATTTTTACTTAATTTTCTGTGTAATTATTTTATGTTTTTTTTTTTTGTAATTTTTACCAAATTTTTTGTGCAATTTTTACTCCTTTTTAAATCCTACCACAATTTTGGGACGTTTTACTACATTTTTGGTGTAATTTTCAATCCATTACTGTGTAATTTTTAATTTTTTTGTGTAATTTTAATTTCATTTTTTGTGTGATTTTTATTATATTTTTTATGTAAATTTTAATTTAATTTAATATTTACTAAATTTTTGTGTAATTTTGACTATATTTTGTGTCATTTTTACTAAACTTTTTGTGTAGTTTTTAGTACTTTTTTAATTTTTACTAATTTTTTTTAGGAATTTTCACTACATTTTTTGTGTGGTTTTCCATTCATTTACTGTGTAATTTTTAATTTTTTTTGTGAAATTTTAATTTCATTTTTTATGTAATTTTGTCTATATGTTTTGTGTAACTTTTACTACATTTTTTGTTTAATATTTACTACTTTTTTTGTAATTTTTACTACATTTTTTTAGTTATTTTGACTACACTTTTTATGTAAATGGTACTATATTTTTTGTAATTTTTAGTACTTTTTTAATTTTTACTAAATTTTTTTTAAGAATTTTTACTACAATTTTTGTGTAGTTTTCAATTAATTGACTGTGTAATTTTAATTTCATTTTTTGTATAATTTTTATTATATTTTTTGTGTAATTTTTACTATATTTTTGTGTAATTTTTAGTCCTGTTTTTGTAATTTTTACTACACTTTTAGAGTCATTTTTACTACACTTTTTGTATAATGTTTACTACATTTTTTGTGTAATTATTACTTCATTTTTGGGTAAGATTTTGTGCAATTTTTCTATATTTTTTGTGTAAATTTTTTGTGTAATGTTTATGAATATCTCTAAAAAAATTTCAAAAAAAGGACGTGTGGCACTCGGAGACTGCCGCAGTAAAGCTATTACATATCACTTTTTATCAACTTATGCAATTATAATATTTATGAAAAGTCAATGAGCATATTTATGACTTTAGAGCAGTACAGCCTTAACCTGTTAATACTATAGCCTATACAGCTCCAATTTTATGTACAACGTCACACTGTTAGTAGTATAGCCTAAATGCAGGCAACGCTTACAGATCCAATTTTAATGTAATCGGCCTGCTGCTTATATCATACGCCTAAATGTAGGCAACGCTTATATTTATTTTTGTCAAGTTATGTTGCTAACGCCGAACCTTTTAACATTGAAAAAAGTTCGTTACTACGAACTTTTTTAACATTAACATTTTTTTCATTTCACTTCCACCGCCAAAGCCTGCGATAAAATCTATGCAGTGCTTAGCTTAAAAAAATTTGCAATATAAAAAAATTGTTTTGAAAAAAATTTGATTTTTGCATAATTACAATTTTTTTAAACGCTACAGGATAAATAATAGTTTTCTGTACCGGGTTCGATAGTTTAATTGATTAAAAAAAAATTACAAAAAAAAAAACCAAAATCCATACATTTTTAAGGAAGTTGTGAGCATTCGCGGAAAAGTTGTTCATGAGAATATGAAAAATCCCCATTTGCGCCCTCGGGGAAAAAAATTATTTCTCGCAAACGGTTACTTCTATGGAAAACACAAAAAATACGTGTAATTTAAAATAGTTTCAAGAAATATTTCTCAAAGTTTTGTCGAAAAATAAAATTGTCTCATAAATGGCTGGTTGATTTGAAATGGATTGACCCATAGGTCACACTTTCCCCTACACCCCTACATATGCAATGTCATGCCTAACTAAAAACAAAACTGGACTTGTGCTTTAAATGGCTCATATCTTGAAAGTGAACTTTTTCAACGGGACAATGGAAGCCATGAAGTACTATCCACAGTTCTCTGCAACCCCATGAACTTAATGAAATTCCAATCAACACACAACATTAATCCACAATTAATTTCAAGGATAACTGCGCAAAAGCCACTAATCAGCACCCTAACATACAAATATTTAACAAGTAATGTAACAACTTAATGTATTTTCGTTACTTTGATTGCTTTATCTGTTTTGAAAAGTTTTCTAAGATGTTGATGAGTTGAAGTTGAGTCGCAAGATTTGTGTATGCCAAACACATGACAGGCAAAAAAATGCACGACCTAACAGCAGTCAGTAAATAAGATAGTATAGGACACTACTGACAACTCATGCACCACATACGCACACATATCTTTGCAACAAAAAGCTGAATCATACAACTTCATTAGTTTGCAGGGCAGCAAAGCATTTGAGACGCTACCCCCAGCCAAGACAAAACCCCCAAAAGCAACCAACCAACTACACATCAGTGAAGGATGCGCAAGAAAAAAGTACTTTCACTAATTCGGTGGGTGGATCACTAAGCTATAGTTGAATTTGTTCAATCATCTTTGTACTGGATTTGTGATATTTATCGCCAGATTTACCAAAAAGCTATGACTACTACATTTCATTGCTGTTGTAAGTTACATTGCACTTCAGTTGTTAACTTTTCGTACAGTCCGGTGTCTGCTGTTGTTGTTGTTGTTATTGTTGTTTTTAATGTTGTTATTGTTGTTTATATATTGACTTGCTAAGTCCTTTATCTATCGTCTTTCTATCACATATATATGTTTTTTTGTTGTTATTGCTGTAACTGTTCGTTTATATCTTTAGTTGCGCTACATGTTTCCTGCTTTGCTCTTCTTTATAGAATTATTTTCTATTTCTGTGCAGATTTTATTTGGTTGATTGCATTTTATTTCACGCTCGCAACTAATCTTATCTAGGCTTTTGTGTATATTTTGGCTATTTTACTATCAACTCACATCCAATTTAATTTCTATTATTTTGTCCATTAAAAATCGACGCACGATGACCCGCGTAATTTTCATTTTCCTCTTGATTTACTTCGAATGTAGCAAAGCGGCCACAATAAGATATTGGGGAATCTGGGAAACATATTTCCATGCGTTTGTAGGTGTATTTTTACAAAATCTTTAAAAATGCAAAAATTGCGGAAATTTTCGCTTGACAAACTTTGGCTAGAGAGATACACCCAGGCTTTAGCCCCATGCTGATACCATAGGATTTTCCTAAAATATAGCAAATTAAATGAAAAAAAAATTAAGTAATTCTTAGTGTACGTATATAACAGCAACCAACAGCTAGTTATTGGTATGATGACGGTTGGTCGATTGTTGAAATGCCGATAGCATTTTTTGAAGCAATTTTAGTTCTTGAAAACAAAAAATTTAATATAAAGAATAAATAAAAAGAATATGAAAAAACTTTAAATAAAATAAAATAAAATAAAATAAAATAAAATAAAATAAAATAAAATAAAATAAAATAAAATAAAATAAAATAAAATAAAATAAAATAAAATAAAATAAAATAAAATAAAATAAAATAAAATAAAATAAAATAAAATAAAATAAAATAAAATAAAATAAAATAAAATAAAATAAAATAAAATAAAATAAAGTAAAATACAATAAAATAAAATAAAATAAAATAAAATAAAATAAAATAAAATAAAATAAAATAAAATAAAATAAAATAAAATAAAATAAAATAAAATAAAATAAAATAAAATAAAATAAAATAAAATAAAA
>CAXKVI010000002.1:126531184-126628684 GCA_964058755.1 Campiglossa producta | reverse complement strand
ATTTTATTTTATTTTATTTTATTTTATTTTATTTTATTTTATTTTATTTTATTTTATTTTATTTTATTTTATTTTATTTTATTTTATTTTATTTTATTTTATTTTATTTTATTTTATTTTATTTTATTTTATTTTATTTTATTTTATTTTATTTTATTTTATTTTATTTTATTTTAAATTATTTTATTTTATTTTATTTTATTTTATTTTATTTTATTTTATTTTATTTTATTTTATTTTATTTTATTTTATTTTATTTTATTTTATTTTATTTTATTTTATTTTATTTTATTTTATTTTAATTTATTTTATTTTATTTTATTTTATTTTATTTTATTTTATTTTATTTTATTTTATTTTATTTTATTTTATTTTATTTTATTTTATTTTATTTTATTTTATTTTATTTTATTTTATTTTATTTTATTTTATTTTATTTTATTTTATATTATTTTATTTTATTTTATTTTATTTTATTTTATTTTATTTTATATTATTTTATTTTATTTTATTTTATTTTATTTTATTTTATTTTAGTTTATTTAATTTTATTTTATTTTATTTTATATTTCTTTGATTTTATTTTATTTCGTTTTATTGAATTTGTGTTTATTTTTTATTTATTTTTTATGTTATTTTTATATTTTGTTCAGTTTATTTTATTACTTTTTATTATTTTTATTTTATTTTATCTAATCTTTTTTTATTTATTTTTAATTTAATTTCTTATTAATTTTTTTTTTATATTGTTTTTCTTTAATTTTTATTTTAATTTTTTTATATTCAATTTCTTTTTATTTTAATTTATTTTAATTTTATTTAATTTTTTATTTTATTTTATTTAGTTTTATTTTTATTTATTTCATTTTTTTTTTTTTAAATCCCTTCTTAACATTGAAATTCACTTGTTTGATAAGTTCAACGGCAAGCAGGAAGAATTAATTGTTTCAAACTTGTCTGTTAATCATTTTTTAAACTTTTGTTACTTTATAAAGCCACAACATATAAATTCAACTGCAGCCATAGAAACCAACATACGAAAATTTACATATTCACATATGTTTGCTCCACTCTGTCTGGCTTAGAGCTGTAAAAGTGGCCATGTTTTAACACCAGCGTTGCATGAAATCGCACATGAATTAGTACTTTTCTTTAGATCCACTCATAAGCTTTACTTCCTTCACAACTACCAATGAGCATATTTTTCGCTTATGCTCCTCGTACTTTGCTTTTACTCGTCGTCCTAGACAAAAAAAAAAAAGTCACACTCAAATTTGCGTTTAACTAAGCGTAAAAATTATAAGCAAATTAATTTACAACAAAGTTGGAGTTGTTGTAAAACAATGCAATGAACAACTTTTTTTTTGTACCTCCACAGTAAAGTGAATAACAACAGCGTTAGTAACTTTTTTTAGCTTGCGTATATTCATGTGGAAACAGTAAGACCTCGGTTATAGCAACACATTAGGCATAATACCTTATAACTTTATTTGTACCCAACATAAATTTTTGGAGAATGTAAAGAGTGCAATCTTTGCTAGAAATCTACACTTTTTTAATACTTTTTTTTATTTAACCGCAATGGGTTCTTATTAAGGGGAGTACTGTACAAAGTACATTTAAGCAATAGTTTGTGATACCAAAGCATATGAAGTCTCTGGTATGTCGTATGTTAAACAAAGACCGACGATAAATGGCGAGAAATAATAGAAGGAAGTTTGGAATATTTTTTTTTTCGGATAGAGCAGTTAAGTCGTAGACATGTCTACATATTAACTTAAATATATTACTTGAGAAAGTTGAAAAGCAAGTTTTGTATTTTTTCACCAATGTATTTCGGTAACTGTCCTCAGGGAACAATTTTAACACATCTCTCTTTGCGCAACGTGGAGTGGTGAAAATACGAACCTTGTTCCATTTAAAACAAGAAAGGAAATGAATAAGAGTCACGATTCTCACTGTTCGATCCCCAGTATAGCCTGTATGAACTTAACATTAGCTCATACCGAAATTATCGGAACTATCGATTATATGGGGTGATGTGTTATATTGGTCCGATCTCATTGATTTTTAGCATCGACGTTCCAAATTCTGAAGTTGCACGTCCCTATTCTAAAGTTGCACGTCCCTAAAAATCGATTGTGAAATATTTATCCCGTGAAATATTTTAGACGTACAGACGGACAAGGCTAGATCAACTCATCTCGTCATCCTGATCATTTCGGTATACTTATTGATGGGCCCATCTCTTCTTCTTCTCATACTTACAAACATCGGACCAAAGTTATAATACTATTTCATCTTCATGAAAGGTATAAAAACTCTTTTTAGCAATTTCCCATAATTTCTCACTCATTGGACAGAGTCATATGTGACTCAAGCGAGAGTAAGTTCATGAGTCAAATTTGACTCATTTCTCTATACTTGAGAATATATTCCTATTACTCAGTTAAGTTGTCAACCTCGAACTGGCAAGAAGAAGAATTTATTTAATTTTGTTTATCTTTTTTTCGTTTTACTTAATTTTTATTTCATTCAATTCCCTTAGACTGCACTCTGTAATAAATCAAAAACCTCTTATATATTATCACAATATTTGCCTAATTTGGCTAATAAGCTCAAACAAATTCAATTTCTCACTCAATTAAAATATTTATAATTGAATGTCATGTCTCTCACAACTACTATCAACGTTAAAACAAATTAGTACATCCTTCTATTATAATCTTCTCACACAAAACACACACACTGCAGTGAATTAGTTGCACTAATATGCTTTTCACAAATTGTTGCACAAATCTGACAAAATCTTTTACCCCTGATGACCAAAAATGGGTGGTCAAACCCAAAATTGATGACTTTCATATAATTTGTAAGCCAACTGATCGGCAGAAATGTTAGAGCTTCACATGTGTTTAGCTCAGCTATGGTAATTTGACAGCAACAACACTAGTTGAAAATGACTAACAAAGTTGAACAAATAATTTTCTCGATAATTTTTAAGGCAACATTAAAAGCATGCTATGAATATCGGTATGCAAATGTTTAACATAGGCCCATTTTCGTTCACAGCTGCTGCAGGGGATTTTATGAGGTAACCAATACATGTGACTAATGCAGTAAAGTAGGCAGTTGGTATATACATATGTAGGCGCACTGTGGTATATTATGAATGTAATTTTCCTTGTTTGCTTAATTTTTTTGACAAAAGTGGGGTTTTGAAAAAAAAAAAAAAAAAATAAAGATAAAAAGTACTGATTTCTACCTACGAGTGCTAAAAAGAAACTAAATTTTAAAATTTTTATCAAAATAGCCCACTGTGCAACGATTAAAAAATATCCACATGCATTTATGCGTAACCGGTCAAATTTAGCGAATGCACAAACCAATTTAACACCAAACTCTCTAAAGTGCAACACAGCACACATCATTCGGTGGCTATAAAATTGCTTCAAAGTTAGGTTAGTTGCAGCAGCAGCAGTTATAGCCAAAGCTACTTAAAACAGGATGATAGCCGCATTCATGGTTTTGCTTTTTTAATTGGTCAATCGGCCATTCAGCTGCAGGCTAAATTGCAACCAAATATTTTTGCATACGAGTACTTGCAGTTCATACAGTAGAGCGACTAAGCTTACTGGGGGTGTTTCGAGGAAGTGGTTAAGGGTTTGGTTGTGTGTTTTCTTTGCTGGTGTTGCAGCTCGTGTTAATTTTAAATTATACGTTAATTGAAACCATGCCTATGTGTAAGCTTACGGACGTTTTACAATTTTTGCAATATGCAATACAAGTACAACAACAACAATAGGTGTGGGGTAACAAGCTTGTAGTCAATACAAATTTATGAGTTTGTGGTTTATATACCGATTTATTTTGTAAGGGATAGCTTCGGTGTCATATAGTGCAACTGTACATATGTACGTGCATACAACTGCCACGTTGGCAAATTTTGTCATTAATAGGGGGTTTTGAATTTATAGTTTGGTAAAGATATACTGAGAAAATAAGAAGAACCCATGTACCTTGATTAAAGAATGAATTTAATTTTTCATTTTACTTTTACCATATTTTCCTAATTATTATTTTTAATTATTTTTTGCTCTTTTATTTTCATTTTTTTTTTTTAATTGTTTTTTCTTTTATATTTTATTTTATTTTATTTTATTTTATTTTATTTTATTTTATTTTATTTTATTTTATTTTATTTTATTTTATTTTATTTTATTTTATTTTATTTTATTTTATTTTTTATTTTATTTTATTTTATTTTATTTTATTTTATTTTATTTTATTTTATTTTATTTTATTTTATTTTATTTTATTTTATTTTATTTTATTTTATTTTATTTTATTTTATTTTATTTTATTTTATTTTATTTTATTTTATTTTATTTTATTTTATTTTATTTTATTTTATTTTATTTTATTTTATTTTATTTTATTTTATTTTATTTTATTTTATTTTATTTTATTTTATTTTATTTTATTTTATTTTATTTTATTTTATTTTATTTTATTTTATTTTATTTTATTTTATTTTATTTTATTTTATTTTATTTTATTTTATTTTATTTTATTTATTTTATTTTATTTTATTTTATTTTATTTTATTTTATTTTATTTTATTTTATTTTATTTTATTTTATTTTATTTTATTTTATTTTATTTTATTTTATTTTATTTTATTTTATTTTATTTTATTTTATTTTATTTTATTTTATTTTATTTTATTTTATTTTATTTTATTTTATTTTATTTTATTTTATTTTATTTTATTTTATTTTATTTTATTTTATTTTATTTTATTTTATTTTTATTTTATTTTATTTTATTTTATTTTATTTTATTTTATTTTATTTTATTTTATTTTATTTTATTTTATTTTATTTTATTTTATTTTATTTTATTTATTTTATTTTATTTTATTTTATTTATTTTATTTTATTTTATTTTATTTTATTTTATTTTATTTTATTTTATCTTATTTTATTTTATTTTATTTTATTTTATTTTATTTTATTTTATTTTATTTTATTTTATTTTATTTTAATTTATTTTATTTTATTTTATTTTATTTTATTTTATTTTATTTTATTTTATTTTATTTATTTTATTTTATTTTATTTTATTTTATTTTATTTTATTTTATTTTATTTTATTTTATTTTTATTTTATTTTATTTTATTTTATTTTATTTTATTTTATTTTATTTTATTTTATTTTATTTTATTTTATTTTATTTTATTTTATTTTATTTTATTTTATTTTATTTTATTTTATTTTATATGTTATTTCATTTTATTTTATTTTATTTTATTTTATTTATTTTATTGTTATTTTATTTTATTTTATTTTATTTTATTTTATTTTATGTTATTTATTATTTTTATTTTATTTTATTTTATTTTATTTTATTTTATTTTATCTTATTTTATTTTATTTTATTTTATTTTATTTTATTTTAATTTATTTTATTTTATTTTATTTTATTTTATTTTATTTTATTTTATTTTATTTTATTTTATTTTATTTTATTTTATTTTATTTTATTTTATTTTATTTTATTTTATTTTATTTTATTTTATTTTATTTTATTTTATTTTATTTTATTTTATTTTATTTTGTTTTATTTTATTTTATTTTATTTTATTTTATTTTATTTTATTTTATTTTATTTTATTTTATTTTATTTTATTTTATTTTATGTTATTTCATTTTATTTTATTTTATTTTATTTTATTTTATGTTATTTCATTTTTTATTTTATTTTATTTTATTTTATTTTATTTTATTTTATTTTATTTTATTTTATTTTATTTATTTTATTTTATTTTATTTTATTTTATTTTATTTTATTTTATTTTATTTTATTTTATTTTATTTTATTTTATTTTATTTTATTTTATTTTATTTTATTTTTATTTTATTTTATTTTATTTTATTTTATTTTATTTTATTTTATTTTATTTTATTTTATTTTATTTTATTTTATTTTATTTTATTTTATTTTATTTTATTTTATTTTATTTTATTTTATTTTATTTTATTTTATTTTATTTTATTTTATTTTATTTTATTTTATTTTATTTTATTTTATTTTATTTTATTTTATTTTATTTTATTTTATTTTATTTTATTTTATTTTATTTTATTTTATTTTATTTTATTTTATTTTATTTTATTTTATTTTATTTTATTTTATTTTATTTTATTTTATTTTATTTTATTTTATTTTATTTTATTTTATTTTATTTTATTTTATTTTATTTTATTTATTTTATTTTATTTTATTTTATTTTATTTTATTTTATTTTATTTTATTTTATTTTATTTTATTTTATTTTATTTTATTTTATTTTATTTTTATTTTATTTTATTTTATTTTATTTTATTTTATTTTATTTTATTTTATTTTATTTTATTTTATTTTATTTTATTTTATTTTATTTTATTTTATTTTATTTTATTTTATTTTATTTTATTTTATTTTATTTTATTTTATTTTATTTTATTTTATTTTATTTTATTTTATTTTATTTTATTTTATTTTATTTTATTTTATTTTATTTTATTTTATTTTATTTTGTTGTATTTTATTTTTTTTTTATTCACTAAAAAATCAGCACCACCAATATTTCAATAAAATTTTACTGCAACACTTTCATTGCAATTATTAAATTTTCCAGCATTGACTTTTATGTTAACAAGTGAAACGAGTGGGAATAGTGTTGTTGTGTTTTTTTTACAGGATTTAAATAAAACCAAATATTTCTCGTATTATTTTTGTTTTGAAACTTTTATTATTTATATTGCATTTTAATATTTTCCGTTCGCCAAACAACTGCTCAATTTACAGTCTGTCACATTTGACTGCAGAGAGTAAATATGGCATAACAGCAAAAAAAAAAACCAATCTGAAACATTACACAGTAGAGTTCGCCTTTAGAGTGCTTTTCGTTGGTAAAAATCTCATGTTAAATCAGCGCAATGCAATACGACGCCATGACTTGAAACGAATAAAAAAATCAACACAACAACAATAGCCGATAGCGACTTACGGCCAATATGGCGTAACGAATTAATATGTCAATATAAGTGGCCAACTCTTGCCACAATTTTTCACAATGTCATGTACGCGTACAGTTTGCTGGTTTGATGGCTGGGATTTTTCATGAAGAGAGCGTGTAAAAAAAACTGGTGAAAGTGTGAAAAAATTGCTGTAAAAGTCAGTGTTGAACAGATTGCGTTTTGTATCGCACAACTACATACATATATATACGAATGTTTTACTACCATTTCCGGTACCGCACTGCACCAATACTATTGCATTTTGTTTATGCGCTCTATATATGTATGTGTGTACTAATTGTTATAGATTTTTTTCTGTGTTTTAAACTTCCGCAGCTTGCTTATTTATGATTTTCCGATTGAGTTTATTTTTCGTGTAAAAATAATATTTTTACGGTTCAAGGTTTCTCATTTGTGGAGACTGAACAAACAGACAAATTTAAACTTTTTACACGCAATTTGCGCTTTTTTGGACACTGTGATTTCGTAGCCAGCTGTAAAAACGTGTTTTTTTTTTTTGTAGTCCAGCACTTTAAACTTGCGAAGCTAGGTCGAGTGGAAAACTTTCGAATATTTATTTTTCGTGTGAAAAGAATGAAGTCCTGTTTTCAACCTTTAATTTAACAGCAATTAAAAATTGAAGAGTGATTGTTTTATTTCGAACGATTTTCACAGAAAGCAATGATAATTAAAATGATATTCTAAGTAAACAAATATTGTTGAAATTAAAGGGAAATCGAGCTAAAGAGTCTACCCAAAAAAGCAACACACACAATCAATAACCTATAAAAACATAAAATAACATCACATGAAACAAGAAAAAAAATAATAAAAAATAAAAAAAATAAAGTAAAATAAACTAAAATTAAATAAGACAAAAAAAATTAAATTAAATAAACTAAAAAATAACAAAATAAAATGAAGTAAAAAACAATAAAAAAAAGTGAAAAATATTAAAAATAATATAAAATGAAATAAAAAAAATTAAATATTAAAAAAAAGTAAATCGAATAAAAAAAAAAAAAAAAAAATAAAATAAAATAAAATCAAATAACATCAAATAAAATAAAAAATAAAAATAAATAATATATAAAAAAATAAAATAAAAAATAAAAAAATAATAATAATAAAAAATAAAAAATAAGACAAAATAAAATAAAATAAAAAAAGTGAAACAAAATAAAATAACATTTGAAATGAGCAAAGTTTCAAGACCAATGCTCCTTGAGTAACCTGTGGTGGTACCTACAATTTTCCTTCAGAAAAAATTCGAAAGAAATGATGGAAAATTATTTCAAAATATGTATATTACTTAAGAGTATATTTTTTGGATATAGAAAACTTAAGGTAACTATTTTAAATATAAAAAAGCACCTACCTTTTTGGTAATTCATATTTCATCAGCTGTTGGTTTAGTGCATGAATAAAGAAGTTAGTTTGTTCCACTTGAGTATTCGCGATAAAAATCACACACAGTTTATCAAATGAGATTCACTTAAACTGGATTTTCGTTTGTTTGTAACTAAAAATAAAGGAAAAAAGGAACACATTTATATTAATTTAAAAGTGAAAATTTTTTTGATATAACTAAAGGTACTTTCCTGAAAGCGGGTAGGTTATAGGTAATATATATCGAAAAGTCCAAAAATAAGTAAATTCATTTTAGCTCCTACCATTAAATTAACACAACTTATTCTCATATTGAGGATTTATTAAAGCTTCCTTTATAAATTAATGTAGGGCTTTCATTTACTCATTACACCTTAACTCACCCCTTCACTTGTGGCGATCATCCTTACTTTATTGCCAGCAAAATCAAAATGTCTTAGCTGTTCTTCAAACTAATTTCCCTACTAAAGTTGCATGTTTATATTGCACCTCGTTTACTTGTACTCCACTTGCTCTTTTATTATGAAGGAGTTACATACACCTTGGTCTTATTTAATTTGACAGCACATTAAATGAATACCCTCCAACAAGTAAATTATTACAGTAGATAAATGCTAGCACGCCTAAAATCATGTAACAAAGTTGTTTGTGTTGTTCTTAGATTGTGCAACTTTTGTATAAATTTGTAAGTAATTGGAGTGAGAAATGCAATTGCAACAACGTTATTAAGTGCCAGACAAAAAGGCAAATATACTTTGAGTTAAATAAATTAAGAGGCTAAACAAGCAAAACTATTCAAATAAACTGAAGATTATTTAGTAAAATTAAGAAATTAGGTAAAGAATGTAAGGCGTTGTGAGAGTAGAGATGGTAATACTTAGTAGGGTAGGATAGACTGTAGCATTGATTTCTTAGGGTTCTAGCTCAATAGTGGCAATGGCATGGTAATGGTACGGTATTTGTATCAAAATTTTTCACATGAGAGGATGCGGGCTACAATTTTGTTATATTAAATTTATCTCGACACCACTGTGCCTAATAGGCTCAATAGCTAAGCAGTAACCACAAGTGTCATTAGAGTCTGGTTTAGTGCTTGAAAAGCTAAAACGTAACCAGTGATTTCCCAAACGACAACCAAAAAAGGCGTGAGTACCAAGTACTCGTGAAGTTTGATGTGTAAACATGTGTATTCTGCACAAAACTTAGTTTTATACAGAACATAGGATATGACTCAAAGACGAGTCATAAATGACTCATAGACGAGTCATATATGACTCATGGATGAATCATAAATCACACATGGATGAGTCAAAAATGACTCATAGACGTGTCATAATTGACCCTTGGGTGATTCAAAAAAGACTCATCCAGGAATAATTTATGTCTCATCCATGAGTCATTTGAAACACGTCCATGAGTATTTTATGACCCGTTTATGAGTCATTTATGACTTGCCTTTGAGTCATACACACTACATACTACTGCATACCCACTAAAACCAAAACACTACAGCTTACAGCCTACACCCTACAAGCTACACACTACAACCTACAACCTACAACCTACAGCCTACACCCTATAGCCTACAGCGTGACTTTTTGGGAAAAACCCCCAGCGCATAGATGTTTACATATCAATAAGTGTAAAAAAGGTAGAATAGATCGAAAAACATTCACGGTAATCTTGAATGTTCGAAAAGATAATTTACCGTAGCATCTCAGTACACTTGAGCTTAAGTTAGAGATTTTGGCGACTACTCATCGCTCAACAGCCTTTCATCTACTACTTCATTCCGTCATGAAGAATTTGTAAAATTAATATTGTCATACAGCTCTCTATAAAGCAAGCTACTCGAGCGCTCCTACAGCAGCAACAACCCCGCATAGCTGAGGGGCCACCTAAACCAGCCAAAGCAAACAAACAACTCTATTACAACTAAAGAGTCAAAAAGTTAACCACCTGCCGTCAGCCAAAAGTGACAAAGTCTGACATTCTACACATCCGTTGGCTCACTGTTACCACCACACGTAGCTTCCCTTTTCTCATGCTCTCCGAAAAAAAACAGTTGACTTTGAATTTGCCGCTCTGATGTTGTTGACATTGTTGGCATTTGTCGTTACAAACTTAATTAATGTTATGCATCTAAGCACTTGAGTTGTAAAAGCAACAAGAAAACAAAACAACAAAAGTAACAACAATACGGCAGTAAGAACAAGCATGAGCGTTAGCAGTGACGTTCTCAGTATTTTACCTGTCACCGAGTGACAGTTGGTGAGTGCAAATGAGCTTTTGCGTTCCCCGTATGCTGTCCACACACTCACACCACCCTCACTGCTTCTATGCCGTTCTACGCTGTGCTGTCACAATCAGCTGACGTTTGGTATTTTTTGTCGACTCGTTGTCAACTAGTTAGCTGCCAAAGATGGCTTTTGCATGTATGTATTTAGCATGCGTTTGCATTTGGATATGCTAAGTTGTGTATAAAAATGTATCTGTGTGCTGTGTGTGTTGAGAACACTTGTATTCGTGTGTGTGTGTGGGCGTGGTACATAATTCGACAATGTTATTTATATCATAACAGTATTTTAGGCTAACTTTCTTTCTTTCTAATTTGACCTTTACATTTCAGATGCAAGTGGATACTTTCACCCTCCATTTGTGACTGATTTTAAGTTGTTTCGATACGATGGCATCTCGTGTATGATTTCGAGTACCAAATTCAAGCTTGGATGTAAAATTGAAATGTCAGCTCTTGCTCTCCTTTTTTAGCTGTCTCTTTTGAGAAGTTTCAAGAAGACTTTTATCTGTATGTGACTACACTCTATATGTAAGCTGATCCACATACATGGATATAATTTGCTTTGTCATCCTAAATTAGAGTGAGCAACAGCGTATCGATCAGAAGATGTCAGTTACAAAGATAAATGTGATTTAATCATTTTGAGACTTTAAATAATGGTTTGATAATTTTTGAAGTTAACTTCTTAGGCGGCGATATGAAGCTTTGATTGAAATTTCAGGCGTATGTTGCCAGACGTTTAGGCGTTGGCGATTTTTACCACGATGTTTAGCTGGGCAAATCAAATAGGAGGTAAAATTCTAGGATCTAGCTAACATTGCACAGACTGTAATATTAAGGCCGAGCAGAATTCATGGGTGTTGCCACTTATGGCGATTTACAGGGTTGCCACCTATCCCAATTTTTTTTTTAATATAGAGCTAGATATGCCAATATGGGTATCAAATGACAGGTATTTTAGGCCGTATTCCAAATAACATAATTTCAAGCAGGGTTGTCACTTAGGGTTGCCACCTAACAGCAAATTATTTATTTTTTCGTATATCTCGGGTACTGTTTGTCCGCTTTGGAGAAAATTTGGCATATAGACAATTTGATTCATTATAAGATTATAAACATGGGTGTTGCCACTAAGGGCGGTTTACAGAGTTGCCATCTATCCCAATTTTTTTTAAATATAGAGCTAGATATGCCAATATGGGTATCAAATGAAAGGTATTTTCTGATGTATTCCTAATATGTCTATTTCACGCAGGGTTGCCACTTAGGGTTGCCACCAAACCGCAATTTGCAGCCCTTTTACAACTCTCCTTCCTATCTTTCTTCGCCTTCACACTATCTCTCTCGCTTTTTCTCTTCATTCCCCTCTTTCCTTCTACAACGCTCCTCTTCCTCTATATGCCATTCGTATTGGCCCCTGTTAATTTAGGGATACTTCCTCCCACGTACCGAATTTGAAGGAAAACGCACCATATATAAGATATTTTCTAATTGATCGGTTCCCTGGTCCACTTCCCGGAAGTAAGAAATTGTGAATCTAAACCCTCGTATAAACCTTATTCATATTTCGTTATTTCTGAATTTAAGAAGTTAACTTCTTTAACGTGTACTGGCTAAACGCAGTTTTTTTTAGGCTGAGAGACATTTTTGAGGCTCGTCTTAGAAAATATCGTTGTTAGAAAGAGTACAATATTTATCAGAGGTTGTGGGTCTACATCCAAAATGCAAAGACTCTTGGTCGGTTGACAATTTGTCCGTACTATCGCTTGATCAAAACTATGACTTTGATTTCGATGACTGGATGGAAGATTACCACCTTTTCAAAATATTTTTAAAAAATCTCTAATTTTTATTTCAAGGGCGCTATATTTAAGAACTTTTTCTCTCTTGAAATGATTGATGACTTTTCGATTCAGAAGCAGTCCTGTTTCTTTCACGACAGCTTCACAACAGCGAAATACAAGTTAAGATGTCTGTTGAGGGTGCAAAAGGAAATCAGTTATGCTTAGTTTGATGGAGAGTGAGCTATCACAGATATTTTTTGTGAATTATTATCTACGTTGTAATCGCTGTGAAAGCATAATAAAATAACTGGTATTCTAATGATAGAAAAAATGTGTCGATTGCAACGATGACACGATACAATAGTATGTCAAATGCATGAAACGAATTATGTGAAATTGAGATATTTCTTGATTTTTTTTCCTTTTTATATTCTTCTACTACATATATTTGTTGTATCATCTTACTTTTCTGAATGGTACGGAAAATTATTTTTTGTCTTCATACGTTAAGTTTATAGGCAAGAAATTCATTCAGTTATTTTCCTCACATCTGTTATTTCCTTTGTGCCAGTCGTTTGGGATTATTCTGGGGTATTTTGGGTCATTTTGAGATCACTTTGGGATCACTTTGGAGTCATTTTGGAATCATTTTGGGATCACTTTAGGGTAATTTGGGATCATTTTGAGATCACTTTGAAGTCATTTTGGGACCTTTTTGGGTTAACTTTGGAGTCCTTTTAAGATAATTTTGGGGTCATTTTGGGACCATTTTGTGTTCACTTTGGAGTCCTTTTAAGATAATTTGGGGTCATTTTGGGACCTTATTCCTTATTAGGAGATGGTAACTCTTTAACATTTCACCATACATTTAAAGTTGAGAATATGTGATACCTTGTATGTTTGTTTAATTCCCGCCATTTCTCTGCCAGGGCCAGACATATTTGAGCTCGCGCTTTTGAACTTTTGCATTGTTTGCCATTTTTTACTAGGCTCGCCTTTTCTTTAAATAAAATTATTTTTTTTGCAAAATTTCTTTCTGATTTTATGCATTTTATGCGCCATGTTTCCACACTAAAGCAATGCATTTATATACGCTCGGCTAGGTTGTTATTCTGCAAGCAATAGCGTGGTATTTGAATGCGATTAAGACGTTTGTAGCATAATAAATTTTGCACACACTTTTGCCTTTTCAGGTTTGAAGGATTAAAGGCAAAACGAAATGTTAACCAGACAGACATTATTACTAGATACATGTACATTAGGCCGGTTCATTTGCGATCTTTGGTACGCCATGGCCTATGCGCAATATTTTTAAGGATCCTCTAGCGAAATACTGAAGAAAAAATGTCTGCATGAAATTTTTTTGTCCAACCAAGACACACCCTTCCGAGTTCAGCAATACCTATATTAAAAACTTTTTTTAATAAACATATCTAATAAGTAACTAATTTGACTCTAAGTTGGATTTTTTCTCTATTCACATAACTTTTTTTTTAAGGAAAAAACTCTCTTCTTTTTTCATAAACTTTTAATGTGTGTAATTGTTCGTTGCGTCCAGTCAGCTACATGCCATAAACAGCATCGCATCAAAAAAAAAAAAAAGTCACACTCACTTCACAGCTACTACATGGTCTTCACACGAGCGCATGTCAAAGTTTTTAATTTGTTGCAAAGCAAAAGCGTCACTTAATTGCGCAGAAAAAATGTTTTTAAAACTTTTTAATATTTGTCAAATTGCTGTAAGTAATTTGTTTGTGTTGTTGCTATTGTTGTTGACATTTTTGGATGTGTATACATCTATAAATGACTTATGGACGTGTTTCAAATGACTTATGGATGATTTTTGAATCACCTAAAAATCAATTATAACCCGTCTTTGATTCATTTTTTACTCATCCATGATTCATATTTGACTCATTTATAAGCCATTTTTGAATCATTTATGAGTCATTTTTGGCTCATCCGTGAGTCATTTATCAGCAATTTTTTACTCATCCATGAGTCATTTATGATTCATCCATGAGCCATTTATGATTCATCCATGAGTCATTTATGATTCATCCATGAGCCATTTATGACTTGTTTTCGGGTCATATACTACTCTTCTATATCTACATATATATGTATTTGGCTTATGGGAGTGTATGTGGGTACAAATATAATAGCTACACATTCAAAAAAGTTTTCTAGTAGCAAGTAAATAGTAGGTACAAGAATATCACTTGATTCTATCGAAACATGATAAACTTTACTTAGCATTAAAAAAGTTTGAGAAAAGTTTGACAAAATTCGGCGAAGCCATTTTGAGATTTATGCCACGTAATTGGTCTTTAAACTTTTTATAGAACTGAAATAAACGTTTAAAAAATAAAAATAAAAAATTTTCGCCTAAAGGTATGCTTATTTAAAAGAAAAATCGCCTAAAGGTATACAAAACCCGATTTTTCTATTCGTTTCTCAAAGTGTTGTTTTATTTTATCTACTCTGCCAACACAAATAAATTTTGTGATTACAGCTTTTACTTATAAAAATTCCATTTCAGTACCATTTAGCAGAGTAAGGTGATACAAAAAATATGTATAAAAAAATCAGAAAATATATCTGTATCACATAATTCGTTCCATGCATTTGACACGCAATTGGGTTGTGTCATCGTTGTAATCAACAAATTTTTTCTATCATTATACCAGAATTTCGTTATGCTTTCACAGCGATTACAACATAATCATTTACTAAAAGCAAAAAATATCTGTGATAGCTCACTTTTCATGCAAAAATCTAACTAAACAAAAAAATTTTTTCTTATCCACCCTCAACAGACTTCTTAACTTGTATTTCGCCTTACGACAGCTTCGTGAAAAGAAGCAGGAGTGCTTGCGTATCGAAAAGTCATCAATCATTTCAGGAAAGAAAAAAATTATAAAAAGATTCTACTTTAAGTAAAACAGACATCAAATAATGTAAAAGCGAAAGTTGTAGCAAAATTACATAATGAACATCAAATAAATGGAAATATTTGTAAAGGAGTGATATAGAGTGAAGAGTACATACTCGTATAGAGATGAAGTGCAGACATTTCTCAAATCAAATGACATTAGTACACTGTTCATGTTCTTGTACAGTATTCATCAAAGCATACATTTAGGCCCATTTTCACCACCAATTGTAGAAAATCGTTAAATATTAAAAGAATTTGAAGCAAAGGATTGATATGTATAAAATAAAATGAGAGACGTTAGAGAACACTCACCTATTATTTTTTTGTAATAAGTATTCCACATCCTAGAGTGTCTTCGATACTAAGGCTTTTAATATTGATAGCTTATTTGCCTAAAAGTAGGCAATATTTTTACAAGCTAACTATTAAATTTACTGGAATTTATTTTAAAGTACAATTAGAGTTAAACAAAAAAATCCAAGAAATGACTCTATTATTTGTAGAAAACAATAAAGACTCATAAAAAAAAAAAAAGTAACCTTAACGCTCTTCGTTTGCGCTAGAAACATCAGAAGGCGAGTGAATATAAGCGATTATAAAAAGGGTCAAATGAGCTATTTAAAAGACAAGAAACTGAGAAACTTCCTCATTATGGAGAAAATGTAAACAATGCTATAATAAGGTGCGATAACAATAAACATTTATAGCGAACAAAATATGAAAGAAAATAGTGTCAGAGCAACAGGTGAAAGTTTATTATTAAAAGTGAGTTCGCAATTTCTTCAAGACATCCTTTAAAGGCTGCGAATATTTGTATCTTACTGTTATAGTAAGTAAGCATTACATACTGCGCTGACCCTTTTTCTTATAGTATTATAAATAATTTTATGTTATTATCTACATCGTTAGCAACCCTTTCGTTAGCACAACAAGCCATGAGCTATATTAATAAAATAAAATTGGCAATAACAGGTAGCTGTTGCAAAAATCTATTATCATTATGCAAAGAAATTTCCAGTGTCGGTTTAGAAATTTTAATTGCGGATCGGATAGTCGTACAGTTTTGCAAAGTAAAAACAAGAAATCAGCTTAACAACATATAAACTATTTTACTATTTTTTTTATTTTAGTTTATTTATTTTCTTTTATTATTTTTTTCTTTTATTTTATATTATTTTATTTTATTTTATTTTATTTTATATTATTTTATTTTATTTTATTTTATTTAATTTTATTTTATTTTATTTTATTTTATTTTATTTTATTTTATTTTATTTTATTTTATTTTATTTTATTTTATTTTATTTTATTTTATTATATTTTATTTTATTTTATTTTATTTTATTTTATTTTATTTTATTTTATTTTATTTTATTTTATTTTATTTTATTTTATTTTATTTTATTTTATTTTATTTTATTTTATTTTATTTTATTTTATTTTATTTTATTTTATTTTATTTTATTTTATTTTATTTTATTTTATTTTATTTTATTTTATTTTATTTTATTTTATTTTATTTTATTTTATTTTATTTTATTTTATTTTATTTTATTTTATTTTATTTTATTTTATTTTATTTTATTTTATTTTATTTTATTTTATTTTATTTTATTTTATTTTATTTTATTTTATTTTATTTTATTTCAATTCATTTTATATTTTTATTTTTTATTTTTATTTTTTATGTTATTTTATTTCATTTTATTTTATTTTATTTTATTTTATTTTATTTTTTTTATTTTACTTTATTTTATTTTATTTTATTTTATTTTATTTTATTTTATTTTAATTTATTTTATTTTATTTTATTTTATTTTATTTTATTTTATTTTATTTTATTTTATTTTATTTTATTTTATTTTATTTTATTTTATTTTATTTTATTTTATTTTATTTTATTTTATTTTATTTTATTTTATTTTATTTTATTTTATTTTATTTTATTTTATTTTATTTTATTTTATTTTATTTTATTTTATTTTATTTTATTTTATTTTATTTTATTTTATTTTATTTTATTTTATTTTATTTTATTTTATTTTATTTTATTTTATTTTATTTTATTTTATTTTATTTTATTTTATTTTATTTTATTTTATTTTATTTTATTTTATTTTATTTTATTTTATTTTATTTTATTTTATTTTATTTTATTTTATTTTATTTTATTTTATTTTATTTTATTTTATTTTATTTTATTTTATTTTATTGCAATTCATTTTATATTTTTATTTTTATTTTTTATTTTTTTATGTTATTTTATTTCATTTTATTTTATTTATTTTTTCAATTTTATTTGATTTTATTTTACTTTAATTTCAATTTTTTTTATTTTATTTTATGTATTTATTTTAATTTTTTTTTATTTTTATATTTTGTTTTATTTTTTTTATTTTATATTTCAATTTTTATTTTTTTTATTTTTTTATGTCATTTTATTTATATTTTTTCCCCATTTTTTTTTTTTTTTTTGCTATTTATATTTGTTTTTTTTAATTATATTTTAATTTATATTTATTTTATTATATTTTGATTTATTAAATTATTTCTTTTATTTTATTTCATTAAATATTTTTTTTTATGATATATATTTTATTTAATTTTTTTAATTTTATGTTTTACTTTTTGAATTTTTTTATTTTGTTTTATTATTTAATTTATGATTATGCATTAAACTAAAACAATTTATTTAAGTTAATTTTATTTTATTTTCTTGTTCAATTTTAATAATAGTAATAATATTTTTTATTTAATTCAACTTATTCAAATTTTATAATTTTATTTACTTTATTTTATTTTATCTTATTTCCCGGCCTTATATTTTTATTTTTTTATATTCTTTCATTTCATTTTATTTTTATTTTTTTTTATTTTATATTGTTTTTTATATATTTAATTTACTTTTATTTTATTTTTTATTTTTATATATATTTTATTTTTTTTACTTTTTATTTTATTTTTTAATTTTTTAAATTTTTGTATTTTATTTTATATTATTTATTTTTTTTTTATTTTGTTTCTTTTTATTTTATTTTATACTATTTTATTTTATTTTAATTTTATTTTATGTCACTTTATTCATTCCTTCTCGCCTGGACTATTACCACAAAATCTCAAAACCTAACATTCTTATACAAAAATTTAAAATTTCGTTGCCTTAAATTTTCAATGGCTTTAACTAATTTATTTCACATTTTTGAGGAACTTCCACGAATTTATGTTTGCTGCGATTTTCGAGTGCTTACGCGTGGCACTCAGTAATTTCTCTATTTAAACTCGTTCATGCGTTGATGTCCTTCACTACAGCCGCTCATTTCCCTTCAAATCTCTTCTTTCCTTCAACACACTATCTTTCTTTGTCGCTTTGCAGTTTTTTCTTCCTCTTCTCTATTTATATTTGTTATTGTTACTATTTAAGTTTGCAATGTCTGTCCTTTTTTTATTTATTTTTCGTCGGAGTGTTTGTTTGCTCGTTGCACTTAATGTAATTAATTTTAATTAAAAACCGGCTATATAATGGTTTCAAAACCTCATTTTATCCAACTACTCTGCCTGCGTATACCAGCTTGTGTGTCGGCTTTTGTTAAGAAAAAAGAAACCTAAAACAAAAACAAAAGCAGCCAGAATTAAATAAAAAATCTCGCATGAGCCAGCAGAAAAAATGAGCGTTAATGAGTTAGTTTTTCCTGGCATTTTAACCACACGCCTCTACACGTACACACACACGCATACATATGCAACATACCTCAATTCATACAGCTAGCATAATGTGGCAACCTTTTGATGCCTCGCGTCCTCCAACCCGTTAATCTACAAAAACAAACAAAAGCTGTGCTTTTTCATCCGCCTCTGTCCAAGTTTGTTTTTTAAAACATGCAATCTCTCCCAAACTCTTTTTGAATTTTTTTCTACCCTGTTGCAAAGACTTTCTACTGCACAGTGCGTGCCAGCTGTCAGCTTCTGCTGCTAAATGTATGCTACGCATTTTATGCAACGTCTGTCAGCCAACCGCTTGTCTAACGACTGACATCCGGCTGACGACCTCTCTGTTTCTTTGACTTTGTTGCATTTTCCTTCTTTCTTTTTATGATTTCCCTTGCACTGTTTGCAGCTTGCCCGTCTACCAGCTGTTTAGGGTTTTCCTGCAACAGCAACATGTTGGGAGCAACCGCGTAACTGTGCATCTAACAAATAAATTATATATCAAAGCAGAGGCAAATCTACTTATACATACATATTTATATATGCAACTCATTCGCCCCCTTCTGCATTTTATCCTTATACAGTAGCTAGTCTACCAACTCAAAATCCTATCTTACTCCCTTTCACGCGAATTGGCGTAGGTTAGTTCTGTCGCTGTTGGCGTTTTATTTTATTCCATTCGTCGTCATTAGTATGCTCAGGTTTGTTGTTGTTATTGCATTTTTATTTTTATTCCTTTTATATTATTCAAAAACAACTATTTTTAAGTATTTTGTAAATATTGTCTCAAACTGTTGAACGTACTAATTGCGATTTCATTTCCATTAAAAAAAGTGAATGCAAATTAAAATGCGAAAAATTCTTGTCAATACACAGAGAAAAAAGGGGTGGTAATAGAAACGAAAATATGGGTTTACCCATTATTCTATTACTATATATATCTTATAACTTTAAACGAGCTAAACTTGTATATTTGTATATCCGGACTATCTCGGGAACCGCTTGACCGATTTGGATGAAATTTTGAGTATAAATAGATGGATTGTTTCTAAGGCTATCCACTTGGGGGTTGCTACTTGGGGCAGTTTACAGGGTTGCCACCTATCTCAATTTTTTTAAATTTTGTAACAAGATATGCCTATATGGGAATCAAATGAAAGGCATTTTCAGTGACATGCCAACTAAAATATTTTCAAGTAGGGTTGCCACCTAACCGAAGCATATTTCTATATTTGTATATCCGGTACTATCTCGGGCACAGCTTGACCGATTTGGATAAAATTTGGCATATAGATGGTATGATTGATTATGAAACTGTCCACTTGGGGGTTGCCACAGGGAGCGGTTTACAGGGTTACCACCTATTTAATTTTTTTTTAAATAATGGGGCAAGATATGCCAATATGGGTATCAAATGAAAGGCATTTTCAGTGACATGCCAACTAAAATATTTTCAAGTAGGGTTGCCACCTAACCGAAGCATATTTCTATATTTGTATATCCGGTACTATCTCGGGCACAGCTTGACCGATTTGGATAAAATTTGGCATATAGATGGTATGATTGATTATGAAACTGTCCACTTGGGGGTTGCCACAGGGAGCGGTTTACAGGGTTACCACCTATTTAATTTTTTTTTAAATAATGGGGCAAGATATGCCAATATGGGTATCAAATGAAAGGCATTTTCAGTGACATGCCAACTAAAATATTTTCAAGTAGGGTTGCCACCTAACCGAAGCATATTTCTATATTTGTATATCCGGTACTATCTCGGGCACAGCTTGACCGATTTGGATAAAATTTGGCATATAGATGGTATGATTGATTATGAAACTGTCCACTTGGGGGTTGCCACAGGGAGCGGTTTACAGGGTTACCACCTATTTAATTTTTTTTTAAATAATGGGGCAAGATATGCCAATATGGGAATCAAATGAAAGGCATTTTCAGTGACATGCCAAGTAAAATATTTTCAAGTAGGGTTGCCACTAGGGATGTCATCCCGGGATCCCGGGATCCCGAAATCCCGGGATCCCGACCCTTTTTAAGCTCCCGAAAATCCCGGGATTGTGTTCCAGCAATCCCGGGATTTTCGGGATGTGAGAAAAATCCCTCTTGTATAGCAAAGAAACCACACTGAAATTTGGGTTAGCGTTTACAACACTGTTGACGTAGAAATCAGCTGGTTTCATTGTTATTTTTGCGCGCATAATTGATTGATGAATAATAAGAATAATTAAATATGACTGAAAAGCCGTCCACTTCAGGTAAATATAGATATATTTATAACTTCGGTGAAGTGGAATACCTCGCACTCATCCATTTTTATACGAAGTATTACATTTTCATTAAATAAAGAATCACTGTAATGAAATTGAAATTTATTTCGTACAGGTTTTGTTGCACATAAAGCAAAGGCGGAAGAGAAGTCTTCCGTGTGGTTCTATTTTTTAGTTGCGCGCGACAACGACGAGTCAGCTCAGTGCAAAAAATGCAGTCAAATATTATTAACGAAAGGTGGCTCAACAAAAGGGCTGCACACGCATTTGAAAAAACATAATATTGTTGTGTGCCGTAAAACAAAAGCTCCAGAAGCCAATCCTGTACCTTGTAAACAGCAAAAGTTGCATAAATTTTTTAGTAATAAAACGGAGAGGAGTATGGAAGCTGTTTTAGCTAGGATGACGGCTGTTGATGGTTTTGCTTTTTCAGCTTTCACCAAATCACAAGATCTACGCGATGTAATGCGAGGTAATGGCTTCGATTTACCAAAATCCAGAAACACTATACAAAGTATTGTACTCAACTATTACGAAAATATTAGAGTAGGATTTTTACATGAAATTGAAAAGCTCGTAAAAGAAGGTGAAAAATTTTGCGTAGTTTTTGACGAATGGAGATCTGTGTCAAACAGATTCGGTGAAAGCTTATCTATGGGCACTGTAAAAGAGGAGTTAAAGCAAATACTTTTACTAAGTCAAGCTTCCACCGATGTCGAAAATAATGAAACGGAAGAAATAATTATAAGCGAGCCCACAGATTTAAAAGCAAAATTAAATAACCTTTTAATGAAAAGTACACAAACTTGTCCCAATAAAAAAAATATGGTATGGCTTTACAATTATCTAAAGAAATAGACTTGTTCTCTAATGGGGGAGAGAAAGGCATGTTTTTGAAAAAAGCTTATAAATATTTGTCTGCAATTCAGCCCACAAGTGTTGAGGCGGAAAGATGCTTTTCAACGGCGGGCTACATTTGCAATAAGTTCAGGTCAAGACTCGCAGACAAAACATTAAACGCTTTAATAGTTTTAAGATCATTTTTTAAAAGCAATGTTTAAAAATTAGAGGAAGAACCCAGCCAGCAAAATTATCGTAAACGAGTTCGTAAATGGATGTTTTTTCGAAGAAAACTCTAATAAAATATCGCTTACGAATACTTTTTCGATTCGCATACGAATACTGTTTCGCTTTAAAATGTTTTTTGCCCTCGAGGCTTCGTAAATGTATCGAAGAAGCACTCGCTTACAGCCTAACCTAATATAAACGCACGGACTGAATTTGTCGCACGAACATGCACGACGTTTTTGCTGCTAACCGAAACAAATGTGCGTGCGTGAGTAGCTGGTTGTCACAGCTGTGCAATCAAATTGAAGAATTACATGTCAACGACGTGCGCTCTGAGAGTTTACGTCAAATCGAAATGTCACGCAAAACAAAAATTGAGTTAGGTTTTTTTAGGCAGTGCGTTCAAATTCGGCTACTCCCATACAAGTTGTATGTGCATGAGACATTTTTGACAGAAAACTCAGTCCGTGCGTTTATATTAGGTTAGGCTGTTATGAATCTCTATACGTCCGTTTTTTGATCATAAACGTACTTCGTATTTTCAAAATATTGAATTTGAAATTTAAATTTTTATTTTTTTTGACAAAATAAAAAAAGCTTGTGTTTTTAGTTGTTGCTGATTCGAGAATAGCTCGTAAAACGCAATGTTCGTAAAATGTAAGGTATCTTGCTGGCTGGGAAGAGGCGCGCTGAATGTACCAAATTTTTTTTTACTTTTTAATTAATACTTACCATTATTAAGCTGTTTAATACATTTATATTAATGTAGGAGTTCAACTACAAAAAAAAAGAATACTTAATATGTTAATATTATTAACTGACAACCTCTTCCCACTGGTGGGGGGAAGTGGTTCAGCTTGTTGAATTAAAATCAACTTATTTGAGTGCGTTTGTAAGACGAACTAGTTTATTAAAATAGCATACTGATTATTTATAGTTATAGTTTTACATATTTATGTGTGTAGATAGGCTGATGCACCTTATCATATTTGTATGTGATAATGTTTGTATGTACGTATATCAAAATGTTTAAGTGCTTTTATACTTAAACATAATAAGTTATTTATATTTTATAACTTTCTATTGAAGTGTGTTATTTTTTTTATTCAAATGAAATACATTAAAAGTAAATAAAAAATATAAGGGATAAATAAATTTAATTAATTTTATTTGTTATTTATTTAAAAATTGACAGTTTCACAAACATTTTCTCCAGTCTTTTTGAAGCAAACCTGTTAGAAATAACGAATCCCTAATCCCGGGACTAATCCCGGGATCCCGGGATTTGTAAAAGCATATCCCGAAAATCCCGGGACGGCCAAAACCCGAAAAATTGACATCCCTAGTTGCCACCTAACCGAAGCATATTTCTATATTTGTATATCCGGTACTATGTCGGGACCAGCTTCACCGATTTGGATAAAAAATTGCATATAGGTAGTATGATTGATTCTAAGACTATCCACTTGGGTGTTGCCACCTAGGGCGGTTTGCAGGGTTGTCACCTATCTCACATTTTTTTAATTTTGTAGCAAGATATGCCAATATGGGTATCAAATGAAAGGTATTTTCAGCGACATGCCAACTAAAATATTTTCAAGTAGGGTTGACACCTTACCGAAGTATATTTGTATATTTGTATATCTCAGGGTTGCCACTTATCCAATTTTTTTTAATTATGGAGTGAATATGCCAATATGGGTATCAAATGAAAGGAACTTTCGACGACATACCAACTAAAATATTTCCAAGTAGTGTTGCCGCCCAGGGTTACCATTTACCGTATTGTATTTGTATTGTATATTTTTGGGATCATATTTGGGTTATTTTAGAATCATTTACGGGTCACTTTGGGATAATTTTCGGGCTATTTGAGATCATTTTGTGTTCAATTTTGGGGTAAGTTTCGCATAATTTTGGAGTTATTTTGGGATCATTTTGGGTTCAGTTTTGGATCATTTTGGGAACAATTGAGTTTTGTTTTTTTTTGCAGTCGTTATGGGTGATTTTGGTATTATTTTTGGATTATTTTGGGTACTAAACTAAAATAAGTGTTATTTTAACACAAAAATATGTCAAAGTAAAAAAAAAATTTAATTATTTTTCTTAGTCTCGAACGTGCAACCCAGGTGTCTACCATGATACCATCGTATTCCTATGCTCGCCATCATCTAATAACAGATTTGTTCTCAATGACACTAAGACTTCTCACTTTGCTGTGTTGCCTTCACCGACAATCCAGATCACAATATTTGACTGCCAAACGCAAGTGACTACCATGATGCCATCGTTTGTTGTTTAAACAAAAAATTTTGTTTGATCAACAAAAACTCAGTTCAGTCAGTTCCACTAAATTTAATTGGATGATGCAATAAATTTAAAATGGCAGTTCCTTTTGTGTTGGATCAACAAGAGGAAGTTGTTGTTTTAACACAAATTCTAGTTTGATCAACAAAAAATCTGTCAGTTTTACACATTTTTGTCAATTAAAAATCAACAATTGAATGCAGTTACTTCAACAAAAAATTCGGTTCAAATAACCAAAATTTTATCAATTCAAAAGAATTTGGTCAATTTCAGAATAACAGTACAATATTGTTGATTTTACCAGTGTCATTTTTTTCTGTGTATAAAAACGAAATTAAGGGAAAAACTTTATCGAGGATATACATATATGTATAAAGAGAGTTTCATATGAAGGCCACTTGAAGAGTTTGAATGCGACCACTTTTTAAATAGGTAAATACCAAGTGGGAATTATATATGAATAGAAATCTGAAGTAGCTTTTGCGAAATAGTTGAGTGCGCTTAAATACATACGCTGACTAAATAGACAGAAAATCCGTGGATTTCTTTAGAGTGCATATTTTGGAAATCCGTGCATCCCAAAAAGTCACTTTTTTCAAGGAGCTGGATCCATAAAAAAAGTCCACTAATGTTAAATGTTTTAAAACAGCCACGGATTTGCAGAATTCATAAGTTACCGAAACCCCAAATTGCTCACAACAAAGTCCCGGCTTCTCAAAAGAGCGATTCCAAAAAAAAAAAAAACGAAAAGTCGCTAGATCAGCTTAAGTCTCAGAAACCAAAAATCGTGAAACTGAAACCGGTTCCCAAAAAAGTTACTGGCACCAAATTTTGTCGAAGCCAACAAATTTATGAATTCGAAAAAAAGACACTAAAGGGGTGTAAGAGTAGGTCGCCTCCCCGTTGGTGCACCCTGGGTAACGCTGAATGTCTTGCATGGCCTACACGGCTAGTTTCTTGTATTGCCAGTTCTACTTGTGCTGTACCCATCGTGCCGAAACGACCCGCGCCGTTTTCTTATATCGACCCGGCCAAGAGCAATATACCCGGGGTGACCCTGTCTGATATTAAGCAGTGCTACACCTCGTTACAACAACAACAACAACAACAACAACAACACTGTTCCCCTAAAAAATCCCAGGATTTGAGAAAATCGCAAGTTTCAAACATGTGTCGAGGCCAAAAAACCGGTTTTAAGAAATTTTACTGTTACCAAAAAATCAACATTTAGGTCAAGAAGTCGCCGACAATAACCAAAAAATAACCCGTTTCCAAAAAAGTCACTTTCACGCTTTAAAAAAAAATATCGATCACAAAAACTACGGAGGACTGTCCGAAAAAATCACAGGTTTCAAAGTCACTGAATTCAAGAGTTCCAAAAAAAAAACGACTGCCATAAACGGCACAGTTTCCGAAGCCACAGGTTTTAAGAAAAGTAGCCGATCTCAAAAAATCAAAAAATTTCAAAGGCTTTAAAAAAAGACAGTAGTGTCAAAAAAAATGACAGGTTTTTAAAAACTTACCGATCACACAAAAAATCACGGAAGTGAATCCGGTTCTCAGAAAAGTCACTGATTCCAATATTTCGGTACTATTTTTGACATCATTTTTTGAAATGATACGGAAAAAGTTTTGAAATAATCTCGTAAACAGTCCCGAAAAATTCTCAAAACTAAATTATTCGAAAAGAATCCCTAGAAAGTCCCGAAATTGTTCCGAAAACAGTCCCGAAAAGTTTTCCAAATAATTCTAGAAGTGACCAAGGAGTTCCTGAAAAAGATTTTTTTGGGTCACACAATAGCGCTTTTCAAATTTACCACTCCAACCTTCCGCGAATGTTCAAAAAAATGCTTTCTTTCGTTTATGTTCGAAGTTTAACGATAATAAGAACATTCATACTGTGACGAATATTAAATGTATAAGACTTATTTCCATGGAAAGTAGTGTACTTTTGAAAATAAAAGCAATTGGACTTTCTTCAAACTCAGTCTATATACGAAGCTGTATAATAAAATCTTATAACTAACTTTAAACGAGCTAAACTTGCATATTTGTATATCCAGGCTATCTCGGGAACTGCTTGGCCGATTTGCATGAAATTTTGAATATAGACACTATGGTTGATGTTAAGACTATCCACTTCGGAGTTGCCACTTGGGCGGGTTATAGGGTTGCAACCTATCCATTTTTTTTTAATTATGGAGCAACATATGCCAATATGGGTATCAAATGAAAGGTATTTTTAGCGACATGCCAACTAAAATATTTTAAAGTAGGGTTGCCACCTTACCGCAGTATATTTGTATATCCTGACTATATCAAGAACCGCTTGACCGATTTGGACGAAATTTGGCATATAGATAGTATGATTGATTCTAAGACTATCCACTTGGGGGTTTACAGGGTTGCCACCTATCTCAATTGTTTTAAATTATGGAGTTAAATATGCCAATATGGGTATCAAATGAAAGGTATTTTCGCCGACATACCAACTAAAATATTTTCAAGTATGGCAGCCGCCCAGGGTTACCATTTTACCATATTGTATTTGTATTGTATATTTTTAGGATCATATTTGGATTATTTTAGGATCATTTTGAGATCATTTAGGGGTCACTTTGGAATAATTTTGGGGCTATTTTGAGATAATTTTGGTTTCAATTTTTGGATAATTTTTGGGTCATTTTGGGAACCTTCGAATGTCTTTTTGGGATTATTTTAGGATTATTTTGGGAACATTTTTGGATACTTTTGGTTTCAATTGCGTATCATTTGGGAACATTTAAGGGTCTTTTTGGGATCACTTTAGGATTCTTTTGGGATTATTTTTGGGAGCTTCTTCAAACTCAGTCTATATACGAAGCTGTATAATCCGCCTTACCATATCCTCTTAGCACTTGTACAGCTACATAGGCTTCTATTCAAAGTTTTGCACACCCATCATTTTCTCAATCAAAATTATCATATTTACGCAGAAAGTCTGGTGTACCCAACTAATTCGCTTGCATAATGAGTTCTCATTTTACATTTGTGAATTTATCCAAATTTTCCATTACCTTAATTCCAGCCTCACAATCACGAAATGGACATGTAATTTTCAATTCAATAGAATTAATATTTTTACACAAAAATATTTAAATTTGCTGAAATTGCAGCCAAAGTAGAAAATGGCAACATTGGTGAATGGCTATGAGGCATCTTCTCTGCTTAATAGAATTGTTAACACACAAAGTTGGACTTGGAACAAATTATATGTGATCTTTACACAACCATATATCCATATATCTATTTAAAAGCAACGCAAACCCATTAACAGTCAGTTTACAGGTTACAACAGTTTACATTTCGAAAGTTCAAAAGGTTTACACAAGCCATTATTGTATGCGCTAGCATTTCAATGTATCCATGTATGTATGTATGTGTGTGTGTATGTGCAAGGGCAACAGATCAAAAAGCCAAGTCATCATACAAAACGGTGGCAACAAACCAGTTTATGTTGTGATGAGATTGTATGCTTTACTCGCAAAAGGACTTGAACTAGCAACTGTGGCTACCCAGTTAGGTGGTCAATCATATACAACCCCACACAGGCTCACACACAAACACACACACACAACACAAGCATTTGCGCGCTACAAACTCTGTTAGCCATTTAGGAGATGAATGTGTTGATGTGGCTTACAAATCGAAAAAAAAATTATGACAGAGCCCTTAGTTATGAATGCATTAATAAAATCTCATATCGACAAATCCATTACGATTATTACGCCAACGATGATAGAGGCTTCATAGAGTGAAAGTAGCGGAGATTGACTGCCTCTTCGAGCTTTTGAAGTGTGGTTTATAGACGGGTGTTGATATGGCTCTCCGCTGTTTGAAATTATGTGTTTAGTAGAATATATTCATGTATCTATAGGAGATTTGCTCATGGAGAAGTAAAATTTTGTGTAACGTGCTTTAAACTTGAGCATTAGGGTGGATTTAACCTTGACAAGAAATTTAAGATTTGAATTAATAGATAAGTAGTTTAAGGATTAATTCTGGTGCCCAGATGAGACCACTGAACCAAAATTAAAAAAATATCGTTGTTGTTACTGCTTGTGGTTGTATTAAAAGTGTCGATTTAGTTCTATTTGAGGATGCATGACTGAAATCATTAATTCATTGATGAGGATTTAATCATTGATTAATCGAAACTCTTGATCATCTGATTTGAGATTAAAAACTAACTTATCAAAAAATAATCCTTAATTAATCTAATCTATTCATTCCCCGATTAACACAATTTTTATCAATTATAACTAAATAAATTTAATAATCAAAACACAGAAATTTAAAATGATTTATTTGGAAAATAATCATCGACTAATCGAAAGTATTCAATTCGTGATTAATACATTTTTGATTGATTGTAATCTGATTAATTTGATAGGTATCCACAAACCTGAAGGATAACGAGCTGGTTAATTTGAAAAATAGATAAATGAATCATTAAATTATCGCTGATTAATCGAAACGATTTCCCGATTATTAACATTTTGATTGATAATAATCTAAAAAAATTAATTACTGAGGTAGCTTGGGAAAAATAACCTGATTTCTCAGAAAAAATCAAAGATTAATCGAAACCATTGATTGACTGATTTTAATTAAATTAATTTAACTACTCGTTACTAAGGATTAATTCTGGTGCCCAGATGAGACCACTGAACTCAAATTAAAAAATATCGTTGTTGTTACTGGTTGTATTAAAAGTATCGATTTAGTTCTAGTCGAGGATGCATTGCTGAAATCATTAATTAATTGGCCAGGATTTAATTATTGATTAATCGAAAATCTTGATGATCTGATTATTAAGATTTTGTTTAAATATCTCGTAACAAATTTGATTAATCACAAAAGCGAAGGTATAGCAGTATAATCAATCATAAATTTAAAAGTAATTAATCAAAAAACAATCCTTGATTAATCTAATCTACTCATTCTCCGATTAACACAATTTTTATTAATTATAACGTAATGAATTTAATAATTGCAAACCAGAAATTTAAAAATAAATAATCAGAAAATAATCACCGATTAATCGAAAACATTCAATTCACGAATAATACAATTTTGATTAATTATAATCTGATAATTTTGGTATTCATACATCTAAATAATAACGACCTGATTAATAAAAATATTTGCATAAATTAATCATTCAATAATCAGTTATTAATCGAAACGATTGATTTCACGATTAATAACATTTTGTTTGAACATAATCTAAAAAAATATATTACTCAGAGTTGCCTTCGGACATAATTTGTCGAAAATTAATCAGAGATTAATCGAAGCCATTGATTTCCGATTAGTAGCTTTCGATTGATTATAATTAAATTCATTTAACTACTCATTGAACTAAGGATTAATCACATCATTAATTAGAAAATTTAAGTAAATTAATCAGAAAATAATTACCATGACTGCCCGATTAGTCAGAAAATATAGATTTCCGGATAAATACCATAAATTAAGATCTTATAAACATGATTATGCATTAACCCGAGTAATAGCAATCTGATTCATCAAAAAACTTACTAAAACTAAATAATCGAAAATAGTCTCCAATTAATCGAAACTACAAATATTTCACGTTAACCCCCCATTTTCGATCCACCTTGAAGCTCGGACGCAGTAAAGTTTCTACTCTTCATCAAGGAAGACATCTCACCTTTCCATAAAAAATATATTAAATTTTTATATGATGCGCTAAAATGTTGTGTAAAAAAATCTTTATGCGCAAACTCGCAAAATGTAAATATTTACGTAATAAATTAACGTTATTGAAATGTGTCGAGAAGGCAACTGATGTATGCAAAATTGTATGTAAGTAGTTAGTTGATGGATATTTTATACGGACGTACGTACTTTCATACCTAAACGGATAGGCGGACCCTGCAGGAAAATCATTAACTCATCATCAACATCATTATTATCATGGCAAACAAAAACGAATTAAGAAGCTATGTGGCTTAAATTAAGCCCACCATTTGTTTTTATATATTCTTAAGTTGGAAAAAGCTCTGTTGAATTTTAATTCGGACTACGATTGTAATTTTCTAAATTTTCAAAAAAACTTTCTGATCAATATTTAAAATTATTCCAACATACAATCTGTGCATGATGAACCCATTCGTATGTCTGAGAAATATTTCACAAAGCAGCACTAATTTTTATTAGTTATAACAACAAATAGCCTTTTGCCTATCCATCTATTCACCCATTCATCCGGCTAAGCATAAAAGCGCAAGTGTTTGTTCATATTTCGCCTCGAACCAGTGTTGTTAATATATAACTAAAAAATGTTGATTTTGCGGCGAAGGGTTAAGTTGACGTTAACGACCTTTTTAGTGCACGAGGAGCACAAACAACAAAAAAATAAGCACGGTTATAAAAATATGATGACGACCACAGTTTCGGTGTTATATAAAAAAACCTCTTTCACACATACACGCACATATTTTTACTTTTTATATAACTTTGCAACTAGACAATGAGCAAACAATTAACGCTTGACTGATTGGATGATTGACTAACTAGGTTGGAAATTTTGAATTTTTTTGTGAGTTTTAGTTTAGTTTATATGTATATTAAAAATGAATGCCAAAAGAGATGAGATTTTTTCAAACACAAATGCTTCCACTTTGTAATTGAAGTTTAATAGCAACAATTAAAAACTATTAATCAAACCGAGTATATTTTGTTGGTTGAAAATATAGTACTGATAAAAAAATAAAAATAAAATAAGATAAAATAAAATAAAATAAAATAAAATAAAATAAAATAAAATAAAATAAAATAAAATAAAATGAAATAAAATAAAATAAAATAAAATAAAATAAAATAAAATAAAATAAAATAAAATAAAATAAAATAAAATAAGATAAAATAAAATAAAACAAAAGAAAATAAAATAAAATAAAATAAATTAATATAAAATAGAATAAAATAAAATAAAATAAAATAAAATAAAATAAAATAAAATAAAATAAAATAAAATAAAATAAAATAAAATAAAATAAAATAAAATAAAATAAAATAAAATAAAATAAAATAAAATAAAATAAAATAAAATAAAATAAAATAAAATAAAATAAAATAAAATAAAATAAAATAAAATAAAATAAAATAAAATAAAATAAAATAAAATAAAATAAAATAAAATAAAATAAAATAAAATAAAATAAAATAAAATAAAATAAAATAAAATAAAATAAAATAAAATAAAATAAAATAAAATAAAATAAAATAAAATAAAATAAAATAAAATAAAATAAAATAAAATAAAATAAAATAAAATAAAATAAAATAAAATAAAATAAAATAAAATAAAATAAAATAAAATAAAATAAAATAAAATAAAATAAAATAAAATAAAATAAAATAAAATAAAATAAAATAAAATAAAATAAAATAAAATAAAATAAAATAAAATAAAATAAAATAAAATAAAATAAAATAAAATAAAATAAAATAAAATAAAATAAAATAAAATAAAATAAAATAAAATAAAATAAAATAAAATAAAATAAAATAAAATAAAATAAAATAAAATAAAATAAAATAAAATAAAATAAAATAAAATAAAATAAAATAAAATAAAATAAAATAAAATAAAATAAAATAAAATAAAATAAAATAAAATAAGATAAAATAAAATAAAATAAAATAAAATAAAATAAAATAAAATAAAATAAAATAAAATAAAATAAAATAAAATAAAATAAAATAAAATAAAATAAAATAAAATAAAATAAAATAAAATAAAATAAAATAAAATAAAATAAAATAAAATAAAATAAAAACAAGTAAGGAAAGCTGTCTTCGGCTGTGCCGAAGGCTATATACCTTTCATGAATAAGCGTCACGATTTTCACTGTTCGATCCCCAGTACAGCCTGTTTCAATTTAACTATATTTACTATACACATTACACATCTTTGTTATAATTTAAAAAAACTTACAAAATAATAGGATCCGAGTTATCGGAACAATCGATTGTATGGAGGCTATATATTATACGTGTTCAATTGTACTGACTTACACTATACACAATACATATGTAGAAAGTACTAAAGGTGAAATATTTTACGTTCCTAACTTTTTAAATGCGGAAGTATTGGCCAAAAAACCTTATATCGGAACAACCGGTTGTATGGGGCTAAATATATGTTATATTTACCCGATCTTCTTGATTTTCCTCTACACACTACATAAATTGAAAGTACTCAAGTTGCAAAATTTTATGTTCCTAACTTTTTAATTGCAGAAGTTTTGGCCAAAAAAACCTTATATCTGAACAATCGGTTGTATGGGGGCTATATGTTACATTTGCTCGATCTTGTTGATTTTCACTATATACACTACATAAATAGAAAGTACTCGAGTTGCAAAATTTTACGTTCCTAACTTTTAATTGCAGAAGTTTTGGGGAAAAAACCTTATATCTGAACAATCGGTTGTATGGGGGCTATATGTTAAATTTGGCCGATCTTGTTGATTTTCACTATATACACTACATAAATAGAAAGTACTCGAGATGCAAAATTTTACGTTCCTAACTTTTTAATTGCAGAAGTTTTGGCCAAAAAAATTATATCTGAACAATCGGTTGTATGGGGGCTATATGTTACATTTGCCCGATCTTGTTGATTTTCACTATATACACTACATAAATAGAAAGTACTCGAGTTGCAAAATTTTACGTTCCTAACTTTTTAATTGCAGAAGTTTTGGCCAAAAAACCTTATATCTGAACAATCGGTTGTATGGGGGCTATATGTTACATTTGCCCGATCTTGTTGATTTTCACTATATACACTACATAAATAGAAAGTACTCAAGTTGCAAAATTTTATGTTCCTAACTTTTTAATTGCAGAAGTTTTGGCCAAAAAAACCTTATATCTGAACAATCGGTTGTATGGGGGCTATATGTTACATTTGCTCGATCTTGTTGATTTTCACTATATACACTACATAAATAGAAAGTACTCGAGTTGCAAAATTTTACGTTCCTAACTTTTAATTGCAGAAGTTTTGGGGAAAAAACCTTATATCTGAACAATCGGTTGTATGGGGGCTATATGTTAAATTTGGCCGATCTTGTTGATTTTCACTATATACACTACATAAATAGAAAGTACTCGAGTTGCAAAATTTTACGTTCCTAACTTTTTAATTGCAGAAGTTTTGGCCAAAAAACCTTATATCTGAACAATCGGTTGTATGGGGGCTATATGTTACATTTGCCCGATCTTGTTGATTTTCACTATATACACTACATAAATAGAAAGTACTCGAGTTGCAAAATTTTATGTTCCTAACTTTTTAATTGCAGAAGTTTTGGCCAAAAAACCTTATATCTGAACAATCGGTTGTATGGGGGCTATATGTTACATTTGCCCGATCTTGTTGATTTTCACTATATACACTACATAAATAGAAAGTACTCGGGTTGCAAAATTTTACGTTCCTAACTTTTTAATTGCAGAAGTTTTGGCCAAAAAACCTTATATCTGAACAATCGGTTGTATGGGGGCTATATGTTACATTTGCCCGATCTGGTTGATTTTCACTATATACACTACATAAATAGAAAGTACTCGAGTTGCAAAATTTTACGTTCCTAACTTTTTAATTGCAGAAGTTTTGGCCAAAAAACCTTATATCTGAACAATCGGTTGTATGGGGGCTATATGTTATACTGGTCCGATCTTGTCAGTTCCGACAAATGATTCCTATATTACAAAATGGTGGCCACATACAAAATTTCAGCCAGATATCTCAAAAATTGAGGGACTAGTTTGCGTTCAAACAGACAGACGGACAGACGGACAGACGGACATGGCTAAATCAACTCATCTCGTCATCCTGATCATTTCCGTATACTTATTGATGGGTCTATCTCTTCTTCTTCTCATATTTACAAACATCGGACCAAAGTTATAATACCATTTCATGTTCATGAAAGGTATAATAAAAACCATGTCTTAAATGCTATAATTAAACACCCTTAAACACCCTTTTAATGAAAAAACGAATTGTGCTGCACAGTTTTTCTTTTGTCATCCAATTTTCAAACATTTTATAAATTTCCTTTTACTTGCATTAAAAATAGGTTTCGTTTTTACTCCCAGCTTTTGATATGTGCAAGTAATCCTCCATAAAGTTATGTATTCTCATCCATTCCAATTAGTTGTGCATCAAAATCAATAAATTTCCGTTATATGCCAGCTCAAGTAAGTCATGTGTAAGTTGCCACATCCTGATAAAAATCAAAAATAACGGAACTCATTAAATTGTCAATTTTACAGCAAGTAAACGCCCATACAATTTCAAAAATCAACCCATACACACTTTCAAGTGCGTACGTTGTATGTACATCCAACCTGTGTTAGCTGCCGTGAACCTGCTGACTTGCTACGTCTTAGCCAGGTCGACTCGGCGCATTGGCGACTTCAGCAACTTTAGCAACCTGTCAAAATGTCTGTCATCGGCACAAGTGCAACTTTTTCGTATTCATTTCATATAACAACCAACACACAGGTTCCTCTCGCAATTTGTCAACAGTCACACAAAATCTAGGTTTGCAATGAGTGGACGATTTTGAGAAATGTGAGTGTGAAAGAAAGGATATTAGTGATATGCTGCACGCGACAACCGTATCTTGACATATTTGAACGAGTATTTACTGCGTCTGTGTTACCATTCAATTTACTGCTTGCTAACTGACAAGTTCATATGTCTTATGACTTCCGCAGCGCTAAGTCAAGTCAAGTCACAAGCCGCAAGTCAAGTCGAAAGGCATCTCAGTGTGATGTGATGTTGTTGTTTGTGATAAACTTGCTTTTGTCACGGGTGGTGTGAATATGTGGCATAATCCAGCGCGCTATTTACTCATACACCTACACAGATTAGCGAGTTATATATATTATTTTGGGATTTGCTTTGTCTGAACCAACTTCACATGAGCTCTCTACACACAATTTTTCTTTTAACTGCATCGTTTTTGTATGTCTGTCTGCTTGTCGCTAGTGAAGTTTACAGCAAATCACTCTCGTAATTGGCGCACAGCCATATCGCAAAGATATCACTATTTGTTTTTTGTTGTGTCTTTTCAATCCATTTTGTTTGTGGTTTGTCTAGAAGTCGCGTCGTCGAGTATGTCATTGCATTTTTTCTGTTGATTTATTTTTGGTACTTCTTCGGTTTTTTCTCTTTTTCGATTCTGAGTGTTGTCTATATTAAGCCAATTGATTTCTTGACTTTGGTCCTTGATGCATTTGGTGGTTTGGTTTTTTAAACCAAAAAAAAAGTAATAATAAAACGTGCTTTGTCCCGTATATGAAGATGGGATTTTCTTAGAAGTCTGCAGATATTTATCACCTTGGACAGTTTATTAATTGAAATTATTTGTTCTCAAGTCCAGTGCTGCTAAAAAATTGCATACAGAAGAGCTTTCTGCTCTTTCTTATTAAACTCTTTAAAATGATGTGTATTTGTATTCAAGGTTAAAATTTAGTTCGTGCCTTTATTTCAGATAAAACAAAAATAAAAGGGCTGAGCAGAACTGCTCCAATCTATTTTGATAAATACAAAAAAAGTATTGGAAAAATATCAGCTTTTAATAGATACCCCTTATTTTGGAATTCAGGCTAGTCCTCTTTATCTTTCGTCGTTCTGGACTCTAAATGCTTTTTGAGGACACTGCCCCAACTAAAAAACTTTTTTTATATTTTCTTTCGCTCAAATTTTAGTTTATTTCATTTTGTAATTTTTTGAACTTTTTTTATTTTTTTTAATTTTATTTCATTTCACTATTTTTATTTTTTTTTTTTGCTTTATTTTTTAGTTTTTTTTTATTTTACATTTTTTATATAATTTTATTTTATCCTATTTTATTTGATTTATTTTATTTTTTTTTTTTCATATTGTACTATGTAAATTTTTTTTATTTTTTGTTCTATTTTGCTAAGTTTTTTATTTTTTTTTTTATTTTAAATTATTTAATTTTATTCTTTTTTTTTGTTTTTAATTTGATTTTTTTTAACCCCTCATTTTTTATTTTATAATATTGGAGAATAGAAAATGAAATCTTTGAGTCACACGCCATAGCTTTTATGTTATTTCATTTTATTGTATTTTATTTTATTTTATTTTATTTTATTTTATTTTATTTTATTTTATTTTATTTTATTTTATTTTATTTTATTTTATTTTATTTTATTTTTTTATTTTTTTATTTTTTTTTATTTATTTTTTTTTTGTTTTTATTTTATTTTATTTTATTATTTTATTTTATTTTATTTTTTTTATTTTTTTTTATTTTATTTTATTTTATTTTATTTTTTATGTTATTTTATTTCACTCTATTTTATTTAATTTTATTTTATTTTATTTTTTATGTTATTTAAAATATAGTATTTTATTTTATTTTTTTTTTATATGTTATTTTATTTCACTCTATTTTATTTTATTTTATTTTAGTTTAATTTAATTTATTTTATTTTATTTTATTTCACTCTATTTTATTTTATTTTATTTTATTTTAATTTATTTTATTTTACTTTATTTTATCTTATTATATTTTATTTTATTTTATTTTATTTTATTTTATTTTATTTTATTTTATTTTATTTTATTTTATTTTATTTTATTTTATTTTATTTTATTTTATTTTATTTTATTTTATTTTATTTTATTTTATTTTATTTTATTTTATTTTATTTTATTTTATTTTATTTTATTTTATTTTATTTTATTTTATTTTATTTTATTTTATTTTATTTTATTTTATTTTTTTTTTATTTTTATTTATTTTATTTTATTTTATTTTATTTTATTTTTTTTTATTTTGTTTTTTTTTTTTATTTTATTTAATTTTCTTTTTTTTATTTTATGTTATTTTTTTATTTTGTTTTATTTTATTTTATTTTTTTTTATTTTATTTTATCTCAGTTTATTTTTCTTTTTTCGTTTTTATTTTTGTAATTTTTCATATTATTGAATTTTTTATACATTATTTTTTTATTTTATTTTATTCAAATATTTTTTTATTTTGTTTTGTTTTTACATATTTCAGTGATAGAGGGCTGACAGTAAGTAAGTAATATAGTCATCATCAAACTCTTCAAGCATCAATCTCAACAAATAAACTAAAAGTCCAACAGTAAGTCAGCTACAGTTAACGAATTATAGCATGCTTAACAACCATACCTAAGCCATAGTCAGGAAGTAAACAGCCAACTAACTATTTCCACTAAAGGCTAAATAGGATAACTGAACACTCAAACAGTAAATAACGATACGCTGACTTGCAACTTAACGACTGTTTCTTGTTGGTAATGAAATAATTTCTTGTAACGAGTTAACTTTTCATAGACATCACACGAAACTATTTACTCAATGTGGGCTATAAATGGCACAGCGATAATAAAAAGACAGAAGATAAATGGAATAGTAGTCATACGATAGTTAGTTGTTGAAGCATACCTGCAGGCACACACACCGGATTTAGAATACTTTCATCTATGTATGTGTTTGTGCGGTTGTGTTGCATGACTTGCAACAGTGCAGAGCTTACAGTATGAAAAGACAACTCACCACAGCATAGTGGATACATTTCAACGTAATCAAAGACGAATGAAATGCTCTACAAAACCATTTGCATTTAATGGGCAGCGAGTGGCAGGTTCTTCTTCTATTCACTCGTTCTTCTGTATATTTGTTTATGGTTTGAGCTGGGAGAAAGCTTTGCATGTGAAAGAGAAAATGTATTTACTTTGCTATGAAATGTAATGCGCTGTAATGTAATGAAATGAAATGCCTTTTAAACAGACAAATCTTTTTTGTTTCTTTTTAAAATTTTTTGGTTCCTTTTTTTTAATAAAAGCGAGAGTTTTTGCGTCATAGATTGTTAGTAATAAAAGATAAAGTATGGGGGTTTTTATGTAAATTAATTTTTTCTTGCATTATCCTCTATCAAGGATATTTGTTAAAAGCAGTCCCACAAAACAAAAAAAAATCGCCAAAGCATAATTCACATGCCATGATATGAATGTTAAGCGGAACTGCCGCTTTTTCAATGTTGCAGAAATATATGTATGTGCATAAAGGTGAACGATTTTTTTCGGTATCACCCCTTTAATTCATATTGCCATGGTACTGATACCGATCGAACGCGGTTGTTTTATTTTATTTTATTTTATTTTATATTATTTTATTTTATTTTATTTTATTTTATTTTATTTTATTTTATTTTATTGCAAGCTTAAAGCCTTAAGAAATAACCCGTAATTTTAGATATCAAGTTTTCGCAATGCTTTGAAAGGCTGAATATCTATGAAGTAGAAGCTTTGGGCTTTCTTTTAAAGCCGTAATTACCTTTAGCAAAATCAGAGCAAATGATCCCTCCAGAACTCACACAAAACTTCAAATACTCAAGCTCCATACCTATTTCCTATAAAACTGTTTTTCGTTTGTTCTGGAATAAGGGACGCATACCAAAAAGTCATAGTAAACCTAACTTGACTCTATCGAAGCATTCAATAGGAGTCACCAATACAACTCTAGTACGAACAATAACAATAAACTACAACATACAACAACAGCGAAAACAACAACAACAAAAGCAAAACACCGAGTATAAACATAGTCTTCAAAGATAGCCTCTTGCCTGACGTTGTTTATTGTTATTGTCTTGTTAAGTAGTTTTATTGCTAACGTTATTCATATAATGTTCTTGTTCAAATCGTTATGTGCTTGCTGGACTGTTAAATGTTATGTAAACTTGCAAAAACAACAACAATACAACAAGTAAGTTTAACACTGCAGTAAAATGGGCAAAAGTTGTATTCTTTTGCAGGAAAGTTATAAAAGAACATAAAAAATGTTCCTAAAATATATTAACTATTTCCAGAGATGAATGAGTGCCTTTGAGATAATCACCTGAAGCTTTTCAAGCGAATATAAAACCATAAAATGAGCCAACGATGCGTTTTGTATCTAATCCTGATGAGGAAACAATTTTTGTTGTGTACTTTTTCTCCAATAACTTACCAGCAGAGGGCGCCCGACTTTGCATTTCTGAGAAGAATGAGGATTCATCGGGTATTATTTACTAAACGATCCAACGTATCAATAAAGCGCATACCATCGAGTAGTCCTGTTCCATTTAAAACTTAATTTGCAAGTCGAGTTGATACCGTGAGTCTTTTTGCAACTCGATAACTAAAATATTGCACCTAAAATTCTTCTACCACCACTTTTACTACTCCAAAGGGGTCTTCAACATTGTACAACCCTACTACAATGCCTTCTATTTATTCATTATTTTACAAGTTCTTCCTCACTATCTCGACGATTGCATTCATTTGCTGCTTAAGCAACACATTTGCGGCTTTCTTAGCTTGCTTTCTTGCGCTTGCTTAGCCAACAGCAAAACATTTTCCTTCATCAACATCTCCAACTAGTACATACACATCATTTTTCTAAGGGCCTTTGATAAAGTTTTTGTGCTTTGTGCTTGTCCGGTACGGCACATTCCTTGCCATTACTTTTCACTACTACTCACTCACTTCCCTTGTTCCCTTTTTGTATTTGTACATTTTATAATTCAACTTGTTTAGGTTTATTGCCTTCACTTAGTATTGCATTTCTTGCACAAATCGCGCTGTCTTAGGCACTCAAACGATATTTCCTTCGAGTTATTGTCACTTACATACATACATTCATATGTTATTGTTGTTGCTTTGCCATAGTGCGCTATTTCATCGTATAATGAATTTTGGTGTTTGCAAGCAAGTTTTTAGTTAAGTTTTGAAATCGCCACCTTTTTGCGCAGCGCTGTCAAAATACCAAATCAAGACCAGACATCAGGGCAATCAAGGTGAAGAAGTCAGTCGAGAGAGCGACACACAAAAACCATTCAAATTGTAAAGCTCGCTTTGTATGTGGCATCTAATGAAGTGGAGTTGAATGAATAGGAAAATTTCTTAAGGATTGAGAAAAGTCAAGTGGTTGTAATACCTATGTAGTTCATTGCAATAAATGAAGAAAAATAAAATACTAAAATAAATTATAAAGTACCTGGGTGACCGAGCTTGCTCGGTGCTATCAATTTAGCGCTAACTTGGTGCTATCAATTTAGCGCTAACCAAAACTATCCCAAAATTACACTAAAATAACCCCAAAAGAATCCCAAAACGACCATTAAAAGACCCCTAAATGTTCCCAAAATGATCCGCAATTGAACCGAAAAGACCAAGAAATGATCCCAAAATGATCCCAAAACAACCCCAAAATGACCCTAAAATGATCCCAAAATGATCCAAAAATGATTCCAAAATGGCCACAAAATGATTCCAAAATGACCCCAAAAAGACCCTTAAATGACCCTAAAAGAATCTCAAAAAAATACTAAAATAATCCCAAAACGAACCCAAAAAGACCCTCAAATGTTTCCAAAATGATCCAAAAATGATGCCAAATTAATTCAAAATTGAACCCAAAGTGATTTCAAATTAGCCCCAAAATTATCCCAAAGTGACCCCTAAATTATCCCTAAATATGATCACAAAATATACGATGCAAACACAATACGGTAAAAAGGTAACCCTGGACGATAACCCTACTTGAAAATATTTTAGTTGGTATGTCAGCGAAAATACCTTTATTTTGATATGCATATTGGCATATATCGCTTCATAATTAAAAAAAATGAGACAGGTGGTGGTGGTACACCCACAAGGAGCAACCTCCAAGTGGATAGTCTTAGAATCAATCATACTGTCCATATGCCAAATTTCATCCAAATCGGTCAAGCTGTTCCGAGATAGTACCGGATATACAAATATATTTCGGTAAGGTGGCAAGCCTTCTTGAAAATACTTTAGTTGATATGTCGCCAAAAAATACCTTTCATTTGATACCCAAATTGGCATATCTTGCTACAAAATTAAAAAAAATTTAGATGGGTGGTAACACCGTAAACCCCCCAAGTGGCAACCCCAAGTGTATAGTCTTAGAATCAATCATATTGTCTATATTCAACATTTTATCCAAATCGGTCAAGTGGTTTCCGAGATAGTACGGAAATAAAAATATACATACAAGTATAAATAGCTCGTTTAAAGTTATTAGATCAGAGTATGTCATATTTTGGAAATTTATTTTTGGTGGCAGAGGCTAGAACACCCACGACTCCTAAGAAAGGCTGGAAAGAAAAAGGAAACGTGCTTTCGATTTGAAAAAAAGACTTGTCTACTTTTGACTGAAATTTGATTTTTTTTACTGTGCCTAAAAGTATGCAGCGGGTTCAGTTACCTCAGTGTTATTCGTACATGATATAACATACAAAGGGTTTTTAAAATGGATTTTACTTTTTTTAATTTCTAATCTTCTATTGTTTACATTCTTTCCCGAACAAATTTATCAGTCTATTCCACTTCGTGCAAATCATCATTGTTCTATGTTTAGTCTTTAGTCCCCATTTTCACCAAAATTATATCAAGTGGTGATGGTTTTTGAGTAATCATCAGCTAATAATTTATGCAACATTTGCGCTATAAAATTCGCTGGATATTTGCAAGAAGCTTGGATGTTTTAAACAGTGTTCAAGGTATGAATAAATAGTAAAAAAAAAGATATTTTAAAATTCCGTAAGGATTAAGTTGTATTGTATAATTTTGTTAGCAATTTAACAAAATTTTTAGTACGATTCTTTGAAGCATAGATTGTTTTAAAAATACATTCTATTGGAAAAAGGTTAGGTTACGATTTTTTTTTTTTCAATCCTTCTGAGCGAATTTTTCTGGACACTGTAAAGTATATTTTATTATTTTAACGACTCTCAAATATTTATCCAAAATACTTTTGTGATATCTAAATTTTGTTTCAACACCTTCAGTAAACAGCCCACTGGGCACGCAAGCAAAAATTGTAACCACCACAAAATGTTCACTGCCACCTGGCGTTGCAACAAATCATCGAAACAGCAGCAACCGGCTTGCATGATTTACATGAAAATGGCATAATGGGCGAGCTGCAAATTTTTCGGTTGCCACATTTGATGATAGAAATAAATTTATGATATTTATCAAATAAAATTGAATTTATGTGAAAGGGGTTTTGTAGAATAGCGCACTTTCCAGTGCATTGACTTTACAAATGTAAGTAAAATAACAAGGGCAAAAACAATGCTATGAAAATCTTAGCTGCGAGCGCCTATAGAAGTGAAAGAGAAAATTTCGTTTTAAAGGAAGCCACGTCTGACAACGGCAGTAGTGCAACGGAAGTTCATTCGTGTTGAAATTTATGATGGTTTGTAATAAACTGAATGTTTTTCTGACTTATGGCTTGATAACAAAACTAGAGCAAGAAAATTTGATCATAAAATTGTGCAAAGAAATGAAATTTATTAAAATTAAATTAAAAGCAAATAAAAAAATAAATAGGACTAATAAATAAAAAATTAAAACAAAATTAAGTAAAATAAAATAAAATAAAATAAAATAAAATAAAATAAAATAAAATAAAATAAAATAAAATAAAATAAAATAAAATAAAATAAAATAAAATAAAATAAAATAAAATAAAATAAAATAAAATAAAATAAAATAAAATAAAATAAAATAAAATAAAATAAAATAAAATAAAATAAAATAAAATAAAATAAAATAAAATAAAATAAAATAAAGTAAAATAAAATAAAATAAAATAAAATGAAATAAAATAAAATAAAATAAAATAAAATAAAATAAAATAAAATAAAATAAAATAAAATAAAATAAAATAAAATAAAATAAAATAAAATAAAATAAAATAAAATAAAATAAAATAAAATAAAATAAAATAAAATAAAATAAAATAAAATAAAATAAAATAAAATAAAATAAAATAAAATAAAATAAAATAAAATAAAATAAAATAAAATAAAATAAAATAAATTGTGAATTTTTGGCGACCTTTTTTCCTTAAATACGTATTTTTAGCTGGCTCGAGGTCCGTGTTCAATAATTGAAAAACAATTAAAACACACTTTGATTTTTTCTTTTAAAAATCGATATATTTCGATTGCTCAACCGCAATCATCTTCAGGATTGTAGCAACTAACAAAAATATAAAAAGTAAACAATAAACAAATTTGGCATTTAATACATCACATACATGGATACATACTTTTATTGACACGTCTGCCCTGTATGACGTGGAGTATGGTACTGTTTTTTATTTAGTAAGTGTTTAAAAATATGTGCCGAGTTATCTATGTCGCTCTTGTAGTTAAGACGTGTGTTTGTCGGTATGTTAATTATGTGTAACATTTCCAGGGTGAAGCGTTTGCTGTAGTGTTGTTCTTGTTGCAGTATTTTAGTCTCATCAAAGTTAGGTGTGTGGCCGCTCTCTGCACAGTGGGCCATGAGTGCTGTTTTTTGATTAATTACTTGGCGGCAAAATTTAAAATCAGATTTATGCTGTGAAATTCTCGTTTTTAACTTGGACTTAGTTGTACCTACGTATATATTATTGCACGTTTCATTACTATTGCCTTTACAGGGTATCTTGTAAACTACGTTACTTTTTTCCATGATTGGTATTATAATAAAGAACAGTACCATACTCCACGTCATACAGGGCAGACGTGTCAATAAAAGTATGTATCCATGTATGTGATGTATTAAATGCCAAATTTGTTTATTGTTTACTTTTTATATTTTTGTTAGTTGCTACAATCCTGAAGATGATTGCCGTTGAGCAATCGAAATATATCGATTTTTAAAAGAAAAAATCAAAGTGTGTTTTAATTGTTTTTCAATTATTGAACACGGACCTCGAGCCAGCTAAAAATACGTATTTAAAATAAAATAAAATAAAATAAAATAATATAAAATAAAATAAAATAAAATAAAATAAAATAAAATAAAATAAAATAAAAAATAAAATAAAATAAAATAAAAGTTTTGCCACTGAGCCACTCCACCTTGAGTTTAAAATTAAAAAAATTTTAAAAATGTTTCCTTTTAGAAGGTAAGTGTGTAACATCAAAGTGAAAGTGTTTTATTGAGCTACATTAGTTTAAAAAAGAATTCAAAGTATGCACATATACTTCCTTTAGTCCTAAACTTATTTATGTGTGAACTTTGATCGCTAAAATTTTCCACACTCACACCTTTATTCACGCATTTAACCCATTTTCACATACATTATCTTCTTCATTAACACACATTCACCTTCTTAAGTTAAGAAAGAATGTAAATTGTCAAATTGTCAACGTGAGTTAAAGAATTTCAATTAAACTTAATTTATTACTACGAAAAATGCTTCATTTTGTCGCTACTCTAAAAGAACCTAGTTGAGTCTTATCTAAAGTTACTACAAAAGTTTGCGTAGAACCCTGAAAATGATGCCATAATTTTTGATAAAGTAGCACTTCTAACCTTTTGCGCCTAGAAGTGTGCTAAGTAGGCATCACTCTATATACAGCTTTCAAAGGTGCGCTCGTTAAGCTAAACAAATGCTTGCAGTAACTAACTGTAAGTACATATAAGTAGATATGTGCCAAAAATATTTTTGTTAATTTTATTTTACATACACATTTGAACAGAGTTGAAAATTTTAGTAGCTGCTTGAGTATTAGTAGGTAACATTTTGTTAGCGTCTTTGTTTTAGCATGAATTCGTATTTTTAGTGTTTTCGGTTATCTTTTTTGTTTTGCTGCTTTTGTCGGCGTCTAGCAACGCAAGCAGCGGAAATGATTCGATGTAATTTGCCTTTGTGTAATCAACTCCTTTGTAGCAGATTTATTTGTTGCTCTTCACCTTCCCTTTGGCGTTCTCAAGTAGTGCTTTTAGTGTTTCAAATTGCCTTTGGTTGTCTCTCACTGTTTGATTCTCGTTTAGGTTTAAGGGAAGAAAGCTTGACTATGCTTACATGATTTTAGGCATTTAAAAAGGATCATATCCTGTAATGTTGAAGAGTAGTTGTAGGTATCGGTATGACTTTATTTGGAAAGCTTTTTTCAACATCGTTAAAACGTACTATGGAAGGTGGCATACTTTTGTGTGTAATAAATGTATTGTATACTTTTGGGGGTTTTAAATATAAAATAAATAAAATAAATAGAAAAAAATAAAATAAAATTTAATTAAAAATAAAAAAATAAAATAAAATAGCATAACGTAAAATAAAATAAAATAAAATAAAATAAAATAAAATAAAATAAAATAAAATAAAATAAAATTAAACTAAATTAAACTAAATTAAATTAAATTAAATTAAATTAAATTAAATTAAATTAAATTAAATTAAATTAAATTAAATTAAATTAAATTAAATTAAATTAAATTAAATTAAATTAAATTAAATTAAATTAAATTAAATTAAATTAAATTAAATTAAATTAAATTAAATTAAATTAAATTAAATTAAATTAAATTAAATTAAATTAAATTAAATTAAATTAAATTAAATTAAATAAAAAAGAAATTAAAAATTAAAAAAAAATAAAAAATTAATAAATAAAAAAAAAAATAAAATGAAATAAAACCAAAAACAAACTGAATAGCCCTTTATCTGCAAAATTCATCCAATTCCTCTATATGAAATTAAATTTTTTTGCTAATACCAATCAAATTTCTTTTAAAATTATTTAATAATAATTGAATTCATAACCGTAATTAATTTTAAAAACAAAAGAAAAAACAGGAAAAGTTATTATCACACAAAGGCAACAACCAACCAACCAAGGAAACCACACACACACACACCCTAAAACGAAACATATTCAAACAAAAATTCCTCGCTTTCGTCCATCTGAAGCAGACTAATAATATTCGAAGAAACTCATTAATAAATCATTTTTCACAATGAATTTTTCTGCTTCTGTTTAACTTGTCTGAGGCGAGCGCGAACAACAAAAATAAAAATAAATATTTTCTAGCCAACAATTATCCAAGAAATTTCGCCACCCGCAGCAAGTACGCGCTTAAATACCAGCTGGGTTGATGACAGCCACCACAAGAACACGACAGCCGACAGCCCAATTTATTGCGGCTCAAACACTATGAAAAACCCAATTTCCATAATCTCAGGTGGGCAGACAGTGAAACAGACAGACAGACAAGAGCATAATCGTCAAGTTTTCAACGCATCAACTTTGGCAGCAACTTCACTTCACGCACCGATTAAGAAGATTGGACGAGACTGAAGAGTGGTGTTAGCGAAGCGTAGTTAGTTGTTGTTGTATTTGAGGTTTTCTTTGCAAACTATGCATTACAAAACTTTTAATACTCTCTACTTTTCGATGTTTGTGTTTTGTTGTTGCATAGAAGGTATGTGTGTGTGTTTATGTTTCGACGTTAAAGTCAATAAAATCCACTTAATTTCAAATTCAGACCAATTCTGTCTTTAACTTACGCACTCATCAATGCAAAGCTTATGATATACTCACTTTAGTTGGTTTTCTATCCGCAATTTAGCTCGCTGTTTCATTCTTTCCTCCTCACCTAGAAAGGAAACTGCGGATTGGTATTCGCTGTCTCATCAATTGCTCATTATTCAAGGCTTTTAACGCTGAATATTGGAAAATTTACGCGTGAACTTCCTTGAGGCTTTTATTGCACGAACTTTTCTGCAAGAGTGCGGCTGTTGTTGGCAAAGTTTAGGCGACAAATTAATGCGAAATTGTGTTTATGGATAAAATATTCGAATTAAGTCTAGAAATATTGTAAATATTTGCGTGACATTCACGATGATGGATGAGGCTGGTAAAAACTCAGATTAAACGAGAATCACTTGAACTGGACTACAATTTTTTCTTTTGAATACTTAATTTAAAAATGGTTTCTTTTCACTTGAAAAAAGTTTCTATTCACTTGAAAAAGGTTTTTTTTCACTTGAAAAAGGTTTCTTTTCACTTGAAAAAGTTTTCTTTTCACTTAAAAACGTTTTTTTCACTTGTAAAAAGTTTCTTTTCACTTGTAAAAAGTTTCTTTTCACTTGTAAAAAGTTTCTTTTCACTTGTAAAAAGTTTCTTTTCACTTGTAAAAAGTTTCTTTTCACTTGTAAAAAGTTTCTTTTCACTTGTAAAAAGTTTCTTTTCACTTGAAAAAGGTTTATTTTTTCTTGAAATAGTTTTATTTTTTCTTGAAAAAGGTTTATTTTTTCTTGAAAAAGTTACATTTTTTCTTGAAAAAAGTTTATTTTTTCTTGAAAGAGTTTTTTCTTTTATTTTGAAAAAGGTTTCTTTTTTTTTTAAAAGGTTTCTTTTTTTTGAAAAAGGTTTCTTTTTTTGAAAAAGGTTTCTTTTTTTGAAAAAGGTTTCTTTTTTTAAAAAAGGTCTCTTTTTTAAAAAGGTTTCTTTTTTGTGAAAAAGGTTTTGTAAGGTATCTTTTCACTTGAAATAAGTGCCTTATGGCTTGAAAAAGGTTTCTTTTTTCCTTGAAAAAGGTTTCTTTTTTCCTTGAAAAAGGTTTCTTTTTTCCTTGAAAAAGGTTTCTTTTTTCCTTGAAAAAGGTTTATTTTGACCAAAAAGGTTTATTTTGACCAAAAAAGAGTTCTTTTGACCCAAAAAGGTTTGTTTTAACCCAAAAAGGTCTATTTCGATCCGAAAAGGGTTTCTTTAATTCAAAAAGGTTTATATTGATCCGAAAAAGTTTCTTTTGAACCAAAAAGTTTCTTTTGACCCAAAAAGGTTTATGTTGATCCAAAAGGGTTCCTTTTACTCAGGTTTATATTGATCCGAAAAAGGTCTATTTCGACCCAAAAAGGGTTCCTTTTACTCAAAAAGGTTTATATTGATCCGAAAAAGGTTTCTTTTGACCCAAAAAGTTTCTTTTGACCCAAAAAGGTTTATGTTGATCCAAAAGGTTTACTTCGACTCAAATGCCTTGTTTTTGACCCAAAAAGGTCTATTTCGACCCAAAAAGGGTTTCTTTAACTCAAAAAGGTTTATTTTGATCCGAAAAGGGGTTCCTTTGAACCAAAAAGGTCTATTTCTACCCAAAAAGGGTTCCTTTTACTCAAAAAGGTTTATATTGATCCGAAAAAGGTTTCTTTTGACCCAAAAAGTTTCTTTTGACCCAAAAAGGTTTATGTTGATCCAAAAGGTTTACTTCGACTCAAATGCCTTGTTTTTGACCCAAAAAGGTCTATTTCGACCCAAAAAGGGATCCTTTTACTCAAAAAGGTTTATATTAATCAGAAAAAGGTTTCTTTTGACCCAAAAAGGTCTATTTCGTTCCAACAAGGGTTTCTTTAACTCAAAAAGGTTTATTTTGATCCGAAAAGGGGTTCCTGACCCAAAAAGGTCTATTTCGACCCAAAAAGGGTTTCTTTTACTCTAAAAGGTTTATATTGATCCGAAAAAGATTTCTTTTGACCCAAAAAGTTTCTTTTGACCCAAAAAGTTTCTTTTGACCCAAAAGGTTTCTTTTGACCCAAAAACTTTCTTTTGACCCAAAAAGTTTCTTTTGACCCAAAAAGTTGCTTTTGACCCAAAAAGTTTCTTTTGACCCAAAAAGTTTCTTTTGACCCAAAAAGTTTCTTTTGACCCAAAAAGTTTCTTTTGGCCCAAAAAGTTTCTTTTGACCCAAAAAGTTTCTTTTGACCCAAAAAGGTTTATGTTGATCCAAAAGGTTTACTTCGACTCAAATGCCTTGTTTTTGACCCAAAAAGGTCTATTTCGACCCAAAAAGGGTTTCTTTAACTCAAAAAGGTTTATTTTGATCCGAAAAGGGGTTCCTTTGAACCAAAAAGGTCTATTTCTACCCAAAAAGGGTTCCTTTTACTCAAAAAGGTTTATATTGATCCGAAAAAGGTTTCTTTTGACCCAAAAAGTTTCTTTTGACCCAAAAAGGTTTATGTTGATCCAAAAGGTTTACTTCGACTCAAATGCCTTGTTTTTGACCCAAAAAGGTCTATTTCGACCCAAAAAGGGTACCTTTTACTCAAAAAGGTTTATATTAATCAGAAAAAGGTTTCTTTTGACCCAAAAAGGTCTATTTCGTTCCAACAAGGGTTTCTTTAACTCAAAAAGGTTTATTTTGATCCGAAAAGGGGTTCCTGACCCAAAAAGGTCTAATTCGACCCAAAAAGGGTTTCTTTTACTCTAAAAGGTTTATATTGATCCGAAAAAGATTTCTTTTGACCCAAAAAGTTTCTTTTGACCCAAAAAGTTTCTTTTGACCCAAAAGGTTTCTTTTGACCCAAAAAGTTTCTTTTGACCCAAAAAGTTTCTTTTGACCCAAAAAGTTTCTTTTGACCCAAAAAGTTTCTTTTGACCCAAAAAGTTTCTTTTGACCCAAAAAGGTTTATGTTGATCCAAAAGGTTTACTTCGACTCAAATGCCTTGTTTTTGACCCAAAAAGGTCTATTTCGACCCAAAAAGGGTTTCTTTAACTCAAAAAGGTTTATTTTGATCCGAAAAGGGGTTCCTTTGAACCAAAAAGGTCTATTTCGACCCAAAAAGGGTTTCTTTTGACCCAAAAAGTTTCTTTTGACCCAAAAAGTTTCTTTTGACCCAAAAAGTTTCTTTTGACCCAAAAAGGTTTATGTTGATCCAAAAGGTTTACTTCGACTCAAATGCCTTGTTTTTGACCCAAAAAGGTCTATTTCGACCCAAAAAGGGATCCTTTTACTCAAAAAGGTTTATATTAATCAGAAAAAGGTTTCTTTTGACCCAAAAAGGTCTATTTCGTTCCAACAAGGGTTTCTTTAACTCAAAAAGGTTTATTTTGATCCGAAAAGGGGTTCCTGACCCAAAAAGGTCTATTTCGACCCAAAAAGGGTTTCTTTTACTCTAAAAGGTTTATATTGATCCGAAAAAGATTTCTTTTGACCCAAAAAGTTTCTTTTGACCCAAAAAGTTTCTTTTGACCCAAAAAGTTTCTTTTGACCCAAAAAGTTTCTTTTGATCCAAAAGGTTTACTTCGACTCAAATGCCTTGTTTTTGACCCAAAAAGGTCTATTTCGACCCAAAAAGGGTTCCTTTTATTCAAAAAGGTTTATATTGATCCGAAAAAGGTTTCTTTTGACCCAAAAAGGTCTATTTCGTTCCAAAAAGGGTTTCTTTAACTCAAAAAGGTTTATTTGATCCGAAAAGGGGTTCCTTTGACCCAAAAAGGTTTATTTTGATCCGAAAAGGATTTCTTTTACCTCAAAAACGATTATTTGCACCCAAAAATGGTTTCTTTGAACTCAAAAAGGTTTATTTTGACCCAAAGGGGTTTATTTTATCTGAAAAAGGTTTATTTTGACACAAAAATGGTTTCTGTTAACACAAAAAGGTTTATTTTGACGCAAAAAAGGGTTTCTTTTAACCCACAAGATTTATTTTGATCCAAAAAGGGTTTCTTTTAACCCAAAAAGGATTATTTTGACCAAAAAGTGGTCTTTTAACTAAAAAAGGTTTATTTTGACCCAAAAAGGCTTTCTTTTAACCCACAAGGTTTATTTTGATCCGAAAAGGGTTTCTTTTAACTCAAAAGGGTTTATTTTGAGCCAAAAAGGGTTTCTTTAACTCAAAAAGGTTTATTTTGACCAAAAAGGGGGATTTAAATTAAAAAGGTTTATTTTGTCTCAAAAAGGGTTTCTTGTAGCTGAAAAAGGGGTTTTTGACCCAAAAAGAGTTTCTTGTTTCTCAAAAAGGTTTATTTTGACCCAAAAAGGGTTTCTTGTAGCTCAAAAAGGTTTATTTAACTCAATAAAAAAGGTGATTTTTATTTAACTTGAACGGGGTTTATTTTGAGTTAAAAAACTTCCTTTGGTGGTCAAGTTGGAAATACGTTGCTTAATTGATTTATGAGCCTTAAAACTCTGACGGAATTTTACGAAATTTAAAGCAAGCATTTTTGGTTAGAAAGACAACAAGAACATTGCTAAAACAAAAACATTTCATGGAGGATATAATTTCCTTTAATTGGTTAAATAAATATTTAAATAAGCTTAACCGCAAATAATTTAAATAATAATGATGAAAATTTTTGGAATGCAACTATAAAAGAAACACATGCAGGTGTGCCGAGGTCAACCGCTACAACAACACTACAACATTGTCTGATATGACTGGCAAACAGTGATGAAATTGAAAAAAGGCTGAGTTCAACTGAATTTTCTATTGTTTAACAAAATGTTAAATTTTTCGACTGAGACTAAAAAGGTGCTAACTCGAAAGAATGAAATTTTACATGGCAGACACAGAATGTTTAAAATTTGTATAATATTCTGGAAAAGCCGACTAAAAAGTAAGTTGTTTTCATAAGCTAATTTAATGTGTCGAAATGTTTTTGTTGTCGCAGTGTATGTATGTAGATCTCGTCAATATTTCAAGACTTTTTTTTGGTTAAACTGAGTTATTAGATTTTTACTTTCAACCGAACATATTATGTTTTTAAGTGTGGAATTTTTTTGCAGAGCACAGTTAACCTGCCAATATATCAAATTGACACTTGCCAATAAATAAGGTGTTACATCGAAATAGCTGTGAATATTTGTACATACCTATGAATGGATATTCAAGTATGTGTATGTATTTTTATTGTTACATTTTTACATACACACACACTTTTTTTACAAATGTTCAACCACAAAAGCAATTAAATTTCAAATTAAATTTAATTGAAATGCGTCATTACGAATTATATAAATTGTTAATAAGGCATTTTGCATGAAGCATGCAATTAAAGAAATACACACGAACAATTGGTCCAGGCGAGGAAAAGAAAACATTTACTATATACGAAAGTGATCTTACTTTTTCCAAGTCATAAGAAACTTTTTTTTAAATCAAAGAGACCTTTTTTAAATCAAGAATACCTATTTTAAATCAAGGATATCTTTTTTAAATCAAGAATACCTATTTTAAATCAAGGATATTTTTTGTAAAGTCAAGGATATCTTTTTTTAAATCAAAGAAACCTTTTTTAAATCAAGAATACCTTTTTTAAATCAAGGATATCTTTTTTAAGTCAAGGATACCTTTTTTAAATCAAGGATACCTTTTTTAAATTAAGGATATCTTTTCTAAAACAAGGATATCTTTTGTAACCTTTTTTAAATCAAAGAAACCTTTTTTAAATCAAAGAAACCTTTTTTAAATCAAAGAAACCTTTTTTAAATCAAAGAAACCTTTTTTAAATCAAAGAAACCTTTTTTAAATCAAAGAAACCTTTTTTAAATCAAAGAAACCTTTTTTAAATCAAAGAAACCTTTTTTAAATCAAAGAAACCTTTTTTAAATCAAAGAAACCTTTTTTAAATCAAAGAAACCTTTTTTAAATCAAAGAAACCTTTTTTAAATCAAAGAAACCTTTTTTAAATCAAAGAAACCTTTTTTAAATCAAAGAAACCTTTTTTAAATCAAAGAAACCTTTTTTAAATCAAAGAAACCTTTTTTAAATCAAAGAAACCTTTTTTAAATCAAAGAAACCTTTTTTAAATCAAAGAAACCTTTTTTAAATCAAAGAAACCTTTTTTAAATCAAAGAAACCTTTTTTAAATCAAAGAAACCTTTTTTAAATCAAAGAAACCTTTTTTAAATCAAAGAAACCTTTTTTAAATCAAAGAAACCTTTTTTAAATCAAAGAAACCTTTTTTAAATCAAAGAAACCTTTTTTAAATCAAAGAAACCTTTTTTAAATCAAAGAAACCTTTTTTAAATCAAAGAAACCTTTTTTAAATCAAAGAAACCTTTTTTAAATCAAAGAAACCTTTTTTAAATCAAAGAAACCTTTTTTAAATCAAAGAAACCTTTTTTAAATCAAAGAAACCTTTTTTAAATCAAAGAAACCTTTTTTAAATCAAAGAAACCTTTTTTAAATCAAAGAAACCTTTTTTAAATCAAAGAAACCTTTTTTAAATCAAAGAAACCTTTTTTAAATCAAAGAAACCTTTTTTAAATCAAAGAAACCTTTTTTAAATCAAAGAAACCTTTTTTAAATCAAAGAAACCTTTTTTAAATCAAAGAAACCTTTTTTAAATCAAAGAAACCTTTTTTAAATCAAAGAAACCTTTTTTAAATCAAAGAAACCTTTTTTAAATCAAAGAAACCTTTTTTAAATCAAAGAAACCTTTTTTAAATCAAAGAAACCTTTTTTAAATCAAAGAAACCTTTTTTAAATCAAAGAAACCTTTTTTAAATCAAAGAAACCTTTTTTAAATCAAAGAAACCTTTTTTAAATCAAAGAAACCTTTTTTAAATCAAAGAAACCTTTTTTAAATCAAAGAAACCTTTTTTAAATCAAAGAAACCTTTTTTAAATCAAAGAAACCTTTTTTAAATCAAAGAAACCTTTTTTAAATCAAAGAAACCTTTTTTAAATCAAAGAAACCTTTTTTAAATCAAAGAAACCTTTTTTAAATCAAAGAAACCTTTTTTAAATCAAAGAAACCTTTTTTAAATCAAAGAAACCTTTTTTAAATCAAAGAAACCTTTTTTAAATCAAAGAAACCTTTTTTAAATCAAAGAAACCTTTTTTAAATCAAAGAAACCTTTTTTAAATCAAAGAAACCTTTTTTAAATCAAAGAAACCTTTTTTAAATCAAAGAAACCTTTTTTAAATCAAAGAAACCTTTTTTAAATCAAAGAAACCTTTTTTAAATCAAAGAAACCTTTTTTAAATCAAAGAAACCTTTTTTAAATCAAAGAAACCTTTTTTAAATCAAAGAAACCTTTTTTAAATCAAAGAAACCTTTTTTAAATCAAAGAAACCTTTTTTAAATCAAAGAAACCTTTTTTAAATCAAAGAAACCTTTTTTAAATCAAAGAAACCTTTTTTAAATCAAAGAAACCTTTTTTAAATCAAAGAAACCTTTTTTAAATCAAAGAAACCTTTTTTAAATCAAAGAAACCTTTTTTAAATCAAAGAAACCTTTTTTAAATCAAAGAAACCTTTTTTAAATCAAAGAAACCTTTTTTAAATCAAAGAAACCTTTTTTAAATCAAAGAAACCTTTTTTAAATCAAAGAAACCTTTTTTAAATCAAAGAAACCTTTTTTAAATCAAAGAAACCTTTTTTAAATCAAAGAAACCTTTTTTAAATCAAAGAAACCTTTTTTAAATCAAAGAAACCTTTTTTAAATCAAAGAAACCTTTTTTAAATCAAAGAAACCTTTTTTAAATCAAAGAAACCTTTTTTAAATCAAAGAAACCTTTTTTAAATCAAAGAAACCTTTTTTAAATCAAAGAAACCTTTTTTAAATCAAAGAAACCTTTTTTAAATCAAAGAAACCTTTTTTAAATCAAAGAAACCTTTTTTAAATCAAAGAAACCTTTTTTAAATCAAAGAAACCTTTTTTAAATCAAAGAAACCTTTTTTAAATCAAAGAAACCTTTTTTAAATCAAAGAAACCTTTTTTAAATCAAAGAAACCTTTTTTAAATCAAAGAAACCTTTTTTAAATCAAAGAAACCTTTTTTAAATCAAAGAAACCTTTTTTAAATCAAAGAAACCTTTTTTAATCAAAGAAACCTTTTTTAAATCAAAGAAACCTTTTTTAAATCAAAGAAACCTTTTTTAAATCAAAGAAACCTTTTTTAATCAAAGAAACCTTTTTTAAATCAAAGAAACCTTTTTTAATCAAAGAAACGTTTTTTAAATCAAAGAAACCTTTTTTAAATCAAAGAAACCTTTTTTAATCAAAGAAACCTTTTTTAAATCAAAGAAACCTTTTTTAATCAAAGAAACGTTTTTTAAATCAAAGAAACCTTTTTTAAATCAAAGAAACCTTTTTTAAATCAAAGAAACCTTTTTTAAATCAAAGAAACCTTTTTTAAATCAAAGAAACCTTTTTTAAATCAAAGAAACCTTTTTTAAATCAAAGAAACCTTTTTTAAATCAAAGAAACCTTTTTTAAATCAAAGAAACCTTTTTTAAATCAAAGAAACCTTTTTTAAATCAAAGAAACCTTTTTTAAATCAAAGAAACCTTTTTTAAATCAAAGAAACCTTTTTTAAATCAAAGAAACCTTTTTTAAATCAAAGAAACCTTTTTTAAATCAAAGAAACCTTTTTTAAATCAAAGAAACCTTTTTTAAATCAAAGAAACCTTTTTTAAATCAAAGAAACCTTTTTTAAATCAAAGAAACCTTTTTTAAATCAAAGAAACCTTTTTTAAATCAAAGAAACCTTTTTTAAATCAAAGAAACCTTTTTTAAATCAAAGAAACCTTTTTTAAATCAAAGAAACCTTTTTTAAATCAAAGAAACCTTTTTTAAATCAAAGAAACCTTTTTTAAATCAAAGAAACCTTTTTTAAATCAAAGAAACCTTTTTTAAATCAAAGAAACCTTTTTTAAATCAAAGAAACCTTTTTTAAATCAAAGAAACCTTTTTTAAATCAAAGAAACCTTTTTTAAATCAAAGAAACCTTTTTTAAATCAAAGAAACCTTTTTTAAATCAAAGAAACCTTTTTTAAATCAAAGAAACCTTTTTTAAATCAAAGAAACCTTTTTTAAATCAAAGAAACCTTTTTTAAATCAAAGAAACCTTTTTTAAATCAAAGAAACCTTTTTTAAATCAAAGAAACCTTTTTTAAATCAAAGAAACCTTTTATAAATCAAAGAAACCTTTTTTAAATCAAAGAAACCTTTTTTAAATCAAAGAAACCTTTTTTAAATCAAAGAAACCTTTTTTAAATCAAAGAAACCTTTTTTAAATCAAAGAAACCTTTTTTAAATCAAAGAAACCTTTTATAAATCAAAGAAACCTTTTTTAAATCAAAGAAACCTTTTTTAAATCAAAGAAACCTTTTTTAAATCAAAGAAACCTTTTTTAAATCAAAGAAACCTTTTTTAAATCAAAGAAACCTTTTTTAAATCAAAGAAACCTTTTTTAAATCAAAGAAACCTTTTTTAAATCAAAGAAACCTTTTTTAAATCAAAGAAACCTTTTTTAAATCAAAGAAACCTTTTTTAAATCAAAGAAACCTTTTTTAAATCAAAGAAACCTTTTTTAAATCAAAGAAACCTTTTTTAAATCATAGAAACCTTTTTTAAATCAAAGAAACCTTTTCTAAATCAAAGAAACCTTTTTTAAATCAAAGAAACCTTTTTTAAATCAAAGAAATCTTTTTTAAATTAAAGAAACCTTTTTTAAATCAAACAAGCCTTTTTTAAATCAAAGAAACCTTTTTTAAATCAAAGAAACCTTTTTTAAATCAAAGAAACCTTTTTTAAATCAAAGAAACCTTTTTTAAATCAAAGAAACCTTTTTTAAATCAAAGAAACCTTTTTTAAAAAGAAAACTTTTTTAAATAAAAGAAACTTTTTTAAATCAAAGAAACCTTTTTTAAATCAAAGAAACCTTTTTTAAATCAAAGAAACCTTTTTTAAATCAAAGAAACCTTTTCTAAATCAAAGAAACCTTTTTTAAATCAAAGAAACCTTTTTTAAATCAAAGAAACCTTTTTTAAATCAAAGAAACCTTTTTTAAATCAAAGAAATCTTTTTTAAAATCAAAGAAACTTTTTTAAATCAAAGAAACCTTTTTTTAATCAAATAAAGGTTTTTTAAATCAAAGAAACATTTTTCAAGCCAAAAGAAATCTTTTCAAGTCAAAACAACGTCTTTCAACTCAAAAGGAACCCCTTTCAACTCAAAAGAAACCTATTTCTAGTTAAAATAAACCTTCCTGAACGCCTCATCCCGCCCTTATATTTTTTAACCCTTATTTTAAGAGATAGCCTAACCCAGATCGCGGAACTGGACATAAAAGACTTGATGGCCTTCATAAAGTCATCTACGTGGTTCTAGGAGGAGTAACGGCGTCGGTTTAGGAGTGTCAGTCCAGGGATACTGCTATGTGGAAAATCCCAACAACTCAGGGATTTTCCATATGGCCGGGTCGGGACTGACTTTCCTTGTGTTGGTGGTATCACAACGGGCCTTTCAAAAGTGGCCTAAGTGTGCCTCTGAGGCAGCCCTTGGAACCTAACCTTAAGGGTTATCTCCAAAAAAAGCCTTACTAGCACCTATCATTTGATACCCATATTTTACTAATAATGAAATATTACAAATATTTCTTCGAAATTTGTAGATTAGTTTAAAAGTTTAAACATTTTTAAGGTTGTTAGAGGGTTACATTTTTTTATAAGAATATTTTAAAATCAGACTATTTAAAAAAGTCCTTCTTGGGTACTATTTTTCCTACAGGGATAACACATACGAGCATCGAGTGCACATTGGCTGCAATCCGTTAACCCATTCACGACCAATTTGACTGCTGCGTCATTTTAGCAATAATAATGGTAATTATTGATGCGTAACTGTTGAATATCGTCAACTGTCTGAGTCGACTGTGATGTATACCACCAATGGCCGAACACAAATTTTCCTGCCTATCCAACGCTGGTTATTCCATTGCACATAGTTTGGCTAACATTTATGCTACATATTCCATACCTCTATATCTTAATATCTTTTACTGCAACTACATTTCAATTCGTTTATCGTGCGCATTTCGTTATTTCAGTTTAATCGCCTTTATGTCCTTGATCATGCATAGGATACTAATTTGATAATGCCACCATTTAGTGGAATGCAAAAAGTGACTATAATCAATGCAACAACAACAAGAGCTGTCCTTAAAATAGCTGACCAACAAATAGCGCATCGCAAGCCAACGCAAGAATGGTCAATGAAGTTCATTTTAGTTTACCGTACAGTCAAAGCTTCTTATGTCGCCCAATTTCAAATGATGCTGAACCTTTTTTGGTTGACATTCGGACATACACCTTAACATGCCTTGGCCCACACAAACAAAAACATTTCTACAAACAATTTTATGTATGTATATAACGTTGAATGCTTCACTTCATATGCCTTTAGCTTTGCAAATTCGCATGCAATTCACATTCGGCAAACTGTTATCACGTTCAACACGAGTGGATTTACAGACAAGTAGTGTAAGTACTCGTATGTTGTAGTATGCATCATTTACCGCTAGCTCTCCCTCTACCTCTGCGCTGCATTAAATTTACTTTATCTCTGCCCAGCCTATAGTTGCAAAATGTTATTGGCTTGTCGCTTGCCACTTTTGTCTGAATACGAATTCGAATAATGTGTTGATTTCATATTCAATGCATGTTGCAGTGTTGCGTGCATATGAATTGGTTTGTGCGAATGTATGTGTGACAAGCTGTGTATTGCATACAAATATAAAAATAGTTTTTCTTTTAGTTCAGTTTATGCTGCACTAGTGTATAACTTCATTGCAATCGTCTATTAAGTCATTAAGTGATTTAAAATTTGGTATTCGAACAAGTTTTGTAAATTAAAATTAAATTATTAGCTGCAAAAAGGACGCAAATACATAAATACCCTCATAAATATTTATCTAGCCAACTATAGGGAACTTTAAGGAACAGTGATCTAGATGAAAATCTTGCTTGAAATTTTCTAAAAAGCTGTCAGTCTCAGGGTTTATAGATCGATTAACCATTGTGAAATTTGTTCAAGTCAAAACAAAACTTGTTCAAAAAAAATTCATTTTTCATATTAAGAGAAACCTCTACAAGTCAGTAGAAAGCTTTTTAATTCAGAAGACCACTTATAAAGTCAAATGAAACCTTTTCAATGCAAAAGAAATCTTTTAAAAGTCAACAGAAACCTTTCTAAATTCAAAATCCCTTTTTCCATTCAAAAAAACTTTTCTCCGTTAAAAAAAACCCTTTATTAATTCCAAAAAACCATTTTTAATTATAAAAACCTTTTTAATTCAAAAAAAAACTTTTTTTATTAAAAAAAAACTTTTTTTATTAAAAAAAAACTCTTTTATTTAAAAAACCTTTTTTAATTAAAAAAAACCTTTTGTAATCCAAAAAACCTTTTTTATTAAAAAAAAACCTTTTCTACGTCCCATTTTCCATTCAACAAACTCCTTTATCCATTAAATTTTTTAATTCAAAAAACCTTTTTTTAATTAAAAAAAAAAACTTTAATTAAAAAAAAACTTTTTTAATTCAAAAAAAACTTGTTTAATTAAAAAAACCCTTTTCAACTCAAAAAAACTTTTTCAATTAAAAAAAAAAACGTTTTTCAATTCAAAAAAACCTTTTTTAATTCAAAAAAACCCATTTGCAATACAAAAGAACCTTTTTAAATTAAAAACAAAACCTTTTTTTATTCAAAAAATCTTTTTTAATTAAAAAAGCCTTTTTCAATTCAAAAAAACTTTTTCAATTCAAAAAACCTTTTTCAATTCAAAAAAAACTTTTTTAATTCAAAAAAGCCTTTTTTAATTCCAAAAAAATCTTTTGTAATTCAAAAAACCTTTTTTAATTAAAAAAAAAAAAACCTTTTTAATTAAAAAAAACCTTTTTTAATTAACAAAAAACTTTTTTAATTAAAAAAAAACATTTTTTAAATCCCATTTTCCATTCAACAAACACCTTTCTCCATTAAAAAAAAACCCTTTTTTAATTCAAAAAACCTTTTTTTAATTCAAAAAAACATTTTTAATTCAAAAAAACCTTTTTTAATTAAAAAAGCCTTTTTCAATTCAAAAAACTTTTTCAATTAAAAAAAAACTTTTTTAATAAAAAAAAACCTTTTATAATTTAAAAAACCTTTTTTAATAAAAAAACCTTATCTAAATCCCATTTTCCTTTCAACAAACACCTTTCTCCATTAATTTTTTTAATTCAAAAAAACCTTTTTTAATTCAAAAAAAAACTTTTTTAATTCAAAAAGCCTTTTTTAATTCAAAAAACCTTTTTCAATTAAAAAAAAAACCTTTTTTTAATTAAAAAAACCTTTTTTAATTAAAAAAAAAATTATTTTATTCAAAAAACTTTTTTAATTAAAAAAAAAATTATTTTATTCAAAAAACTTTTTTAATTAAAAAAAAAAAATTCTTTTATTCAAAAAACTTTTTTAATTAAAATAACCTTTTTTATTAAAGAACCGTTTTTAATTAAAAAAAACCTTTTTTAACTTAAAAAAAATGGTTTAATTCAAAAAGAACCTTTTTCGATAAAATAAAAAACATTTTTTTTCAATTCAAAAAATCTTTTTCAATTCAAAAGAAACCTTTTTCAATTCAAAAAATCTTTTTCAATTTAAAAGAAACTTTTTCCAAGTCAAAAGAAGCCTTTTTCAAGTCGAAAGAAACCTTTTTCCATTCAAAAATATCTTTTTTAGTCAAAACAACCTTTTTCACTTCAAAAAAAACTTTTTCAACCCAAAAAACCTTTTTCCATTAAAAAGAAGCCTTTTTTAGTTCAGAAGAAGCCTTTTTAAAGTCGAGATTTTACATGTCTGTATATCTTCAAAAAATTTAAAATTTTTCCGTACAAAAAGTACTAACAATAAAATATCTTTTAAATGAACTTGTTAAAAAAAAAAAAAAACATTTTACAAAATAAATCATATAAAATATAATACAAAAAACAAAACAAAGTTATAACAACAAATTCCTTTGTGTAAAAAATAAATCTACAACAACACTTAATCTCCGAAAAAAATGCCTGCTTGACTTGTTGGCAACACTTCAAGTGGAAAATTTGGCTGAGCTTGGCCGGCTGTACATTTAAGCGGATGGGTGCAAATGAACGAACCAACGGTCAAGCGCATAAAAAGGCGCTGAAGTGGAGCGAGCAACACTACGCGCCAGTTGAGCAGAGACAAACGCACCAACTAAGAGACAGGTTTATAGGACGAAACAAGGGTCAGTTGTAGCCAGTAAATGTCTGCATACAAGTATTTAAACGAATGTGTGTATGAGTGTTTACGCTTACTGAACTTCGAGATGGGATTTCATGTGTGTGTATTATCATATTTTATATGTTGCAGCTAAAGCGTTTAACTCTCATGCCATATAAAGTTTAATGAGCCGCAATTAATCGTACACGACAACCAACGACACTGTAAAAACATTAACGAAACTTGTTTATATGTGTATGTATGTATGTGTGTGTGTGTGTGTGTGTGTGAGTGTGCTTGTGGGAGTAGGCACTTTTATTTATTTATATGTAAGTACATGTGCATACATTTATTTGTACTAGGGTGTGAGTTTATACTTTCGCTATTAAAGTAAACTCACAACAGTTGTAAGGATAAAGATAAATGCATAAACTTGTTAATTGTTATTGGACTACTAAGTAGAGTTGTGAACGTTTGTCTCAGATTTTTTACTTTTGTTTATGGTGCATATGTTTTACATAAATGTACTTAAGACTGTCCCGAAATTTTTAAAATTTGTGTTATTTAAACGCATTCTCCCTAATTTTTTTGGCCATTATGCATCTAAAACTATGTTGGTAAAGTTTTATGTAATTCGGAAGTTATCAGTAAAATCTCAGTGCATTCCACTGCGTTTTGCAAGGGCTTCATAATATGTAGATCGATATATGATGTTTGTAAGTATGAGAAGAAGAAGAGATGGACCCATCACTAAGTATACCGAAATGATTAGGATTACGAGATGAGTTGATTTAGCCATGTCCGTCTGTCCGTCTGTCTGTCTGTCTGTCTGTCTGTCTGTCTGTTTGAACGCAAACTAGTCCCTCAGTTTTTGAGATATTTGGCTGAAATTTTGTATGCGGCCACCATTTTCTAATATAGGAATCATTTGTCGGAACCAGCAAGATCAGATCGATGTTACATATAGCTCCCATACAATCGATTGTTCCGATAAACGGATTTTGGGCTATAACTCCTGTAATTAAAGAGGTAGGAACGTGAAATTTTGTAAAAGTTTCTTATTTCATATAAGAAATATCGATGTTGAAAATCATCGAGATGGGATAAATATTTCACATAGCCCCCATACAATCGATTGTTCCGATAAACGGATTTTCGTAGATAACTCCTGTAATTATATAGGTAGGGAAGTGAAATTTCGTAACAATTGTTTTTTTAGAATGTGGAATGTCGATGTTAAAAATCAATGAGATTGGACCAATATAACACATCGCCCCCATATAATCGATAGTTCCGATAATTTCGGTATGAGCTAAAGTTAAATTGAAACAGGCTGTACTGGGGAAGACAGCTTTCCTTACTTTTTTTAATTTATTCGATGCTCACGATCTTCAATCAAAACATGAATAAAATTTAACTGAACTTTTCTTACTTGTATGACTAAATGTTACTCATACGCCGTGTATGACCTACAAAAAGTGCATTATAATTGCAAAGTTTCAAGATGTACACAATTATTTTTGCTATAATACATATTGTTACGGAATATACTAAAATACTTTTGAAATTCGAATGTCATTTTCTATTTTTCAATATCTTTGTAAAGGATCCTCTTGTCCTTATAAAAAGTCCAAAAGTGGAGATTTGTTACACAGTTCTTTCTATATTCGCAAAATATTAAAATCATGTAATTTCCGAGGCCTTAATGTAATTTTGTGAAAGTTATTTAGGCTAAAATGCACCAATATAGAGGATATGCCTATAAAATTTCGAACTAAAACTTTTTTCCATACATTTTTGGTACACTCTAATGTACTTCTACTGTACAGATATGCGATATATTCGTAGCTGTGAATGTAAATATATCCCGTATTGAGATATCCAGAATTCATCGCTGCCTCATTGTAATAAAATTGTACATTTGCTTCTTGAATACCTCTCTCACACCTACATAGCTATAAAATTGTATATGAACAGGAGGATATTCCTCAGTCTTTTGAATCGTTTTTAATAAATATTCGATTACATTTGATTGCGGTGAAAAAGTTTTAAGAACTTTAACATGACAAAGCAGTTAAGCGAATAATACTGAAATCAGATGAGACGGCTGGTCATTTATTCACCAAAATACCTAGTCGGAACGCTTCTAGGATTCACTTTGCTTTATAAACATATAAGATAAATCGAGTAATATTAAGCAAAAACAAATATTCGCCAGAGCCATTTTTGGGAAAACTATTTATATAGTAAAAAAAATTAGAAATTTCAAAATATTAGTAGTAAATCTTAACAATTCCATTGTAGTAGTGCATGACGTATACGTAACCTGTGATTAAAAAAGGAAGTATTCCATTTGGCCATACTTTCGATATAATATTTAATCGTATTTGCAATTGTAATTGCAACTTTTATGGATTCTTAATACGTTACATAAGTTCAGATTGCACAAACAACATCCATAGATATAAATATATATGTTGGTATTGCTTTTGCCATTAAGTAATGTAATATTTCGATTTTTTTTACAGTTTTCTTCGCTAACGTTCTTACACCGTATACCATCCTCGCCACATCTGTGTAAGACATTTTGTATGCTTTGCGTCATGGTTATGACAATCAACCTCAACAGCAGCAGCAAAGGCAGCATCATCAGCAGCAGCCTACACATCATTGATTGCCAGTCTACGACCTAGCCGGAAGTTATCGGTAAAAGTCGCGATTTATTGCAAAATTTATTGCATTTTTATACCGAAATTATGTAGCGTTAATAAACTTGTAGATACAGCAAGAGACTTGTTTGGCTGGTATTCTCAATTGCTGGTTGTTTTTATGACATTTTCGAACTTCGTAAATATTCAACAGATTTTAATTTGTATTTTGATATGTAAGGTATGTGATTGTTAAGAATATGAGACGGGTTTTAAGGAAAATTGTTTATTGATACACACGTATAATCTTTATAAGTTTTTCAATTCGAGCCGCGGCCTTCCTCTGCTGCTGCTTTAAAGTGCCAAAAGGAAGACCTATGTCTGCTATATTCTCATATCTGCGTAAAGCTTTCCAGCTCGTATTTAAATTTCCTATGATTTTTGCATCTAGAACCTCGAGAAACAAAATATGTATATCTTTTCGTATAGAGTTGAGGAAACATATGAAGGTTCGGAGTTTTCTAAAAAAAAAAAAAAAAAAAAAAAAAAATGAAAAAAAAATAAAAACAAAATAAAAATAACAAAAACAGAAAAAAATTAAAAGAAAAATATAAAAAAAAAATAAAAAAACAAAAAAATAGAATAAAAGTTAAATACAAAAATATATAAAAATACAATAAAAAAAAAAAAAAAAAAAAATTAAACTAAATAAATTAATAAATTTATAAAAAATTAAAAAAATAAAAACAAAAAAATACAATTAAAATAATATAAAACAAAATATAATAAAAAATAAATAAAAGAAACAATAAAAAAATTAAGTTAAAATATTAAATGAAGTTAAAAAAATTTAAAATAATAAAAAACTTAAATAAACTGACAAAAAATAAAAAAAAAATAAAAAAAATAATTTGGAAAAAATAATAAAAAAATAAAAACAAAAAAAATTTAAATAAAAAAAAAAAAACAAAATAAAAAAAATAAAAAAATATAAACAAAATAAATAAAAACAAAATAAAAAAATATAAAAAACAATATAAACAAAAAAATAGAAAAAAAAGATAAATAAAAAATATATAAAAATAAAATAAAAAAATAAAAACAAAACAAAAAATAAATTAAATTGAATAATTTAAAAAATATATATAAAAAAATGAAATAAAATAAAACAAAAAAAAAATATAAAAAAATTAATTGAAGAAGCAATAGAATAAAATGAAGTTAAAAAAAAATAAAAAAAAATACAAATTAAATAAAATTAAAAAAATTAAATTAAATAAAAGAAAATATAAAAAAAGAAAAACAAAAAAAAAAGAATAAAAAGGAATAAAAAAATAATAAAATAAATAAGTTAAATAAAAAAATATATAAATTAAAAACCAAAAAATAAAAAAAAAAAAAACAAAAAATATGTTAAAAAATATAATTAGAAAATAAAATAAAATAAAACAAAAAAAAAAAAATTTAAAAAAGGTAAAATAAAATACAATAAAAAATAAATAAAAGAAACAATCAAATAAAATGAAGTTAAAAAAATTTAATTGAACTTAAAAAAACAAAAATTGTTTAGAATGAAAAAAAAAAAATAAAAATTAAAAAAAAAATTAACAAAAAAAATATAAAAAAAACAGAAAATAGAATTAAAAATAAAGAAATAAGTTAAATAAAAATATGTATATATAAAAGTAAATCAAAAAAAAAAATTAATTTAACAAAATATATTAAATAAAATAAATTAAAAAATATATATCGCTGGCTTCGTGAGCAAATGTCGTAAGCCCTTTTTTTTAATGTATTTATAACTGTACTATCGGTTTGCCTTAAAATCTCATTTAAAAAAAAATGGACTTACGACATTTGCTCACGAAGCCAGCGATATAAAAAATTTAATAAAATGAAAAAAAAAAATAGAATTAAAAAAAAATATAAAATAAAATACAATAAAAAAATAAATAAAAGAAACAGTAAAATAAAATGAAGTTAAAAAAATTTAATTAAATGAATTAAAAAATCAAATAAAAAAAATGAAATTAAATCAAATTAAATTGAGTAAAACAACAAAGTAAAATGTCATAAAATAAAATAGAAAATAGAAATGTCCATGAAAATGAATGATTGCTGAATTTTCGTCTAATGTTTAACTAATGATACCTAAATTAAGTAATGCTATGGATACACACACGGAGATTATCTCCAATAAATCTTCTTTAATCAGATACAAATTTTACCCTCACACACACAAAATTGAAGATTAACAATCGGCGCCAACTAGTGTTTGGGTTGTATTTCTTGCGGCTTAAACTAGATGTCGCTGAGGATTGTTAATTTTTTGATGACATCTGGTGTCCATTTTTATAAGAATCCTTTCACTCCAGTTTTGTTTACATTTTCAATTGACATCCCACTGTTCGAGAATTGGACTACCTGTTAAAATTGTAAAACCGCCACGGAATAAACTTGCATAGAGCGTATAGTTCAGATGTATGATTTTGCATATATGTATATCCGATCTCTAGTAATGAACTACTAGAATTTTTCAAGTATTCAATTCAATCTCAATTATTGTGCAAAAGTAATATAAATTTGTTTGTAAAATAGTTTATAGAAAAAATACTATTTTCAATTATTTTTTTAAATATCATTATTATACGGCAATTAGAGCATTCATCCAAACCTAATCTCTAAACAATGAAAACTCAATTTTCAATCCATAAAAAATCCTCTCGTGATTTTCATATGTACAGTAGTCGGAAAAAGCTGAAAAATTTAAGTATGGGTAGAAACTAGTTTTTATGACTTTGTACACCAAAATTCGTCTAGAGTGAGAGGGTAGAGTAAGAGGAATGCGATACAGAGTTTGCCCCTAAAGTGTACAAATTGACTTTTCAACGCGCCACCGTCGATGCTGCATTTACACAGCTATGGAGCATAAATGTCGCAATCGCATGCAATCAACACTCTAGTCTACAGCCGCAATGTGCCAGAGGGCAAGTCTGGCTGAAAAAAAATTCCAAATCTATGTATGCGCATATTTGGTTGCATATGAATGTGGCAAATGTGGCGGCAGATGTTGTAAGGTGGCGGGAAGTGTGGCAGCAATAATTGACGTTGTTATGATTAAAATTGTTGGTTTACTCTGCGATTTTGTTTTAATTTTTTTTTTTCAACTTTTTAATGTTTCTGCCAATCATTGTTGTAATTGCATGTGTTGCATGTGTTGTGTCAAGATTCATGTCACAGACGCGACGCAAGTGTTGTTGATCGAACGATATTTTTAATAGGCGTTTATTTATTTTTATATTTTTATTTACACAATTATTAAAACATTTATGTATTTCACAGTAAAAATATTCATAAAAAAATGTTTGTGTGTTAAAGTACAAAAAAAAAGATGAAGAAAAATTATCAAAATATTTCGCGCCACTTTTAAGCGGTTTACAATTTTATATTTTTGACTTTTCCACTGCAATAAAGTCAGGTCAGCTGGCTGCTAACGATTAAGCAAGTGTCTGTGTGAGTGCGTTTTTTATAGGAAGTCATTGTGCATATCCTGCCAGTGTCATCGCGCACCAACATTCCATTAGATGGGCGCAGCTACCGTTTGCCAGCAGCAGCTTTAGTGAAGCAAACACATTCCTTTGCATTACAGCCAGGTGTCAGTGGCTCGCCATTTTGCTGCAGGGCTTTTGACTACCAAAATGCACAACGCTACTACTACTAGAACAAGCAAGTACACATATACACTCAATCATTTAGTCATGTTGCTATTGTTTCTGCTTTTTTTGTTGCTTTAGTATACTACGGTCATGTGGGTAAAAAATAATTGCGCTTAATCGGATTTAAGGATTTGCGTATGAACGTTTATTTTTCTTACAGTCAAGCAGGTATCGAGTACAATTAAACCGGCTACCTACCCTACAAAATAAAGGCGTGCAAACATACATACATACATACAGAGGTATGAGACTATAACACAGCACATATTTTAATAAAAGCAAGCAAATGCATATACATATATGACGGCAATATTCCACCAGTTCACACAAGTACTGAGGCTTTATTCGCTGCATTCAATCGCTTGCGCTTTTTATTGGCGCACTTTAATTGGTATTTCAAAGAAGAGGTCAGTAGGTTTGCCTTTCTTTTTATTATTTATTTTATTCTCCTATATTTGGGGAACACAATAGATTTTAAAGTTAGTTTCCTCTTTAAATTAAAAAGAAAATACCTGACTTCTTTGACCATGGAGTGCTCAACTTAATTAATTAATTTTTTATCTTATTTAATTTTATTTTATTTTGTTTTATTCTATACTAGTAATAGACGGCGTGCGTTGCTACGCCAAAGAAAAACACTTGAATAAGCTTTTTACATTTTTACCGGAAGCTACGCCAGCTACGCGCCAAATATCAAGCTCATCGAGTCATAAATATGATTGTTTAAAATATATCGGGCCCTGGTAAACTTCCTGGAAGAAAAATTATCCCAAACTTACACCTAAGCATAACGCTACCTACAAAACAAATTTCAAGTAAATCCAACCATCTATACTATGGTTTAGAATAAGTCAGTGCTGGGTCCACTTTCCGGAAGAAAATGTATGCCATATATTAATCTAAGCATATAGCATAGCCTACACACCAAGCTTCAATCAAATCCAGCCATAAATACGATTGTTTAGAATATATCAATTCCTGGTCCACTTCCCGGAAGAAAAATATTACCATACTTTAACCTAAGCATGACGCTACCTACATACCAAATTCCAAGTAAATCCAGCCAGTTATATGGTAGTTTGGAATAGGGCGGTCCCGGGATAACTTCCTTAAAAAAACTTTACAGAAACACTCTCCAGGCTCCTACTAAACTATTCCGAAAATTTGAAGAAAATCGGCCCAGGGGAAAAATGTCATTTTTTTTCAAAATTAATTTTTTTTTAATTTTTGAAACTTTTTCCAAAATATTTTTACATGCTCTTAAAGTTGAAGCTTTGAAACTTCCAAAATGGTAAGTCATGTGCGATTATCTTAACTATTAAAATAATTACAGCCATTTAAAAATTACTGAGTTTTGTTGGTTAAGTTAGAGCGCTAATTTTTTGCAAGGCTTTTTTTCTCATCAATACCTAAAGTTTCAGGGGGTAAGCCCAAAAAAGCAATTTTTTTTTAATTTGAATCACCCTAATGTACATCGAATACAGATAATTTTATTTAATATATTTTTTTATGTTTTATTATATTTATACCCAGCTGTACTTGTACACAGGGTATTATAACTTTGTTAGGATAACGGTTGGTTGTACAGGTATAAAGGAATCGAGATAGATATAGACTTCCATATATCAATATGATCAGGATCGAAAAAAAATTTGATTGAGCCATGTCCGTCCGTCTGTCCGTCCGTCCGTCCGTCCGTCTGTCCGTTAACACGATAACTTGAGCAAATAATGAGATATCTTCACCAAATTTGGCATGCGTACTTATTTGGGTTCAGAATAGATTGCTATTGAAAATGGGTAAAATCGGACCATAACCACGCCCCTTTTTCGATATCGAAAATTTCGAAAAACGTATAAAATGGGTTAATTCAATATTAGAAGCAGCTACAATGATAAAATTTGCAATATGTATTGATTTAGATGTTCTAAGGCCGATTTTATAAAAATTTTTGAAAAGGGGGCGTGGTACCGCCCACGTATATTTGAAGAAATTTTAAAATTTTGACTCTTAATAACTTCAGAACAGTTTATGCTAGTATAACGAAATTTCGTAGAGGACATACTATTGTTGTGGTAAATTCAGCTATAGAAAATAAACGAAATCGCTTCGCGACCACGCCTACTTTTTCATAAAAGTTATATTGAAAGGAGGAGGAAATATTGAAAAGTCCATATCTAATTAACTCATTTCGCTATAATAATATAATTTGGTACATACATCAACTTTCATATTCTTTACATAATTTTTTCAAAATTTTGGAAAGTGGGCGTGGCACCGCCCACTTATGAGTCAAGCAATTTTTAAATTTGACTGCTAACAACTTCAGAACGGTGTGAGATAGATTTACGAAACTAGGTACCAGGCATGTTATGTTTATGTAGAGTACTACCACAGAAAATAAGAAAAATCGGTGAACGATCACGCCCACTTTATGTGCACAGCTGGGTATGTAATGTTCGGTTTCACCCGAACTTAGACTTCCTTACTTGTTTTTATTTACTTAACGTAAAAAAAATTAAAATAGCAAATAAAATAAATATTATTTTATTATTATTTTAAAATAAAATAAAATAAAAAATAAACTGAAATAAAAAAATATAATAAAAAAATAGAAAAAATAATAGGAAAAAAATAAAATAACAATTAAGTAAAAAAAAATAAAAAAATATAATAATAATAAAAATTAACACAAAATGAAATACATAAAGATAAAATAAAATAAAATAAAATAAAATAAAATAAAATAAAATAAAATAAAATAAAATAAAATAAAATAAAATAAAATAAAATAAAATAAAATAAAATAAAATAAAATAAAATAAAATAAAATACAATAAAATAAAATAAAATAAAATAAAATAAAATAAAATAAAATAAAATAAAATAAAATAAAATAAAATAAAATAAAATAAAATAAAATAAAATAAAATAAAATAAAATAAAACAAAATAAAATAAAATAAAATAAAATAAAATAAAATAAAATAAATAAAATGAAATAAAATAAAATAAAATAAAATAAAATAAAATAAAATAAAATAAAATAAAATAAAATAAAATAAAATAAAATAAAATAAAATAAAATAAAATAAAATAAAATAAAATAAAATAAAATAAAATAAAATAAAATAAAATAAAATAAAATAAAATAAAATAAAATAAAATAAAATAAAATAGAATAAAATAAAATAAAATAAAATAAAATAAAATAAAATAAAATAAAATAAAATAAAATAAAATAAAATAGAATAAAATAAAATAAAATAAAATAAAATAGAATAAAATAAAATAAAATAAAAGAAAATGAAATAAAATAAAATAAAATAAAATAAGAGCAAATAAAATAAAATAAAATAAAATAAAATAAAATAAAATAAAATAAAATAAAATAAAATAAAATAAAATAAAATAAAATAAAATAAAATAAAATAAAATAAAATAAAATAAAATAAAATAAAATAAAATAAAATAAAATAAAATAAAATAAAATAAAATAAAATAAAATAAAATAAAATAAAATAAAATAAAATAAAATGAAATAAAATAAAGTAAAATAAAATAAAATAAAATAAAATAAAATAAAATAAAATAAAATAAAATAAAATAAAATAAAATAAAATAAAATAAAATAAAATAAAATAAAATAAAATAAAATAAAATAAAATAAAATAAAATAAAATAAAATAAAATAAAATAAAATAAAATAAAATAAAATAAAATAAAATAAAATAAAATAAAATAAAATAAAATAAAATAAAATAAAATAAAATAAAATAAAATAAAATAAAATAAAATAAAATAAAATAAAATAAAATAAAATAAAATAAAATAAAATAAAATAAAATAAAATAAAATAAAATAAAATAAAATATAATAAAATAAAAAATTAAAAGAAAAAAAAATTAATATAATAAATAGAATAATAGGGAAAAAAGAAATAAAAAATTAAATAAATTTAATGAAAATAAACAACTTTAAAATAACAAAAAAAAAAATTTAATAAAGTAAAATAAAATGAAAAAAAACTAAAATAATAAAAAAATAAAAGGAATAAAAAAATGTTTAAAAAATATAATAAATAGAATAATAATAACGAACAAATATAAAAAATAAAATAAAATAAAAAAATAAATAAAATAAAATCAAAGATTTTATATAAAGAAACTCAACTTCCTTTAAGTCGTTTCAAATTAAACATTGACAGTGGAAAATGCCAAAAATGAATAAAGCTGTTAAGCAATAAAAATGGAAAATTTCGACAAATCAAACTCACATAAAACAAACAACCTAACAAGAGACAGGGACAACAAAAACCAAAACAATGACAAAAATGTCCCTAAAAATCAAAAGGTTCAGACAACAGCCATGACTCGATGGTCAAATATGTATAAAGAAAAATTAAAAAAAAAAACTGACAAAGTAAAATCAAAACATCGATATTTGATTTAAAAGCAATGTTCGATGGCTATGTAACGGCAGCAAATTGCAAAAGCAATATCAAATGCAACAAAGGCAAATGAAGACAATAAAAAAGAGACAACAAGGCTTTCTGCTTCGAAAGTGAGTAGAAGAGTGAGAATTGCAATTTTGTTACGCCAATTTCGATGGCTCAATATTGAGGTTGCAATCGCTGATGAACGACAAAAAAATGTAATTTTTTCATACAGACTTCTACTAGTTTGTTACTTTTGTGTTTATTGTTATGACTTGTTTATTTTTTGCGCTTACTTTTTTTGAGTATAAAAAAATATAAATAAAAATCAAAAACATTTCGCGAATTTTGTTGAAATGTAAAATAGCAATGCAACAATTTTTAAACATTTTCTGCATATTTTTGAATTGTTCGCATCGACTGACGTTGTTTATGCACGCCTTCTGCCCACATTGCATTGCATAATGTGAGTGGCATTGCAAATGGCCTCAATACATTTTTTTAAAAGTGCATCAACAACCATTATGTAAAATAAAGAATAATAAAAATAGTTTCGGCGTGCATTACAAAATGTTTAAATTGCACTTGAAGTTTTGCACATTGAATAAACAGATTCTAAGCTGAAAAAGATACTTAACAGTGTTGTGGTTCGCTCTAAAGCTAAAAATATTCGCTCCAAATGGATTGCGATTTTTCTTTTTTATTTTAAGCGTAAAAATTGCGGAAAAATGCAAATTTTGTTTTTCCGCAATGTGAAAGTTTCTTTGTGGAATATTTGAGAAAATGTAAACATTTTTTTAGTGTTTTTTTTATCTCCCCCTTATCTATTCCTCATCTTAGGCTTCATACGCCCATGCATGGCCATGTTGCTACATAGTTACCGCCTTTTTATATTTTCTCCAAAATCCGTTTCGATAATTTCCTAAGTGCTAATCTCAAATAGAAATTAAGATTTTAAATTTAAGAACGAAGCACAATTTCTGAAATTTAAGTTCGCTTCAAATAACCTTAACCCTGAAGTAAAATATCTCAGCAAAGTTACGAATGCGGTAGTTTTCATATGATTTTCGAAATTTTCCATTTCGGAAGTGGGCGTGCTTTGGAAGCGAGTTCGTCCAATTACATCAGGTATGCTACCTACTAATAGCATAAATATCTTATACCAAACTTTATCCTTCTACCGTAATCAGTTTGAAAGTTATGACAAGTGAAATTTTCAAATATGCCTCCCTGAAAAGTGGGCGGTGCCACGCCTACTTTTAAAAATTTATCAAAAAAACATAATAGAATGGCTAGGAGGTTTATCCTACCAAATAATAGCGTCTTAGCCATTTCCGTTACCGAATTATGTCAATTTGGGTGATTTTCGAAGTTGTCGATATCGAAAGTGGGCGTGGTTGGAGGGCGATCTTATCCCATTTCATCAGGTATACTCCCAACGATACTAGTATGCTTTGCGCCAAATTTCATCGTTCTACCGTAATCAGTTTAAAAGTTACGACCAGTCGAATTTTCCAGAATGCCATTATATAATGACCATGGGGATTCACCTATAAAACTAAATACTTAATTTTAGCCATTTCAGCTACCGAGATATGTCAATTTATGTGATTTTCGAAATTTTTTAGTTTTTGCCAGCAGCTTATACTAAGTACGCAATAAGGCTTCGAAAATTACATAATTTTAATATTTTGCTCACATATAAAGGACTGTGTAACAAATTTCCACTTTTAAAGTTTTATAAGGACAATAGGATTCTTAGCAGAGATATTGAAAAAAACGTATTCACGAGATAAGGACATTGGAATTTAGAATATTGCGTAACAATATGTTTTTTAGCAAAAATAATTGTGTATATCTTGAAATCTTGCAATTATAGAGCACATTTTAAACATAGGTCATACACGGCGTATGAGTAACATTTAGTTATTCATGTAAGAAAACTTCAGATAAATTTTATTCATGTTTGGTTGATATCTTCGAAAATGTTTGAGATATCGAAATGAAATTTACACTACTTTCAGGATCTCATGAAAACCATAGTGGAAAAAAATTCAAGGATATCTCTTATCCATCTCCTGTGCATCCTTAAATATTTGTATGTATACATTTTCAGTGCTTTTATTAGATTACAACTTCTTATAACACATCGAGTTTTTAGAAAGTTGCAGAATAGTAATTTTAAAGGACATTATTTTCAGGTCCTTGAAGGATAATTTAAAAAAAATTGTATATATTGCAATTTTATGGAAATTTTTTCGGCATGCACTACAATATTTGATCCATTAAATGTTATCCTGAGCATTTGGTACTGGAAAAAATGACCGATTTTGACACTTGTGCTTTGTTTCTAATGGTAGTACAGATTTTTGTATACATACCTCTAAAAAATTAAATTTAAAATTGGAAATATAAAAAAATCAAATTTTGAACCTGATTTTTTTATGATACAAAAAAAAAAATCCCTACCAAAAAACATTCAAACCAGAACCGGTCGAATCCAACTATTTGACGGTTTGATATGGAGAGAACCAGCTCAGGAAAACTAGGTTTCTATAATTTTCTGATCACAAGAAAATTGTGGTTAAGGCAACATATCGTCGCTCGCTTGGCAAAAGCGTGAATGTGTCAAAATTAAATTTTGAGGATCTCGCAAAATTTAAAATTTTAGTGTTTGACCAAAATATTTATTTGCAGGTTATATTCTCATTATAAATACTTTTTCCACTGATAGAGTTTTACCTTAATATTTTTTCAATACCTCGAAATTCGGCGCATTCATCTTTTAAAAATTTCCAAAAAAAAAATTGTGATATTTTCGTTGTACCAGAAACATGAATTTGTAGCACATTATGTTGCCCTCAACGAGAGACATCATGATAAAACGAAAATATGAAAAATTGTTGCCCTCAACGAGAGACACCATGGCGTATACGTTACAATTTTGCCACACATTCATGTATCTGGCTAAAGGAAAATTAAAAAAAGGTTGCTCTTAACGAGGGACACCATGGCGTATACGTATGTGTATTCATGTTTCTGGAAAAACGACAATTTTAAAAAATTGTTGCCCTCAACGAGAGACACCATGGCGTATACTTAACAATTTTTCCACACATTCATGTATCTGGCAAAAGGAAAATTTTAAAAAATTGTTGCCCTCAACGAGGGACATCATGGCGTATACGTTAGAAGTTTGCTACACATTCATGTTTGTGGCAAAACGAAAATATGAAAAATTGTTGCCCTCAACGAGAGACACCATGGCGTATACGTAACAATTTTGTAACACATTCATGTTTCTGACAAAACGAAAATTAAGAAAAAAAATTAAAGTTCAGTTTTTAAACATTTTTGTTACGCCAGAAACTCAAATCTTGGAAATTGGCACATTGATACCTCTAGCAAGCGAGCGACGATATGCCAATAGAATTTTATACAGATCGCTGGGTATGGAATGGGAGAGCGCGGCAGTATGCATAGCAGGGATGGGCAATATTTTATTTTTGAGTGACGAGTAATGAAAAAATAAAAAGTTATTCATTATTTTAAAAATTTTGAGTGATAAGTGACCGGCTAATTATATTCAAAAAAATTTTGGGCTATGAATAACAATTTATTTTATTCAAGAATCGCTTGAAATAAAAATAAATTGTTATTCACCACTTTGATTTTTATGAATCACTCATCACTTAATTTTTTTCGAATAATGAATAAAAATTAATTTTAAATTTTTTCGTGACTCGATACTTCAAGTGAATCAATTTTTATTTTTTTTAAGAAAAATAGCCGCTTACTCATCACTCAAAATTTTTAAAATAAGAAATAAATTTTTATTTTTTATTTGAAAAATTTTTTATTCAAAATTTCCCAAACCTGATGCATAGCTCAAAATGTAAGATTTTTGAATTAGCTCTCTTAGATCTAGATGTGTGATTTAATAGTCCGTTTAGGAAATCAAGGATTGGTAATAAAATATGTGACACTGTGGTATACTACAATACTGAATTATATTGACTCTGCTTCAATGATATTATGAACTAAAACTTAAAAAGAATTACTCACCTTTTACTGTATTTTTCACTCTTCTAAAACACTTGTTCTTTGTTCTACACAATCATTAAAAATTTTCACTTATGCAAAAATTCAGTAAAATTTTCAATAACGCCTTAAACAAAATTTTTTTTCCTTCTACCCGCACAACTTTTAACTTCACTTTTTAAACATTCACCTTCGCGGTAACAATAGCTTTTTATGCTTAATTAATTAATTGATTTATAGCATGCGATAAAATTTCAATGAAGCGGGATTTAACTTTTTGCGCATTTGTTACTTCACTCAGGTTAAGTGGAAATATCAATTTTTTTTTGTTTTGTTAAATGCAATTTTAACGTTATTACTACGTTCATTTATAAAACATTTAATTTTTTTATTATGAATATTATCAATATAAAGTTTTGAGTAGCAGTTTTTTAACACTTTTTGTTTTATAAATCAATTTTTATTTTTTTCATTTATAATCATAGTTTTATTCAACTTGCCTTTTTTGCACCTTCTCTTTGACCTTTGTTTTTTGGTTCAACGCCAATTTACACACACTTTTCAAGTAAAATCCTTTTACTCACGCAAAATTGTTGCTCATACGCCACGTACCACCCAAAACGCGTTTATTAATTTTTATACGATTTTCGGTTGCTTTGCCCGTTGCCACTTATCTTGCTGTATTTGGGGCTTACGTGCACGTGTCTGCTATTGTCTGTCTTTTGGCTGCCTGTTTATTTCAATTTGGCGGCGTTTAACTTCGCCGTGTTGAGATTTCTTTTGTAGAAAAATACTTATTTCGCTTTCTCCAAAGCGACAATGTTGAGTGGTTTTACAAATCAAACTTTTTACTTCGCCGCGCTCTTTTTATTTTACATTAGTGGTTAAACTCCTTCAGCGTTTAACAAATGTCTTAGTTATGAGTTGGCGTTCGTCGAAAATGCGCTTTCTGTTGAAGCGACGGCAAAATGGTGTACAATTTCTTTACGTATATTTTACTTAAGAAAGCCTTGCCTTGTTTTTTCTTTGTCACAATTCAAGCTACTATTTTTATGAAGTGTATTTTTTACGAATTTTTCTGTACTATCCATAAAGTCTGTGCTCTTCGCAGATTTTTGTTTATAAACTAAATCTTACTTTAATTTTGCTTAGAATAGCCTAAAAGTATGCAATGCTCTTCAAAAATTGTTTACGTTTATATTTAGTGTTTTTAAACTTAATTTTCTAGTATTTTGTTTTTTTATAATTTCAAGTTAATTAATTTTAAACTCAGCCACAATTTACACAGTCTGTATTTATGTAAATGTATGTGTGTCTGTGTGCGAGTGTACTGTTCACAACCGTTCAACTTTAAGCGAGCGAGATTTTATAGAAATTTCTCTCAGTGTATTTTTGTGTATATAGTTTTGAAGAGTTTATGTTTTATTTAACAAATGATATGATTGGGTAAATTTTTTTGTGACAATTTTTTTTTATCCATTAAATTTTTATATTTTTTTTATATTTGATTTCAAGTTTTCCTTGTATGCTTTGAGGCTAGATTTCTCGAAAAGTTCAAAATTCCCTTTATAGGCGTAGTAAAGTATTTTTGCGCTGCAGTTATTTTTCTCAAAAATCAGTTGTTTAATTAAAAAATATGCATTTTTCCTAGCATATTTTTAGGATGGTTGCTATAAAGAGCTAAGTCTTGAATGGTGATTTTTAGATTTTTGGTAGTACGGGCATTTCACTTGTAGGTTTATTGTTTTTCAAATATACCTTTATAGTTTATGAAAAAATTTATTTAATTTATTTAAACAAAGCGCCAAAAAGTATGCAATGAACTTGAAACTTCAGTTTTTCTTATATGTTGCCACTTTAACTGCGCCTAAAAGTAGGTAATCTGTTATTCCTATTTATTGTGACTTGCATATGTTATATGCGCCTAAAAGTAGGCAATGTATTTCAGTCGGTACTAGACATTTTTCGTTCTGCTGGTATCCATAGACGTGTTTCTCTAGAAATTACGAATTTAATTCACAAAAAGGCCAAAATTAATTTTCTGTGGAATTTTGGCCAGTGTTACTTGCAGATTTGTACGCAAACTTGTGTCTCATTCAGAAATTTTTTTTTTAATGCATTTACAGGGAACTTATTAACCGATCTTTAATTTTAGTTTCTTGAATTTATATTGAATCGGCCAATATTTTTGTACACGCGACAGTATTACGATTTTAAAAGTTTGATCTGGCCCTTAAAGTATGCAACACAAAATATATTCTCGTTTATTTAGAAAAACATTGGATTGTATAATAAGAACCAAATTGCGTTAGCTTCTGAGTTCGTTAGAGTAAGTATAATAGTCCTCTGCAAAAATCGCCTACTGATGTGCTTCAGAAAAATTTATTTTCATATATTTTAGTGTTCCTCAAAGTATGCAACCTTTTACGAAGTATCAAAGCAGCTATATTTGTTCAACCCGATTTTTTATTAAACACCAAACATCACGTTTAAAAAAAAATCGTTTTCATAATTCGCAAGAAAATTCCCCAACTAACGTCCAGAAAGCTCACACTAACGTACCACAGAATTTTTACGTTGTGCTAGGTCCGGCACTCAAGTTTGTCAACTCAGAAGGGTTGTAGGTTAAGTTGGTTTTCTACAGAATTTCTACAATTGCAATTTGCTGCTGGGAAAAATTATTTTTCAAAATGTCAACTTTTAATTTTCCTTAAAAAATTTCGTTATTACTCTACAACTTAGCACCACAAATACATATATGAGACAATTGCATTTCAACACTAACGCGCTTGCATTCACCGCCATTACACGCTACTGCAACAGAAAAGTGTCATCCTTTCGTAACCGTAATTCGCGTTAAACTGATCCTTTCAATTCCGAAAAATTGCGATGGCTTTTTACTTTGCCTCCAATCGGCCAAAGCTAAGGCAGTTAGCAGTCGAGTCGGGTCGTGTGGCGGCACCATCGCATCATCACACCGCCTACCAGCCGGCTGTTTTATGCTATGTTGTAGTATTTTGTCGCTTTTACTGTTATGCTGCATCGGTTGAACGAACCTCTCGAACGAGTCATTGCTTTTGGTTTGTCTTGTGTTTTGCCGCTACCCAAACAAATACGAAGTGGCCTTCACAATGCACATACGAAATACATAAACACATATATAGATAGTTGCATGTACGAAGATTGTAGACAACAACAAATAATATAGAAATTTGCAACAATAATAAAAATATATTTCTGTAACAATGGCTAAGCGCTTTGTAACAATGGATGGCAAAGCATTTCGGCCACCATTTCGGCCAACTAGCTTTGTTAGCGAAGACAAAACGAAAAAAATAATTAACAGAAACTATCGTAATAAAAATATAAATAAACCTCGTAGCGTTCGTAACATGCGAAAGTAAATGTTATAACAGCTGGTCGGAAGGCGAATTTGCCGGTATTGTAGTCGAGGCAAGTTTGAAGTGTTGGTTGCATGCAGCGTAGTTATGCATACAAGGGCAGAACTGTTTTTTTTTTTTAACTAAATAGCACCGTTTTGGTAATCTTGGTGGTAACGCTAACTGGCGTTTTATCCTGCATCTAAAGTAATATTTATACGTGCAACATACCTCTCTCCTGCCAAAACTTTTAAGAGTCAGTACAAAGAGGCTCACTTTTAACCATGGTGAAACTTCTTTTCACTGTCTGCAAAAGTTGCATACTTTAAGGCACTATTATTTTCTATACAAACTCTATACATATTAATGTTTTTTCTAAATTCGACAGGTTTTACCCCTTTTACATTATTTAAGTCTTGAATTCAATTCTGCGACATTGGCGAAGGGGGTGAGAAGCGAGGGGAAGAGTACACTTGAAAGCGTACCTTCAACTCGTTTCAAGTTTTTCTTGCTATCTCTTTCACTCCTCCTTGTACCCCCATATTTTGTTTCATAATTGCTTTCAAGAAAAATTGACAAGTGTAGACACGAATAGAAAACACAAAAGAGAACGCCAGCAGAGTTGAAAGCAATACTTGACAAATGTAAAACCGTAGTTTCTACCAACTATTTCTTAGCTAAAAATATCTTCACTCCTAAAAGTATGCACCACATTTTTCCAATAGGGTATGTGTCAACAGCTGTTCCTATTGCATTACATCGAGCAAGTTACTTGCGGTTCGTTTCGAGCCTCGCCGCATGAAATACTCAATTTCTTTTGTATAAAAATCAACAAGTTTGCTGCCGGCGGGTTTACGGCGAAGTTAATTTAAGAGCGTGTAGAAAGCAGACAAAAGCGCCACAGCTACGAAGCGAAAATGAAGTAAAGCAAATCTTGAATATTTGCATGCATTTATGTGGTACTTTAATTGTAGGTAGGCTACCAATGAATGGATTTGTGACCCATTCACGTTGGTATTAATTTCCTGAAAGACTCATGTTAGGGATCTGAAAGTTAGTATGGAGGCGAGTATATTTCGAAAGGCATCGTGGTAAGGAAAACCTACTAATCTTATAACTTTAAACGAGCTAAACTTGTATATTTGTATATCCGGACTATCTCGGGAACCGCTTAACCGATTTGGATAAAATTTTGAATATAGGTAGTTGGATTGATTCTAAGACTATCCTTTGGGGGGTTGCCACCTGGGGCGGTTTACAGGGTTGCCACCTATCTCATTTTTTTTTTTTTAATTTTGTAGCAAGATATGCCAATATGTATCATGGGTATCATATGAAAGGTACTATCTCGAGATCAACTTCACCGATTTGAATGAAATTTGGCATATAGGTGTACAGCGTTTATTTTATATTTTCAAGTAGTGTTGCCGCCCAGGGTTACCATTTACCGTATTGTATTTGTATTGTATATTTTTGGGATCATATTTGGATTATTTTAGTATCATTTTGGGATCATTTACGGGTCACTTTGGGATAATTTTGGGGGCTATTTTGAGATCATTTCGGGATCAATTTTGCCTTAATTTGGGACCATTTTGGGGACATTTTCGTATAATTTTGTAGTCATTTTGGGATAATTTTAAGTTCAATTTTGGATCATTTTGGGAACATTTGTAGGTCTTTTTGCTTTCCGTTTTGGACTATTGTTGGATTATTTTAGGGTAATTTTTGGGATCATTTAAGTGTCTTTTTGGGGTCGTTTTTGGATCATTTTGGTATTATTTTAGATTTATTTTAGGCTAATTTTGGGATCATTTTTGGTAAGTAAAGTTAGCGCTAAATCAATAGCACCGAGCAAGCTCGGTCACCCAGGTACTAATATTTAAGGCTTAAGTGTATCTCTGAAAAAATTCAAGGCAGCGCCTGAAATTTTTTGTTTAGATACTAGCTGGTGCCCGCGACTTCGTATGCGTATAATTTCTCTTTTTTCACACTTTATGAGATATCTCCGGGGTATTGGTATTAGGTATTGAAATTAATAAAATGGTTTATGACAGCATTCATAAACACCTTTTGTTTGATACCCATAATGTACTAACACATTTTTGTGAAACTATTCGTCGATACCTCCGAAACCGGTCGAGCTATCGAAATTTCAAGATATCTCCCAAACCATTTCAGATATCTCAATGAATCACATCGCATATTATAGCACTCATTGGCACCTTTCGTTTGACACCCATATTGTACTAAGGCATTTTTGGTCACCCCTGGTCCACATCTTGGGCGATAACACCAAAACCCGTTGAGATATCCCATAAAATAATATCTTAAACTTTAAGTTGAGCTTCTAGCAATTCAAAGACTCAATTCCATTCAGAACTTTTAGAGTGTTACGACCACAAACATACAAACAGACATGGTCATTACTTTTAGAGTGAAACGGTCACAAACATACGGACAGACAGACAGGCAGACACACAAAAAATTTTAAAATAGTTGATTTGGATTCTACTCAATAAATTTTTTTGTTGATATCTGCCATGTACAGACATCGACCTGACACAATTTTATTATATGTAGAGATATGTAGAGATGAATATGGGGGTTAATTATTTTTTTTTATTTTATCTTCAATTTTTGTAATGAACTGAATTTTTTTTAAGCGTTTGCGGGCAGAACGGGGTAGGCATATTGTACTATAAATGGTAGAAAAAGAGTATGAACCTGTGGTCCCCTTTTCGCGAAATTATCGTAAACGACAAAATAAAATTTTTTTTACAGGAGGTCATTTTTTGTTTTTTTTTTTACTGTATACATTGTATGAGATACGTTAAAAAGAGTCGAATTTTGGCACAACTATAAGGGCGGATTTCTCGACTGCCTGTTCACTGTCAATTCACTGTCAGTTTAACAGCTGGTTCATTTGCCCCTTATTTAACAGGAGGATGACCTGCGCGATAAAATTTAAAGTGAGCGTTATGTTGACGGCTAGTTGAGAAATCCGCCCTAACGATTTCAAACGTAATTTTTAACAGATGATGCGCTGAGTGATCTAAAACAAATTTGAATCAAAAAGGAAATTTCGAACATATGGTCTTTACGATAAATTCGCAAAGAGGATCAATATGCATGACCTGATTTTCATCTCGTAAGTACACCTTTTCATCACAACATAGCCCTTTACGCTATTTAAAGTCGATTTTTATCGTGCATTTCAACACAAAATTTTATAAGATTCCAAAATATGTGTGAAATTTTTAAAAAGTCGCCATAATTATTGAAAAAACTTTAAAGTTAAAATTAGAACTCAGAAAATGCATATGTCAAAATCAAACGCCTAAAATTATGCTAACATAATTGCCACAGTTCACCCAATTTATTTTTTTTTTTTTTTCAAATAAATTTAAATTTTCAGTCACTTCATTTGACATATTTTTCCGATCTCTAGTTAAAATATTATTTTTTTATTAATATTAAACATATTTATATTTTTCTTTTTTCATATTTCAAATGCAAGTTTAAAAAATTAACTAAGTTCATACATTGAACTCCACCAACGGCCAACACAACACACACACAACAAGCTTTTCGGATAACTTTCGTGCCAAAATTTGAATTCGCTGCAAAGAGAATACGCAAATAAATTCTCAGTTATAATGGTAACAAGAGAGTATTTCATATACGTACATGCTTGTAAGTATGTCTGTCGTTACACATACACTGATAAAAGTCTACATACCGGAAAAGCTATAAGCTTTTAAAGCAGTGGTAGCAAAAGCTTTCGAAAATGGAGTGGTAGATTACAAAAAGAAGGATGATAAGGTAGAGTAACTATGGAGTATGCAGGCAGAGTTGGAGTTGATAAAGTATGTAAAATTTAAATTGAAAATTATTATTTTTTAATTTTTATTTCAATTACGTTTTAGAATACCAAAAAAAAAAACTACAAAAAATTATTTTTTGTGCTAAAAATAGTTCAAGCATGAATTTAAGTGTGGAAACTAAAAACTAAGAACTTAAACTATGAAATACACAGTTTTCTAATTTCAAGGGTCTACTCCCTTAGGTCAACATACCAGCAAGGCAAACATGTAGTGAGGGCTCTAGCCAGAAAAGCTGAAGCTTTGTTACCCAGGCGTCTATGTCTACAAAAACTCTCTGATAAAAAATACGCCAAAAAAAGTTACCTTTGGAAGAAGAAAAAAGTATTTTTCAATAACTAACAAACCGCTGGACTAAATTAAATAAGTTTAAGTTATCTTCGGACCTTTTTTTTAAACAAAAGTTAGAAAAAAATCCTGGCCCGGGTTTTGATTCTGGATGTCCTTGCATGATATTAATTTTCTGGCTTTTTTTAACATCGAGAAAATATAACTCTTGTTTGTCGTGTCAACAATAGGTATCTACTTAACCTTTTTATGTGTCAAACTGTACCTTTTATTCCAAATATAATTTTTACAATTTTTTTTTTTAAATTTCAAAAGAAAAAATGTCTTTTAAATAATCGAATGTTTAATAACTTTACTTTCATCAATCAATATGCAAAACAAAATATAGTTCATATTTTTGCAAAGGAATTCCTTTTCACCCATTTTGTGTATTTTTCAATTGACGCTAATTAAAACCTCATTTTCTGTTGCAATTTTCGCACCTGCCTTGGTATTCTCTGCCCTATTGATACCAATTCGTGGCTCATATGGAAGCAATCAATGTCATCACCAGCTACATTGTAACTCCAAATACCCCCAACCATTAGAATTACTCAACACTACAAATTGGCCATGCTAAAGCGCTAGCTTGCGTACTCACTCACTCCCACAGCAAATGCCACAACTCTATTTTGCACTTACTCACTATTTTAACTTACAGTTGAACGCACATCTCCAATACAAACAACTCCATGCGCCTCACACTCCATCACATTGTTGCACACCTGCCTCGCGTGTACATACAAACACTCAATATTTGTTTGTGTATAGCTTTTAGGCGCCCACTTAACCCACAAATAAAATTAAGTTGGAGTAAGAGTAATAGCTACAGGTTTGCGTGAGAGTGCCAGCCACAGCATACACTGGAATTCGCTATTGTAATCGCTCGCACTTCAATAGCTTTCAATGCTCCAACCGTGTTTGCTCTTTCGCTCTCATGCTAAGGCGCTCCCATTTCCTTCCCGGTATGCTTAACATGCGCAAGAAAAGCTCCCCGAAATGCATTTTAACCAATCGTTTGCATGTTTTTAGGCTTCAAGTGCGCCAACTGTGCGCCAATGGGCGGAAAGCATATTTCCAGGCGCATTTTATTTATGACACTTGGCTGTTGCAGTGGCATTGCATTGATGTTATCTGTGCAGCAAAGTTGCAATTGCCGACGGTGCAATAGACCACTGTCCATGTGAAATTGAGTCGTCTCGTAATATCAATTACATTTTGCCTATATTTAGGCGCAAGCAATGTTTAATGCATAGGCATAGCACATGAATGGTGAAAGTGTAATGGCGATTGACTTCGGGTTTGGTTTCCAGTATGCATGCGCTCGTGCTTTCCAGTCACCACTCAAAGCAGCTAGTTGTATGCATGTAAGCTATTTTTGGCATGCATTACATTGTTTGTTCTTGTTCGTATGTATGCATGTGTGACGTGTGTTTGTGCATACTTTGAAGTGGTAGCGTATAATATTTGCTTTAAGGGTACCGCCCTAACGATATGATGCAGCAGGCGTTGCATTGCATTTCAGCTAACGTAAATATGTAGTCAAGCAAGGCTATGTGTGTTTAGTGTTGCATACTTTTAGGCGCGTATAGTTGGGCTACCATATAAAGGGTTGCAAGACCCATTTCATCGACTGCCTAAAAGTTTGTCTGACTGTCGTCTCGTTGCACGCAAACGGATCTATTTGTATGTATATTTATCTTGCATTACTACGTCGAGGTGACAAATATCATTCCAACGCCTAAAAGTATGTTCTTTTGACTCATGGTTTTTGTGCTTCTTTTTGCTGCACGTCACCTCACTGCACCTATACGAAATAATTCTGCCGTACGTTCATTTGGTTTGTCGCCCTTGGGCTGTGAAATTCATTGCAACATGGCCCAATGCCTCGTTGCCTCATTTTTTCAACGTCTTCCAACAACGCTCTCTATATTTGTATACCCAGCGTGCTAGTACTAGTTCAAGGGTGTCATAATTTTGTTCACATAATTCTACTACGTAACGGCACAAAATAATCGGGACAGATATAGAGTTACATATCTGAAAGTTCTTAAGTTGAAAAGAGGAGTTGATAAGGCGTGCCTGTCCGTCCGTCCGTCCGTCCGTCCTTATGTCCGCGTACACGATAACTTGAGTAAAAATTGAGATATTTGCATGAAATTTTGTATCCATGTTACTTTCTGGCCAAGGTAGAGATCCCTATATTTTCAGAATTCTCCATATAGCAGAATCCCGGGACTGACGCTCCTAAGCCGACAGCATTACTCCTCCTCGAGCCATTTAGATGACTTGATAAAGGTCATCAAGTCATTTATATCCAGTTCCGTGACCGTGCGCATTCTTGCACCACTTAAAGCCGGGCAGTTGCAGATAAGGTGCCTCACCGTTTCCTCCTCCTCATCATCATCTTTGCAACTCCTACAGCATCGTCGGTAGGGCACACCTAGTCTTTCTGCTTGCCTACCAATAAGGCAGTGTTCGGTTAGTACCCCTATTAATATGGAGATTTCTCTTATCCTTAGGACATAAATGTGTCTTGATCTTTTATGATACCATTTTGGCGAGGTTTGTTGGGATCTTCGGCACCCTGGAGATTGTAGCTATCTTTCGTAGGTTTGGCGCAGTGTCTACTCAGCATTAGCTTGCATGTGGCAAACGGCATATCTAAGCGCTCTTTATCCCGAAGAACCTGCTTGGTCGTGCTCTACCTCTCAAGTTCTTCTTCCCTACAATTTACCTCAATGTCCCGGGACCCATGTGAGGCTCACGCGATTCCGTTGGGCCATCTCTTGTAGTAATCGACGACAGCTGAGCGTCAGTTCAGGGTTGCACGAGTAGGAGCCAAGGGATTTAATGGCCGCTTGGCTGTCGCTGAGAATAACAATATCCTGTCTGATAGTGTTTGCAAGCCGCGGTTTCCATGATTGCTGAGACTTCAGCCTGGAAGACACTGCAGTTATCAGGTAGTCTGAAGGAGAGCTTAAAGTTCAGATCCTTTGAATAAACCACTCCTCCAACTATGCCGTCTAAGCCATAGGTATAAATGGATGTGCCGCCATGAGTAGCGGGACCGACCGATGATAGGTAAGTCCTCCTAGTCATTATATTGTGATTTTCTGTTACATTTTGAAAAAGAACGTTTTGAAAACTACCGCTGGGTATTTGATGTTCGGTTAACCAGAATTCAGACTTCCTCACTTGTTAAAGCTAACTTTACAACTTGACTGCCAAGCGTTTGGTGTATGAATTGCCTACACAAACATTCGTGTATTTATTACATAGTTTACACAGCCTATTTTGTAGACTTTTAGCTTTAGCTTTACATTTGCCATTTCCTTGTTCTTGCTGCTTTCTGCCTCAACTGCCTTTTACGCGTGTTATCTTTTGCCTGCAATAAAATTGAGGGTAATTGGGGTCGTTCAACATTCTGTTGTGTTACACATTTTCGCTTACGCTCCTCTACGCTCCCCTCTTTTTGTGTTGCTACTGCAATTCTGTCAGTGTTCTCTGTTTCTATGCTGATTGCAGTCACATTTCAATCTTGAGTAGATCACCTTGTTTATTTAGGGTCAGCATTAGCAGCAGCAACATCTGCATTAGTTACAGCAATATTCTGTACTGAATCAGAATCTTTGCTTGTCGACACATCCTAGTTCAGTATGTAAATATATGTATGTGTGTAGGTAGACGCTTGTTTATCTTAATAGGCGTTACCGCCATGATTTACATAGATTTGCTTCTATACGCCTTTTCGTTTAGTGAATTGGCCACTATAGGGTTCCAGCGAGCCCGCAAAAACAACTGGTACGATGAGGAATGCAGCACTGCCTCGGACAAAAAGGACGCTGCCTACAGGGAGACGTTGCGAACGGGCGCAACCCGCAGTGTATGGCAACGCTATCGTGAAGCAAAGAAGGAAGAGAGACGCCTTTTCAGAAAAAAGAAACGTGAGGCCGAAAGGCGTGAGTGTGAGGAGCTTGAGATGCTGGCTGACAGGAATGATGCCCGAAAATTCTATGAAAAGATCCGGCGGATGACGGAAGGTTTTAAGACCGGGGCAAGTTCCTGTAAGGACAATAATGGCGACCTGGTAACCGACGTACAGAGTGTACTTAAATTATGGAGGGAGCACTTCTCCTCACTGCTAAATTGCGAGGGAGACGTCGAACCCGATACCCCAATCCCTGACGATGGAAAAGTCGTCCCACCACCTGACTATGATGAAGTGAGGATAGCTATATCCCGGCTCAAAAACAACAAAGCGCCTGGAAAAGACGGACTACCCGCCGAGCTGTTCAAACACGGAGGCGAAGAGCTGGTAAAAAGCATGCATCAGCTCTTATGCAGAATATGGTCAGACGAGTGCATGCCTCCAGATTGGAATTTAAGTGTGCTCTGCCCAATCCACAAGAAAGGCGATCCCGCTAACCGCACCAACTACCGCGGAATCAGCCTTCTTAATATCGCATATAAGGTTCTTTCTAGCGTATTGTGTGAAAGACTGAAGCCCATCGTAGACAAGCTGATTGGACCTTATCAGTGTGGCTTTAGACCTGGTAAGTCTACCATCGACCAGATTTTCACGATACGCCAAATCCTGGAGAAGACCCATGATAAAAGAATCGACACACACCATCTCTTTGTCGATTTCAAAGCCGCTTTTGACAGCGCAAAAAGGAGTTGCCTGTATGCCGCCATGTCTGAATTTGACTTCCCTGCAAAGCTTATACGGCTTTGCCAAATGACGTTGAGCAATACTAACAGCTCCGTCAGAGTCGGGAAGGACCTCTCTGAGCCATTTGAAACCAAACGAGGCTTCAGACAGGGCGACTCCCTTTCGTGCGATTTCTTCAACCTGATGCTGGAGAAGATAATTCGAGCAGCATAGCTAAACCGCAATGGTACAATCTATTACAAGAGCGTGCAATTGCTGGCGTATGCCGATGATATTGATATCATTGGCCTTAACAACCGCGCCGTAAGCGCTGCCTTCTCTGGACTGGATAAAGAAGCGAAAAAAGTGGGTCTTGCGGTCAACGAGGACAAGACGAAGTATTTGCTGTCATCAAAGAAAGAATCGGCGCACCTGCGCCTTGGCAGCCACGTCACTGTTGATAGTTACAAATTTGAAACTGTGAGGGACTTCGTCTATTTGGGAACCAGCATTAACACCGAAAATAATATCAGTCTAGAAATCCAACGGAGAATCACTCTTGCGAACAAGTGCTACTTTGGACTGAGTAGGCAATTGAGAAGTAAAGTCCTCTCTCGAAGAACAAAGATCACGCTCTATAAGTCTCTCATCATACCTGTCCTGATGTATGGCTCAGATTCATGGACAATGTCAAGAGAAGATGAGATGGCCCTTGGAGTATTTGAGAGAAAAGTTCTCCGGAAGATTTATGGTCCTTCCCGTGATGCCGACGGCGAGTATCGAAGGAGATTTAACGATGAGCTGTACGAGCTTTACGCAGATCTGACCATAGTCCAGCGAATTAAAGCCCAAAGGCTCCGCTGGCTGGGTCACGTCATGCGAATGGACAAAGAAGCTCCAGCCCAGAAGGTTTTCCAATCGTCACCCGAATTCGGCAGCAGAGGAAGGGGGAGGCCTCGACTGAGATGGAAACAACAGGTGGAGGATGACTTGAACTCCCTTGGGGTTTCCAATTGGCGTCAGTTATCGCTAAAAAGGAATGACTGGCGTGCTTTGATAGGCGACGGCCAAAATCGCTTAGGCGGTTAAGCGCCAATAAATGAATGATGATGAATTGTTTAAATTTCTTGCAAAATCCATTACTTCTATTATAGGAGCAATTCGAATGCATAAGTTTACATATGTTGGAAATTGGATGTTTATTTTTGAAAGTGCATTTGAATGTTTTACTATATTTTATTGGAATAGGAAAGTCTAAGATAATTATTGAACTGCTTTCACTTGCTTATGTACAAGTTTAGTAAATAAACTGTGAAGTATTTCTTGTCACATATGGCCATACGTGTATCTAAAGAGCAAAGATATTTTTAATAGTATTTATCGGAATATACATTTAATAGACTGCATATATTTGAAATCTAGAATATCAACCCTCTTTTTACTAAACAAAGTAAAGTTGGATTTTTGTTCGTATCCCTCTAACTAAGTAAATACCTAACCGATTTTTATGATTTTTGTTTCAAATTGTTTGTATTACAAATGCGGAGGATGTTGCATACAAAGGGTTTTGGGAAAGGGAATGGTTTTTGAGATTCAATGAAATAAGAGAAGTGAAAATTAAAGAAACGAGACAACCGACAATTGACCATCGTTCGTGTTCCCACATATGTTAGCTCTCTAATAACTCACACATTTAAAAGATAACTCAGTTATCGATAAAATTATCGAAGCATATTCATGTCCAAAGAAATCCATGGACCTTCCCCTTTCGTTTGATACCCATATTGTATTTAAATTTTAGGATAACTCAATTAGCAAAAAATTTATCGAAATATATCGAAGTCCAAATAAAACATTGGGCCTTCACCTTTCGGTTGATGCCCATATTGTATGAAGATTTTACGGTTTTTGGGCAATCATATTTTAACCAATACCTCAGTTATCGATAAATTTATCGAAGTACATTCCTGTCCAAATAAAACCTTGGGTCTTCCCCTTTCTTTTGATACATTGTACAGAAATTTTAGGGTTTTCGGGCAATCACATTCTGACCGATTACTCAATTAACCATAAATTTATCGAAATATATCGAAGTCCAAATGAAACCTGGGGCCTTTCCATTTCGTTTTTTTTTTTGACCGATAACTCAATTATCGATAATTTTTTCGAAGTATATCCATGCCCCAATAAAACCTTGGATCTTCCCCTTTCGTTTGATACATGGTATAGAAATTTTAGGGTTTTCGGCAAATCACATTTTCACCGATAACTCAGTTATCGATAAATTTATCGAAATATATCCATGTACAAATATAAACTTGGGTCTTCCCCTTTCTTTTGATGCATTGTACAGAAATTTTAGGGTTTTCGCATTTTAACCGATAACTTAATTATCGATAGCTTAGATATAATTAACTCAATTATCGATCAGAAAAATTGTTAAATTATTAGAAACATTTTTTTTACAACTGGCCATCCCTTTACAAACCACCCTCTGGGGAGAAAATCTTTAACTTTATCTTTAACTTTGTTGTACAGTGTAATTTGCCGGATTTTTCAGTACAAATTCAAGACTTGACTAGAGTTTATCCCTGACAATTTGTATGGGAAACCTATAGTCAATTTCGTCTGTGGTTCAAGCTTGCACTGAACAACCGGGCCTGAAAACCCCAAGAAGACTCTCATCTAGCCTCTGACAGCAATCTTTGTCTACGCAAGCAGTGGGAGAATACTTCTCACTCATTACACGGTTAAAAGTTTGAACCCATATTTTAAACTTTTTTGCACTATATATATGACCAAACCAAATTTGGATTCAAATTCAATCTAGACCAGTTTTTATGAAAATTGGCTAAATTCAAACCAAAAAGTTTTAATTTTAAACCGAAAAGTTTTAAGAATAAAATAAAACTAAAAAAAATTTGGCAGCTGGCAGGATTCGAACGAAAACGCTTAGGAGTCACAGCCGACTGCTCTACCGCTGAGCTATGCCGCACTTTAAGTTTTTTTGGGCAAAATACATTTAGACTGCTTTTTCATTTAGATTTTAAATCGAAACCAAAAGAAATTAAAAATCTTTGTAGGTATTTGGACGGTTTCAAATATTGTACAAAAAAGTTTGAAAAATATATTAAACTTTATACGGGTTTAAAATTTACAACAGCCGTGTGTACAGGTCTCTACGGCATTGGCCGGCAATTATTTTGGGAGCAGGCTAAATGTGATACTTACACATATCGAGACCTCTCTCTATGTCCAAGGGTGCTCTAAGGCATTGGGCGGTGATGATTTTTTTGGAGGTAAGATACTAGTACCCTCACATATTGAGGCCTCTCACATATTGAGCCCTCTCCCATGCCACTGATATATGATTGCAGCGAGCCCGCTCAAAAATTTGGGATACAGGACCTAGCTGTGAAGTGAAATCGAAACTATTTGATAGAAAAAAGAATCGAGGCCAAAACACGTCGGTTAAAAGGGCCTGAGCAACACGATGGTGAAAGAAAATAAACGTAGGCAAACAGGGTCTGGTAAGATATATCGAAACTGAAATATCGATACGTTCATCACACACGGTAAAATGTTTTTTTTTTTTTAATGCCGTTCAGGCCTAGGCACCTAGTGGGACAATTGTCCGAAAATCTGAAATCCAAGTTCACACAAATTATTACCACTTTGCTAGACCTATCGAAAATGGAATTGTTGGTGGGCTCGTGAGAGCGCTATGATCTCAATGACCAAGCAATAGATGTCGTTGGCTATGCTCAGTCACTTACATAATTTGATTGGTGCGATGACCGTTATTTCACTACTACACCCTCACCTCCAATTCTGCCGGGGCTTGATCTAGATTAAGCCAGGGGTGGCACATAACTTTGTGCTATCCCCTTTCATTTTTTGAAGTCCAGTATTTCATTTGATATTTCTTCTCAATTAAGACCAACAGCAGATATCTGTTCTAACAGGGTCTTCGGGAGGCAAAATTTTTGGAACCCTTTCTGATTTCAATAGAAACTTCTCTAAGAAAATATACAGAGGTCCTTTCTGAATCACTTAGCATTTACATCTTTTAAACTTGAGCATTAAATTTCTTCAATTTCAATCAGACTGACAACTTTAAAGACTTAAAATTTAATTAAGGGCTCAGCAGACAAACGACACTGTTGACTTTTATTTACAAGCAAAGCGGCCAACCACACATATATTTTAACCTAGGGATATGTACTTACCTCAGCATACATACAATGTGTGTTTACTAAGTCAAGTTGTGCATATGTGACGTGTACCCTTTAACATGCCACAATTCATTTTTAGGACAATTTGAATGCAACATTCATAGCCCACAAAAACAAAGATAGAAAAAAAAATTAAGAAAAAAAAAGAAAGTGCTTGGATGCAGAAAAAATGAGGGAGAAATAAAAAAGCCAGGCAGCTTGAGTGAAAAGGAGAAGAGGATTTGGTAGTTAGATATATTTAACATACTACCTGAATGTTTGTATAGGTTCAGTATGTCCCAGCTGGAAAATAGGGTTTTATGAATCATGCCCCTCCGGATTATATGCACAAAAAGCATGCCTGAAATTATGCACTAGATATAATGTTAAATAAAATAAAATAAAATCAAAAAAAAAAATAAAATAAAAAAAAATAAAACAAACTAAAACAAAATAAAAAAAATAAAAAAAAAAATAAAATAAAACAAAATAGACTAAAATAAAATAAAAAAACAATAAAAAAATAAAACAAGATAAACTAAAATAACATAAAATAAAATAAAATAAAATAAAATAAAATAAAACAAAATAAACTAAAATAAAATAAAATAAAATAAAACAAAATAAAACAAAATAAAATAAAATAAAATAAAATAAAATAAAATAAAATAAAATAAAATACAATAAAATAAAATAAAATAAAATAAAATAAAATAAAATAAAATAAAATAAAATAAAATAAAATAAAATAAAATAAAATAAAATAAAATAAAATAAAATAAAATAAAATAAAATAAAATAAAATAAAATAAAATAAAATAAAATAAAATAAAATAAAATAAAATAAAATAAAATAAAATAAAATAAAATAAAATAAAATAAAATAAAATAAAATAAAATAAAATAAAATAAAATAAAATAAAATAAAATAAAATAAAATAAAATAAAATAAAATAAAATAAAATAAAATAAAATAAAATAAAATAAAATAAAATAAAATAAAATAAAATAAAATAAAATAAAATAAAATAAAATAAAATAAAATAAAATAAAATAAAATAAAATAAAATAAAATAAAATAAAATAAAATAAAATAAAATAAAATAAAATAAAATAAAATAAAATAAAATAAAATAAAATAAAATAAAATAAAATAAAATAAAATAAAATAAAATAAAATAAAATAAAATAAAATAAAATAAAATAAAATAAAATAAAATAAAATAAAATAAAATAAAATAAAATAAAATAAAATAAAATAAAATAAAATAAAATAAAATAAAATAAAATAAAATAAAATAAAATAAAATAAAATAAAATAAAATAAAATAAAATAAAATAAAATAAAATAAAATAAAATAAAATAAAATAAAATAAAATAAAATAAAATAAAATAAAATAAAATAAAATAAAATAAAATAAAATAAAATAAAATAAAATAAAATAAAATAAAATAAAATAAAATAAAATAAAATAAAATAAATTAAAATAAAATAAAATAAAATAAAATAAAATAAAAAAAAATAAAATAAAACAAAAAAAAATAAATTAAAATAAAATAAAATAAAATAAAATAAAATAAAATAAAATAAAATAAAATAAAATAAAATAAAATAAAATAAAATAAAATAAAATAAAATAAAATAAAATAAAATAAAATAAAATAAAATAAAATAAAATAAAATAAAATAAAATAAAATAAAATAAAATAAAATAAAATAAAATAAAATAAAAAAATAAAATAAAATAAAATAAAATTAAATAAAATCTTTTAGAATTTTGGTGGACTTTTGACCGTTTGTGAATAATTTTTCTTAAAGCTACGGTAGCTTGTAATTGTTTTTGCTTTTCATTCTTGTTCACTAATATAAAACACAGAATAATTTAAGAAAAATTATTCACAAACGGTCAAAAGTCCACCAAAATTCTCAAAGATTTAAAAAAACAATAAAATAAAATAAAATGAAATAAAATATAGAATAATATAATAAAATATAATTAAAAATAAAACAAAAAAAGCGTGAGCCAGTACACGTGAAAAAGTTAACATCTTAAATTCATAAATAACGTCAAATTTGGAATACGGCCGAAAATACCTTTCATTTGATACCCCCATTGGCATATCTAGCTCTATATGTAAAAAAAAGGGATAGACCTTGCAAACTACCCTAAGTGGCACCACCAATGTATATAATCTTAGAATGAATCAAGGTGGCAACCCTGCTCGAAATTGTCATATTTGAAATATGATCGAAAAAGTGGCAACACCCATGAATTCTGCTTGGACCAACTATTACAAAATATGCAATGTTATCTAGATCCTAGAATTTCCCTCCTACTTAAATTTTCTACAGCTAAACATCGTGGTGAAAATCGACCACGCCTGAAAGTCTGCAATATACGCCTGGAAGTCGGCTACAATTTCTATTTCCGTTGCACAATTTCCGTTGCATCATCATCCATTTTCTAATTTAAGAGGTTAACTTCAAAAAAAAATATTATTAAATAATGTGAATTATATTTTATGCTCCTAAAATTATGCTATACAATGTAAAAGTGCCTCACCCAGTTGCAGCCCACTGTAAAGGTTAGGGCAAAATCGCAATCGCCTCTGTTTAAAGTTTCGTGGACAATTTTTTTATAATTGAGCTTGTGACTTTCCCTATTGGGACATTCACCACATTCTTAAATATGTATGTATGTATCTATGAATTTGTGTTATTTAATCCATTTTTCTTTATTTACTTATCACAACCAGGAATGACACGTAACATCAAATGTAAATATGAGCTCAGAAGCATATGAAAGGATAAAGCAAAGAATGAATGCATGAAGGAATGAAAGAATGAATGAATATTCCAACCATGGAAGATAGGAATGCATAGGAATATTTTTTCGCATAGTCGGCGCTGTGTATGCCTAGATTTGAATGTTTAAAATGGGTAGGCTTGAATGTGCAACTAAATACTTGAGTCGATGCATATATTGAGGGCAGAAAATGCCACCCGACAGTCAACAAAGCAAACCTAGCGAATCGTAGAAAAAAGGGAAAAAATAAAAGCAAGAAAGTGTACAAAAAAGTACGAAGCATTGCAAGCAAGTAGATGGCAGAACGCAGCGTTAAATTCAAATTCCAAAAACCAAAAGAAAGTTTCTATTGCTGGTTGAAGGTAACAAGGGAGTTAATGCCTACGAAAGCGCATTTGTCAACGAAAAGGCTGCATAGTGAAGACATTTATATCAACAAGAGCAATTGTATATATGTACATATGTATGTATGCCTGAAAACACAAACATAAATAAAAACCTTTAAGGGCAAACACACATTTTAGTTACTCAACGCATGTGTAGGCTTGTCGAACTAGCCAACAAGCGAATGCAATCGGAATTGCAATTGCCAAGCGCCATATTTGTATAGCTCACCTAACCACATATATACATATCTCTCATTCTCTGCGCTTGCCAGTAAACATTTGTACGTGTATTGGTTGAGATTCGCCAGTCTAGCGGTAGGCTCCTACTTTTTTTTGGGAATTTACAGGAAGCCCAAGTCACATTTGTTGGCTTTAGTATGCCTGCGCGTATTTGTGTGCTGTAACCGCCAGGCATGACTGTCGCACTATTTACATGTAGTCGAGCATATACGTTGTAGGTAGTTTTTGTTGTTTATTGAGTAGTAACATGAGCGCATACTAATACGAGAGCGGTTGTAGAGGGTGTTGCAAAAAGATATTTGAATTTAAATGGTGAAACCCATGCTATGGAATTAAGTAAAAGGGTAACTTATATAATGTTTAATTGGAAAGGTTAAAAAAATATTTACAGAAAGATAAACAAAACTTTTTTAAATAAAAACCCGGAAATGTCGCTTTTTATTTTAATTGAATTTATTCAATTTTTTTTTTCGTTTCATTAGTTATTTTTTATACTTTTCTATTTCATTTTATTTAATTTTACTCCTACCTTTTTTATTGTTTTTGATGTGTTAACTTCTTAGCGCTAGGGGATCCAAGAAAGTTAGGCGGTGAAGGCAGTGAAGGCAGGGTCGATTGTATTGTAAAGGCATTGTAGACATTGTAGGCGATGTAGGCAGGGTGTTTTGTATTGTATAGGCATTGTAGACATTGTAGGCTGCGTAGGCAGGGTGTTTTGTGTTGTATAGGCATTGTAGTTTCGGGACTGTTTCGGGATCGTTTTGGGACCATTTGGGGATTGTTGAAGTGTAAACATCCTTGCGCGGGAGCTCATCCAGGAAAGTTACTCTGTAGGCAGTAGTCTGTAGTGTGAAGGTAGTGTAGGAAGGGTATATTGTATTGTATAGGCATTGTAAGCAGTGTAGGCAGTGTATATTGTATTGTATAGGCAGTGCAGGCAGGGTATATTGTATTGTATAGGCAGTGTAGGTACCCTGTATTGTATAGGCAGTTTATATTGTAGTTGTAGGCAGTATAGGCAGGGCATATTGTAGTTGTAGACAGTGTAGAATGGGTATATTGTAGTTGTAGTTATAAGTGACTCGTGGAAGAGTCTTAAATGACTAGTGGAAGAGTCATAAAGGACTCGCGGATGAGTCATAGATGACTCTATTATGAGTAAAAAATGACTCATCAATGTGTCAAAAATGAATCAATAAATAGACAAAAATTACTTATTGATGAGTTAAAAATAACTCATTTAGTAGTCAAAAATGCT
>CAXKVI010000002.1:126523684-126528684 GCA_964058755.1 Campiglossa producta | reverse complement strand
GTGTTCAATCTCTGGCAGTCTGCTTTTTTTACTGTTTTTTTATCTTGGCTTTGATTTTGACATTGACTTAAGCTTTGCCTTGTCGTTTTCTTGTGCGAGTATATTCTTCTATTTTGGACTTAGTTTATATTTTACTTTCGTTTCATCTTTTAGTTTAATATCTTTAAACTTTGAGACTAAAAAAAAATCCTGATGATATTGGTGGTTTCTCAAATACATACATAAATACATGTTTAATCAACTTTTCTTTTCAAAAAGTGGAAATTAAAAACAGCTTATTATCATTAGACTCAATAATTAGCGCAATAATTGTACATAATGACTGCCCAACAAAAAATTGCAAACATTTGTGTTTAGTCATCTGGAATAGTTTTAACGATTAGTAAACAAAATATTAGTAATATTCATTATTCAAACATATTTTCTCGCAGGGCATCATTAAAAATGCATTAAATTTCAATGGATCCAATTAGCGCATCTGATTGAGCAATTAACATTTATGCATGGAATTTTTTTTTTATAAAGACAACCACTCAAACGACAACCACTCAAACGCCACAAAAAGCTTCACAAAAAACATTATGACTTTGTCAATGAAAGTGTTCACATTTCTTCTCTTTTTGATTGAACTAACAGTGATTTCGAATTTTATAAATGCCGTGAGTATCACTAACATTTACCTACCTTTACATTTAATACATACTTTGCCACCTATCTCTTATATCCTTCTAGGCCTCTCAAGTAACACTGACGTCGGCTCAGTGGCGCACAAATCCGAGTTACATTTCAAATTTCACTTTTAAACTCAAATACGGCAAACTTTTCGTGGATTTGCGTCTATTGCGCGGTTTGAATGTGAGTCTGCGTTACCATGTGGATTTTCAATTTCGCATCCGCGATTCTAAAACATATCAATCGCTTTTTCGTTTTGACATCGATTTTTGTAAGGCGATCATTTCTTTGAAGGTCAACCTATTGAAAAGTTGGTATCGGAGTTTTTTGAAACATGGCAATTTCATGGAGAATTGTCCATTCGATGCAGACCATTATTATTTGAATGCTTGGACACCAGAGCCGTCGATAATACCCAAATATTTATACGCTGATATTATGGTCAATACAAAAAGAAAGATACGGAATTTATTGCGGAAATACAATTGGAAATTCAAATTGAATGACGATGACATAGACACTGTTTAATTTAAATAGGGTTTTGTTTTTTAAATTACTTAAGTGGCAAAACAAATTCTATATCAAATAAGCTGCAAATATATGGTATCGGTTAGACGTAACAAGACATCGATGAAGTCAATTTTTTATTTTATTTGATATTTAATTGCATGTGATAATCATATAAGATATCTTTGCTCAATGTGAAATTATATGATATTTTATCGCACATGATATTCACATAACGTATCTTAGCTGATTACCAAGTTAACTGAACCCCTATATATAGACTCGAAGCCGAGCTCTGATATACAGCAATGATACAAAGTAAATTATATCAATGATTCTCAAACACGTATCATATACTAACTAGAATATTTCTAAGAAATGGAAAATCATATCATATAATCACATGATAGGCTTAGCTTAATGTAACATCATATGATATTTATCGCATGGGATAGTCACATAACATGTCTTTGCTGAATGTAATATCAGATGATATTTAGTCGCATGATGTCACATTCAGGAGAGGCATTTCTGTGATTATCACATGCAATAAAATATCAAAAAAAAAAAAAAAAATTACTTCATCGATGTACTGAATATTTCATCATGCTAGAATATATCTTATGATGTCATCCTTGATAATCACATGTCACATCACATGTCTTTACTTAGTGTAATGCATTTTTCATCTTTGATAAACACATAACATGTGTGACATCATATGCTATTTTTTGGATGTGATATGCGATGTATATCATAAGATATCTAATCGCTTGATGTTCTGGCAAGATTTTTTTATGTGTTTATTACATGCCATAAAATACCGAAAATATCATATGTTGTCATCCTTGGTAATCACATAAAATATCTTTACTGGATGTGACATCATGGTTTGATAATCACATGACATACCTTTGCTGAATGTAACATCATATGTTTTTTAGTCGCATGATGTCACATTCAGAAAAGACATTTCTGTGATTACCACATGCAATAAAATAACAAAAAAATATCTGCTTGCTTTACTGAGTATATAAAACCGCACGTAAGAGACATTCTATGTGATCTATTTACCAGTAAAATCACATGTGAGTATCGAGCTCTTAAGATAAATATGCAAAGTATCTTTATTGTATGTAAATTAAATAATTGGCAAATTCATTAAAATACATGAGTTCTATTTCATACACCTGAATCTTAAGCAACAAAACAGCAGACAATGGACATTTCAGTGCAACGTTGATATTTTATATGTTAATAGTAAAATATGTATGTATGTGGTGTGAAACCTATGAAAGAATGTTCTATGCTTAATGCACGAATATTTTTTCATTTGTAACATTTAATCTCTTTGTTGCTTTTGACTTGTAGTCTATTGCTGTAAATGCCGACGGTATTGTGAAGCAAGTCCTAAAATTCGCAAATCTTTCATATAAGTTAGCATTGAAATTACAGAAAATGTTCTATATGAAAGTATAAATATATGCATAAATGGAAAATGAGAAGGGTTTACCTTCAAGCTGGGTAGTGGCCTAAGGTGTTAGACCTTCTAGCATACAAGTCACTACAGTGCTGTAAGTTCGAATCTCACAATGCCGGGAAGAAAAGTCCATGAAGAGAGTTAATTCCAGTATAATCGAAACATATGTCGGCTTGTCTGGTTCCTGCAGCGCGTAGGTACATTTTTCTCAAATAATATATTTTCATACAATCCCGAAGCAATAGACTACAAGTCAAAAGCAACAAAGAGTTATTTTATTTAATTTTATTTTATTTTATTTTATTTTATTTTCTTTTATTTTATTTTATTTTATTTAATTTTATTTTATTTTATTTTATTTTATTTTCTTTTATTTTATTTATTTTATTTTATTTTCTTTTATTTTATTTATTTTATTTTATTTTCTTTTATTTTATTTTATTTATTTTATTTTATTTTATTTTATTTTATTTTTTTTTTTATTTTTTTTTATATTATTATTTTTTATTTTCTTTTATTTTATTTATTTTATTTTTTTTAATTTTGTTTTATTTTATTTTATTTTTTTTAATTTTATTTTATTTTATTTTATTTTATTTTATTTTATTTTATTTTATTTTATTTTATTTTATTTTATTTTATTTTATTTTATTTTATTTTATTTTATTTTATTTTATTTTATTTTATTTTATTTTATTTTATTTTATTTTATTTTATTTTATTTTATTTTATTTTATTTTATTTTATTTTATTTTATTTTATTTTATTTTATTTTATTTTATTTTATTTTATTTTATTTTATTTTATTTTATTTTATTTTATTTTATTTTATTTTATTTTATTTTATTTTATTTTATTTTATTTTATTTTATTTTATTTTATTTTATTTTATTTTAAATATGCGATCTTTTTTTTATTACACTCTTTAGTCCAAAATATATATATATTTTTTCAAGTAATCCCTAATACTCGAAAGTATCAACGCTTTTCGATCAACCTAATCGTGCTAAACATTTTACACGGAAGTATTTAAGGGTTTCAAATTCATCTTAACAAGCAACGTTTCCTTTCCGTTTTGCACAAAACAGCAGCATTTAATTTTATTTCAAGACATTCAACAGGTGCACTCACAACTTAAATCCCCAATTTGTTGCGCTAAGGACCACCTACTAAGAGCTACACTAATACGCGACAGCATTACCTGCAGACATACAAACGTACTCATGTTGCATTGTGTTCGCCTCCTTAAGGGACATTATTTTTCACTTCCAATTGAGTGCAGCATCGCACGTGCATTTCACATAAATAAATTAATGAAGAAGTTAAACGCACGAACTTCCAGGGACTGAGTAAGTGAGTACGAGTGTGAGTGCTGACGGAAGTAGTATCGCTTTAAGTAGTCGCCGAAAGCTTGATTTTGTGTTACGTATACGCCATGGTGTCTTATAAGCACAGTACAGACGTGCTAGAACATATTGACTGCAACACGACAGAAAAAGGACATTGGTGAAATAAATTTAGCATTAAGAAAAGTTTTTTTTCATAGTTAAAGTTGTGAAAGTGTCGTGTGCTTGCTTCGACGTTGTGCGAGTAGAACAACAAAAAGCGCTTGTTTTTCTTGCAACACTTTCCGTTGCCGATTGCTTAGCAATTTATACCTTCCGTTGATAGTTTTTGTTGTTAGTTTTTTCTTCTTGCCACTTACTTTAAAGTTTCGCAGCACACAAATCCATTCAATTTCGATTGCGCGTGCTGTCATTGCTATCACAGTTTTTGTCTTTGTACAGCGCGCTTGCCAACAGCATTGTGTGTGAACAATCAGAATGTTGCCGTTTTGTAATGCCGGATGTCATCAACTCGAGTGTCTCATTGCTGATGATGCGCTGATTGTTCTTGTTGCACAAAATAGTTATAAATATTGCTGCAATCATTGTGTTTCTTCTGCACGTTTGTATTTACTTAAGCTTTATTTTCTCTCTTTATTTTCTTCTATTGAACTATCATTACATATCCGTTTGCTTTCCATTCATTCGAGCGTAATTGCGAAATTATTGCAAAATTTATTGAAGCAAATAATAATGGCATACCGCGCAGGCTAAATATCCTGCACTTATTTTTATATTATCGTGCAACAGCAGTGTCATCTCCATTTGTCACAGCTTTTGTTCAAGTATCTCAGCTGAAACTGAATACTCTGCGCCAATGAGCAAATCGTTCGGAAAAAAAATTTAAAATAACAAAAATTAAAACGACATCAGTTCAGTTAGAAAACTTGTAAAGCAAATCTTTGAATTTCAGCTAGAATATTCCTATATCGGATTTATTTCTATAAATGGATATA
>CAXKVI010000002.1:126506184-126518684 GCA_964058755.1 Campiglossa producta | reverse complement strand
TTTCTTTTCTTTATCTTTCCGTTATCCTTCCTTCCTTTCCCTTTATTCTCTCCTATGTGTCTCCTCCCTTTCCTCTTCCTTTTTCTTTGCTATATTTTTCCTCTCTTTTTTCTCTCTCTTTTCTTTCCTTTTTTTATTTATTTTTTCTCTCTCTTTCCTTCAGTTTCTTCTTTTTCCTTTTCTCTAAATTTTTCCTCTCTTTTATCTTAGCTCTTTATGTTAGCCATTATCTTACTTTTTCGGTTTCCATTTTCTTAACCATTTGTTTATCATTTCACTTTACTGTTCTCTTTCTCATTATCCAGCATATAAAGTAGGTCCGACGACCCAAATGTGCCAAAATAACATCATCAAAATTTTTATTAATAACACGTTAATTTTTTTACAGTTCGTTGTCGGTGATGGGCATAATTCAATGGGGTTATTGTCTTAAAAAAAACTGTGTGACATGCAGCCTGTCCTCTGCCAAAAAGTCGTCAAGGAAGGTCTACACTGACTTTGCAAAAAAAAGGTAGGTATGACTGTCTTGCTACAAGGTGGTAAAATGACCTAACTGTATAACCGTCAATGGACTATGATGCTGATGATGAAAGCAATGATATTTACATATCAAAAAGTCACTATACTTACGATTTAGTTTTATTTTTCCCAGAACATATTTTGTATTCAGACATAAAAACACCAATTAACTTAAAACCCAATGATTTTTTCTCCTTTTCACGAGCTGCCCGCTTTTTCTTCGACAACTTATTTTTAACTCCCATGACGATAATTACAACACTTTACTAGCCAGCGGCATTGTCCTCCCAACTACTACTAAAACACAAACATACACACATGCAAGTGAGCCAAGGAAATTCATATGCACTGCACTTTACTTAAATGTTATGCTCGTCGCAATTACTTCTGCGTTACCATAATCGCCTCAGGCACAACCTCACAGTCATACATCTATTCTTACGCCCGCTTGTAATTGCCACATCAATTCATTGTGTCGATAGTAATTTAACAATGATTTTATGCCAAGTAATTGCTGGGGCGGACGATTAAGCGAACAAATTGTTGCACCATGGGTGGGCACTATTTTAGTGGAAGTTTAAGTTTGTACGTGCTTTTCTTAGTGCGTGATTTGTGTGGCAGAAAATTCTTACGAGCTGCGATGTGTTAAATAAAATTTATTGTGAAGTTTTGGTAAGCTCAAAAATTTATGAAAAGCGTATTAAGTTATGATTTAATATGGCCACGAGACTAACTGATAATTACTTAAACGAGGTTTTTGGCGTGACATAAAAAATAAAGGAGGATTTGAAGCATGAAAGACAAAAAAATATTATTTAGTAAGTCATGCAAGTGAGCAATGATAAAGATCGCAGAAACTGTAGAAAAAATACTAAGCTCCATAACATAATTAAAATCGAGACATGACGGTGTGACTGTTTGAATGTGTGGTCACTAATACAGCTAAAACAAAGAGCACAGTGGCATGTTTTCAGGAGATTTGTAACTAAAAAACCTCAAGCAATTGTTCCACAAACTATTCAGCTGTAAGTCTTTTAGAGTTTTAAAAATACACCACAGTGAAGCAAGACACTTACCTCTGCCACCGAGTTCACAGCGACCGCAGTGATAAATGTAAGGATTCACACACAAGTGGCTGTGGCTGAGGCAACGCATGTAGAAGCTTAGTATATGGATGGGTAGAAAATAGCCCAAGGCAAACTTAGTTGGAGTGACTATTTAGTTGGGTACAGCTTATTAAAGAAAAATGACAAAAAAGCAAAAACAAAAACGCAAAAGAGGAAGAAAATTTTTGCCTGCAACAGTTGCAGCGAAGCAAATCTTAATTATAAATCTAGAGAAGCGCTACAACGTGCAGCAAAAGTCGGCGTGATGTATAGCGTAGGCGGCTTGAGAGTAGGAGAGGAAAAAATATGATTTAATAGAAAGGTCTGCAACAAAAACGATGCCGCAGCAGTGGCAAAGAGAATGAAATTTATTTTAAAAATAAAAAATAAAGAACTCTAGCAAATATCCGTTAAAAATTGCCATGCAGCCACAATATTCACAGCCGTTAAGCTCGAACATAGCGCACATACATGCATAAACTCCTCAAAACAGTTGTAGAAACAAGTTCACCAACCGCTAGCCGGAAGTTGCCAGACTTTTGCAGATGCAGCAGAAAAAGCGCACAACACCCAGACCAAATGGTTGGAAAATATGCTAGCCACAGCAGTCGCTACAAAAAAAGGAAATGTACAGTGCTGTGCGAAATGCAAAAAAATAATATAAAATAAAATAAAATAAAATAAAATAAAATAAAATAAAATAAAATAAAATAAAATAAAATAAAATAAAATAAAATAAAATAAAATAAAATAAAATAAAATAAAATAAAATAAAATAAAATAAAATAAAATAAAATAAAATAAAATAAAATAAAATAAAATAAAATAAAATAAAATAAAATAAAATAAAATAAAATAAAATAAAATAAAATAAAATAAAATAAAATAAAATAAAATAAAATAAAATAAAATAAAATAAAATAAAATAAAATAAAATAAAATAAAATAAAATAAAATAAAATAAAATAAAATAAAATAAAATAAAATAAAATAAAATAAAATAAAATAAAATAAAATAAAATAAAATAAAATAAAATAAAATAAAATAAAATAAAATAAAATAAAATAAAATAAAATAAAATAAAATAAAATAAAATAAAATAAAATAAAATAAAATAAAATAAAATAAAATAAAATAAAATAAAATAAAATAAAATAAAATAAAATAAAATAAAATAAAATAAAATAAAATAAAATAAAATAAAGTAAAATAAAATAAAATAAAATAAAATAAAATAAAATAAAATAAAATAAAATAAAATAAAATAAATTAAAATAAAATAAAATAAAATAAAAAAAACATAAAAATAAATTAAAATAAAATAAAAAAAATAAAAATAAAATTAAATTAAAAAAAAAAAAACAAGTAAGCAAAGGGCTGTATTCGGCTGTACCGAAGGCTTTATACCTTTCATGAGTATGAGTCACGTTATTTGAAACATGAACAAACTATAAAGGAGTGATGTTCTTACGCTGATAAATAAAGGATATATATCCCAAATCCCGTTTATCGATACAACCGATTTTATGAGGGATATGTGAAAAATTATTTTAAAATTACCGTTTTTCATTCCAGACACTCAAAAAGAGAAGTAGTTTCAAAATTTTAAAGATTCGTTTATCGGAAATATCGATTGTATGGGGGCTATGTGAAATATTAATCGAGTCTGAACGATTTTCAACATCGATTTTTCTCATGCAAAAAAAAAGCGATACTTACAAAATTTCACGTTCCTACTCGTTTTATTACGGGATTGTTAGCCCAAAATCCGTTTGCCGTAACTATCGATTTTATGGGGGCTATGAGAAATATGGATCTAATCATCAATATTGTTCATGCAAAAATAGCAGAGGCCACAAAATTTCACATTTCTACCTATATTAATACAGGAGCTATAACCCAAAATCGGTTTATCGGAACAATCGGTTGTATGGGAGCTATATGTAATATGGGTCCGATCTACTTGGTTCCCACAAATGTCTAATTCAATTCCACATAAAACTAAAGCTGTATACCAGCTGATATGTCAAAATCTGAGGAACTAGTTTGCGATCAAACAGACGGACACACGAACATGGCTCAATCAACTCAGCTCATTGTCCTGATCATATCGACATTCTTATTGGTGGGTATATCTCTTCTTCTTGTCATACTTCAATAAGAAAATATGTTAAGTGAGAAAACTGCATTGTCAATATTTTTGCGATGCTAGTTTTTTGCTCAACACTGCTTACATACATATAGGAGAATATATGTATATACGAAAAAGGACACAGTGTTATTACAACAGCCTGCCAACTTCATTTGCTCGCCACATCACCTCACCACTGCCGCTGCTATTTGGTGTTGTTGCTGCTACTCGTGCTGTTAAGCTATAAAAATTGTGACAGCGCATGGCCGCAGGATATTTAAATACTTCACTTTGACTTTTTCTTGCGCAAAAAAATTTTCGTTTTTAATTTTTGCTAGCCAATCTTTTATTTCACTTTCCTCCAACCATTTCCTGTAGTTTTGTTGGATTTTTTCGCTTAGTTGCCTCGCCATTGTCACTGCACCACAACTTCGCAGTTTACTCGAACAGTTATGTAGTACATAGATCCTCTCTATCATTTTTTCGTCCTGCTAACAGGCTGTAGTAATAAGTTAGTCTTTTATACATTTACTCATTTCATTTGCTTCAGCTTACAGCTTTTGTTGCTGAGGAGGTCTGTCGCACAGATACAAACTTACTCTCAATTAATCGCTTACATGTGGCGAAATTATGACATTTTTCAATGCAAAGTTTAGCAGCAGTTGTGCGGCTGCCACAAAACCGCCATCACACAATCGTCCAACGATGTGGACTAGTCGTCACAGTACGCTTTTTGAATTATTGTTCAACATTATCACAATCATAGGGACATTTACATAAACATGATTTCAAACTTACTTACTTACATATGTATGTATATGCACTCAATTACATTGCAGAAAAAAATTGTAAAAAAAAGTTACTCTAGAGCAAATGCTAATTGCCCGTCCGATAATATCAGTTTTCGTATGCAATGGAGTGGGACATAAGTGACAAGTAAGTGCGGCATAGATATTTTTCTCCCAGATGAAGAAGTGTACACAGAGAAAAATATAAAAAAAATGAAAAAATAATAAAATAAAATAAAAAGTAAAAAAATTAAGAAATAAAATAAAAAAATGATAAAATACAAAAAATAAATAAAAAAAAAATAAAATAAAATGAAAAAAATAAAGCAAAAAAATAAAAAATGAAATAAAAATAAAAAATAAAAAAAAATATTTAATTAAATAAAAAACAAAATAAAATAAAAAAATTACAAAATTACAAAATTACAAAATAAAAAAAAAATAAAATTAGAAAAGTTATATAAAAAAAACAAAAAATAAAAAAATAAAATAAATTGAAAAAATAAAGTAAAAATTATAAAAAAATAAATAAAAATAAAATAAAAAGATAAAATTTAATTAAATAAAAAAAACAAAATAAAGTAAAAAAATTACAAAATAAAGAAAAAACATGATTAGGGTAAGGTTAAAAAAAAATTAAAAAAAACCAAAAAAATTAATAAATTGAAAAAAAAAAATTAAAAGTAATAAAAAAAAATAAAATGAAATTAAAAAATTACAAAATAAAAAAACATGATTAAAAAATAAGGTGTATAAGATAAAATTTAAAAAAGTTAAATAAAAAAATTAAAAAAAAAACAAAAATTCAAAATAAAAATTATTAAAAAGATAAAATTACAAAAAATTAAATCAATTGAAAAAAATAATAAAAAAATTAAATAAAAAATAAAATAAAATTAAAAAATTACAAAATAAAAGAAACAACATGATTAAAAAATAAAATAAAATAAAATTAAAAAAAATAAAATTAATATTTAAAAATGGTAAAATAGAAAAAAAAAATAAATTGAAAAGTTTTTAAAAATAATAAAATTAAAAAAAAAATAAAATAAATTGAAAAAAAAGTAAAAAAAAAATAAAATGACAAAATTACAAAATAAAAAAAAAAAACATTATTAAAAATAAAATAAAATAAAGTAAAAATAAAATAAAATTTAAAAAAGTTAAATAAAAAAATTAAAAAAAAAGCAAATAATAAAAAATTAAAATTATTAAAAAGATAAAATTTAAAAAAAAAATATAAAATAAATTGAAAAAAAAAATTAATAAAAAAAGTTTAATAAAAAATTAAAAAATTACAAAATAAAAAAAAATGATTAAAAAAAAATTAAATTAAATTTTAAAAAATAAAACAAAAATTAAAAAATGATAAAATACAAAGTAATAAAAAAGAAAAAGTTGTTAAAAAATAAAATTAAAAAAATTAAATAAAATTTAAAAATAAAGTAAAAAAAATAAAAAATGTAATAAAAAAAATAATATAAAAACAAAAATTTTAATTAAATAAAAAACAAAATAAAATAAAAAAAAACAAAAAAGTTACAAAATAGAAAAAAAAAACATGATAAAAAAAATAAATAAAAAAAAATGAAAACTGAAAAAAAAAAATTAAAAATTTGAGTAAAATAAAATAAAAGTTGGAGTGTAATGGGGTGTGGTTGCTGAGTGACCGCGCTCAATCCCGACTCTTGCGTCCTCGTTCGTGCACTCTGGGCAACGTTGAGCTACCTAGGCTCGCGGCAGAAAGAGAGGGAGCCCCGGGGGGGCCACTCTGACATACTTGGTTTAAGGGCTCACCGGGGTCTTTTTCGCAGCGTCTGTACACCAAGAGGTGCGGCTGTAAGCGGGCGCTATATAAATGTGCAAAACTTTTCCCTCCCAATCCAGGGTGTTATGCGATACCGTGCCCATTGGACGTTTGCAGCCGGGAGGCAAATCGTGGCTGTAGTCGAACGGAGCCTCACTGATACCGGGCCGCCTCAGGGAGTAACTATGGTCTTACCGCGGTATGGGGCTCTGCCGCGGCGGACGACACACTTCCCCTTACACTACCCTTGACCCTAAGCTGGCCTTGTCCGGCGAGGGGTCGTACGAACAAGATGAAGAACACACAAAATACAAAGCAATTAACGACTTCGTTTACTCCGCAGCAGAGAAGAACTATGCTGGAGCAAGCGAAAACACAACGCCGGAGGACAAACTCCGCCTCAAAGTTAACTGGGAGGCCGACAACGATGGAAACTACGGGTCAGTCATCCCCCAAACTGCTATCAAGTAAGAGTGACTTGATGGGAGCAAGCAACAGTGCGGCTGCCTACGCAGTCAAGCAGAAAACGGCGGAAGCTAAGCTTCCATCAAGCGCTGGTACGAAACCCAATCTCTTCACATCTGGGGCAATGGTCTCACGACCTGGTTTCAGAGTTTCGAAAGAGAAGGACGACGCCGTAAAGGGAGAGACCGCGATGGCAACTACGAGTCTGAATCCCCCCAAAGAGGCATCTCCCCGACGCTTTGCGTACTGGGATAAAAGAAAGGCCGCAAGGATCCTTAAAAAATATGAGGGAGCATCGCAGGAGAAGCTGTCGCCGGAAGAAAGGAAGATGGTGGAGGAAGCGAAAGCTCTGATACCAAATTTCCAGAGGCCCTATGTGCCTAAGAGGGTGAACGGTAATCCCTTCAAACGCCAGAGATCGGACGGAGAGGTAGACCCCCATCCGAAGCGGCATCAGGTCAACCCCGTAGTGGGAAAACTCAGCTTTGCTGAAGTAACCAAGGACAGAATCCTTATAGGTTTCATTGACCGAGGTAACGACCGTTGGTCCATCCCCAAAGACCAGTGGCTGTATGTCCGGAATGAAATGGGCAGGGCCCTCCTCCACTTAATGCGTGAGTCTCCGGGTAGTCCGCCGCGAGGTACTGACGCGGGCTGGCACCAAGGTCAGATCAAAATATTCGCGTGCGAGGATGCAAGAACTGTCGCACTGTATAAGGCAGCAGTTGCAAGACTGGGTGAAGTCTATCCAGGGGCAAGACTAGATGTCGTCGACTGGAAGGACATTCCTGCTCGGCCAAGGGCAAGGGCATGGATTCCTGCCGTCCCTGCAGAACCCGAGAATATTCTTGAGATGCTGCAGGTCTGGAATCCGTCTCTCCCGACGCAGGATTGGGGCGTCAATCTGGTCGATGATGTGGTTGGGCCCAATAGACAGGTGGTTATCACTCTGAATAAGGAGGCGCTCGAGCCCCTTAAACGGTGCAACGGACGAGTGCATTACGGCTTGGGTCAGATCGTGATCCACGTATACCGTGGCGATGCACAGCGCGCTGCTATTCCGGACGCTCCGGAGGACTCGGAGATCGAGGCATCGGAAGGGGAAGCAGAGGAGTCCGACGCGGAAAGTATGTTATCCGCCACGTCAAATTGCGATGGTGCTGCGAACAACTCGGCGATAGAAGAAAGCCTGCTTGACGAAGAAGGCCTCGACGTCACGCTGGCGGCAGGGATGTCTGAGCTCTCTCATGTTGGTGGTGCTTCAGATAAATCTGCACAAATCTAAAGCAGCCTCGGCTGTTTTAAGCAGTCGTCTTTCTAAAGGCGACGTAGACGTGGTCCTTATCCAAGAGCCCTGGGTCAATAGCTCTAGGATCTGTGGATTGGGGACTAAGGGGTACAAGCTCATCCAAGCCAATGATGAGGGCAAGGTCAGAACCTGTATTTTGGTAAAGTCTGAGCTAAAAACCTTTCTATTACCCAACTACTCAAATGGTGACGTTACAGCTGCCAGCTTAACAGTCGGCAGCACCAGCCTAACGATGGCGTCGGTCTATATGCCCTATGACGCCGAAGAACCTCCTCCACAAAAGGAGGTGAAAGAACTGGTGGATAATTTCTGTACGGGCCATCTTATTATTGGAGCTGACGCTAATGCTCATCACGTCCAGTGGGGAAGCTCCGATATTAACGCTAGGGGCGAGTCTCTGTTTGACTACCTACTAACAACTAACCTGGTGGTTTGTAACGTGGGTAACGAGCCTACTTTTATAACTAAAGCTCGTAGGGAGGTTATAGACCTCACTGTTTGTAGCGAAGGCGCTTATGAGTGGGTCAGAAAATGGCGTGTTCTTGATGAGCATTCATTTTCTGACCATCGGTACATAGAAATTGTGTTAGACTTTATTGTTGAGCAGCCAGTTATGAAACGAAATCCACGCAACACTAACTGGCAGCTACATAACCAAATATTAGCTAGGGACCTACCAGTATTACCTCCACAAGCCCCCTCATCAGTGGGAGAACTGGATGATCTGGTAACGACCTTTACAACGGCGCTCTCAAATGCCCTAGAGCAGGCTTGTCCAGTACCAAAACCACGCGGCAAACATAGACCCCACTGGTGGTCTTACGACCTGGATTCGTTCCGTATATCATGCAGGAAGCAATTTAACAAGGCCAAGAGCATCGGTACGGAGCCTGAATGGCTCGAATATAAAGCTAAACTGAGGGCCTATAAAAAGGCTCTAAGGCAAGCGAAGAGAACTTCGTGGAGAAATTTCTGCACCGGGGTCGAAAAAGTCGATGATACAGCGAGACTTAGACGAGTGCTATCAAAAACTCAAACAGCCATTAGCTATTTACGGAAGCCTGACGGATCTTGGACCAGCACGGAAGGGGAAACCCTGGAGCTGCTCCTGAACACACACTTTCCGGGGAACTTGTATAATGCACCTGTAGCATCTGCAACAAACCTGGCGGTAAACATACCCATTACGGAGGAAAGGGTAAGGTGGGCAATCAAAAGCTTTGAGCCGTTCAAGGCAGCCGGGCCAGACGGGATTTTCCCCGCACAACTTATAAACACGCTGGAAATATCAGCTAAATGGCTGGTAGTTCTCTATTCAGCCTGCCTGGCTCTTAATTACATTCCGTGCTCCTGGAGAAGCGCCACGGTAGTCTTTATTCCAAAGGCTGGGAAGGCCTCACACTATGAGCCTAAAGACTACAGACCGATCAGTCTCTCGTCTTTTGCACTTAAAACCTTCGAGAGGATAATTAGCGATTATCTCTCCTCTACTATTGATAGCAACCTTATTTCTAGCTATCAACATGCATACACCAAAGGTAAATCAACGGAAACTGCGCTCCACAGCCTAGTCTCTATTGTTGAAAAATCATTGCACGAAAAGGAGTACTGTCTCGTGGCCTTTCTGGACATCGAAGGGGCTTTCAACAATATAAGGCCGGAGGCTATTAACACTGCTTTAACAAACCTGGGCATAAATAGGTCTCTTATTGGACTAATTGATCAACTACTAAAGGGAAGGAAAATAGTTTCTTCACTGGGAACAGTTGATCTTTCACGCTATGTCACAAGAGGAACGCCTCAGGGTGGTGTTCTCTCCCCGCTCCTATGGAACCTCACCGTAAACTCGCTGCTACGAGACACAAGGTGGGGGGGGCGGGAAGATAGTGGCATATGCAGACGATTTAGCTATTGCATATAGGGGCAAATTCCCACAAACCCTGTGTGACTTGATGCAAGTAGCACTGCGAGAAGTTTCTTCATGGTCCTCTCGCTGCGGACTTAGCATCAACCCGGGAAAGGTGGAGCTTGTCCTTTATACCAGGCGGTACAAGATACCACCGCTGAACCTACCAGAACTAGATGGCGTGCGCCTGAACTTAGCTGATAAAGCCAAATTCCTAGGCACAGTTCTAGATAGAAAGCTTAACTGGAAGGAGAATGTCATCCAGCGCCAGAGGAAAGCGTGCATTGCACTTTACACGTGTAAAAGAGCCATTGGCAAAAAATGGGGGCTCAGCCCCAAAATTTGCAGATGGATCTACACTGCGATAATCCAGCCAATTATGCTGTATGGAGTCGTGGTATGGTGGCCTGCGCTAGGAAAGGCAACAAACCTAAATCTGTTAGGAAAAGTCCACAGATCGAGCATGATCTGTATAAGCGGGGCGTTAAGAACAACGCCCAATGAAGCTCTCCAGGCCATTCTTGGCTTTTTGCCACTCGATCTGGAAGGGTACCGGGCAGCAGCAGCATCGGCTCTGCGTCTAAGGGAAACGTCCGTCTGGGGCGCAAGCACTACTCCTGTATTCTAAGATCTTACAGCTTTCTCCCTCTGAGCACAGATCGGTGTGCGACCACAACAGTCGGAGATTGTTGTTTTAGAATAAACATTCCCAGCAGGGAAGACTGGGAGAACATAGATCGGTGTCCCGCTACTAATGGCGGCACTTTTATATACACCGACGGCTCGAAGTTAGACGGCAGAGTCGGAGGAGGGGTTTACTCAAGGGATTTGGACCTAGAACTCTCCTTTAGACTACCTGATCACTGCAGCGTCTTCCAGGCTGAAGTTTCTGCAATCATGGACGCCGTGACTTGGATAGGTAAACGCACCATCGGACAGGATATCTGTATTTTCAGCGACAGCCAAGCGGCCATCAAATCCCTTGGCTCTTACTCGTTCAACTCTGAACTGACGCTCAGCTGTCGTCGATCTCTTCAAGAGATGTGTCCCGGGACACAGGGACATTGAGGGAAACTGTAGGGCAGACGAACTTGCCAGGCAGGGCACGACCAAGCAGATTCTTCAAGATAAAGAGCGCATAGGTATGCCGTTTGCCACGTGCAAGCTAATGCTGAAGGAGCATACACTCCGCGAAGCCAACGAAAGATGGCTACAAGCCCCAGGGTGCCGGATATCCAAGCAAACCTGGCCAAAATGCGATCTTAAAAGATCTAGACACATATACGCCCTAAAAAGGAAGGAAATCTCCATATTAATAGGTGTTTTAACCGGGCACTGCCTTATTGGTAGGCACGCAGCAAGGCTAGGCGTTCCCTACCGACGATGCTGCAGGAGTTGCAAAGATGATGAGGAAGAGGAAACGGTGGAGCACCTCATCTGCAACTGCCCGGCCTTAAGCGGAGCGAGAAGGCGCTCTCTGGGAGTTCCCTTCCTGGTTAGCTTAAGCCAGGTCGCGGAGCTAGACATAAAGGACTTGATGGCCTTCATCAAGTTATCAAAATGGTTCGAGGAGGGGTAGCGGTGTCGGTTAGGAGTGTCAGTCCCGGGTTTCGGCTATATGGAGAGTCCCAACAGCACTGGGATTTTCCATATGGCCGGGCCCCGGGACTGACTTTCCTAGTGTTTGGTGGTATCACAACGGGCCTTTTATTACTGGCCTAGGTGTGCCTTTGCGGCAGCCACTTCTACCTACCTACCTAAAATAAAAGTTCTGACCACTACACAATTTTTGACAGTGCATCACTGCAGCTTACAATAGTTAATAAAGAATTGTGAATTGTAAGCCAACAATGTGCCACAGAGAAGGCATAAATATGAAGAAAAGGAAAAAAATAAAGTGGGCAAAATGACCGCAAATAAATCGTGAAGATCATGAGAAAAACCGCAAATTACTTAAAAGTTGCTGCATTTTGCATTGATTGCTCGGGGTAGAGAAGTGGTCTGCGACATGCGGCAAGTCGCAACTTTATGCCAATTTATGTCGCTGGCATCAACAATCGGCATTTGCATTATTAAAGTTTTTTGAAGCGCATAAGCTTAATTTATTATTGAGACGTGATGGAAAATATGCGAAGAGCAAAGGAGATAAAAAGGAACATGCGACACAAAAAGAAAAGATTAGTGAAAAAAGGTAAAACCAAAATTGAGACTAAGAACCGCGAAATAAAAAACTTGTTACATGACAAAGAGCTTTTTTTTCATTTCGGAACGTTGGAATAATAACTCATTTACAGTTTTTGAGACAATCGAAAGATTATGACAATAATCGAAGGTAAAGTTTTATTTACAACTTTTATGCTTGAAAAAAATGTCCTGTAAAAAATCTCTTAATGAGCTTTTCTTGCTTGAATTTGGATCGCATGTCTTACAGTTGGAATATCTATAAATTTTTATGGCCACATATTTTA
>CAXKVI010000002.1:126471184-126501184 GCA_964058755.1 Campiglossa producta | reverse complement strand
CTCAGGTTAGCCACCCAACACCATTTTATTTATATCTTCGATGTTGTTCCATCTGGCGGCTACCAGGGTTGCCACCGATCTAAATTTTTGGAAATATTGAAATGAAAGATATTTTGTCAACCAGTGCCTATTATTCAAAATGGCTTCCAAGCTTTGAGTATAGTCCCTTTTTGTGTCACAATCATATTGCGACTTCCCAGCTATAGCCAGGCTCAAAAATTTCAAAACACAGTAAAAAAAGGGTGTTGCTTTTAACCATCTGTGGTGAATAGCTAAACCCATACCACATCTTCCGCCTTCTCCTCATTTTTCATTTATGAATCACTATACTTTTTTGTGGTTTCATCAATTACTCACCAAACTTTCTTCTACTGCGTTTGCAGTTTCGTTAGTAATTTTGACATTTTAGTTAGTCTAAACGCCCTTTTCCCGAACTTTTATGCAATAGTCAGCAAGTGACTATCTATTTCTGCTCATCTATGCATATCCTTCTTTAAATTTATGTGCTCTCGTGTGTGTGTGTGTGTTATAAATTGCCATTTCGCACGATTAAAATGCTGATTCAGTTTCATCATTAACGCGATTAATATGGCGTTACATTGACAGTGACAGGCTTTCAAAGTTTCCGCTTCAACTTTAACAACAATTTCAATATAAACAATGGTTAGATGAATGCTTGAATGAGCGGATGGCTCACTGCCACGATTGGCAATCAATGACATGGCGTTATAAAAGTTGTAGAAGCAGAAACAACAGCAGAAGAGGCAGAAGCGGAGCAGCAGCGTGATTAACAACTGAGCGAGCGCTTAGCTGTCAAATGCCAACAACTAGTTAATACTCAGCTCATATATGAAATAATGATATACACATTAGGGTGGGTTTAGCCCTAGCGCTAGCCCTATATTTAAAAAAAAAATGGGAAAGGTGGCAACTTTGTAAACCGCCCCAGATCGCAACACCCATGTGCATAATCTTAGAATGATTCAAGTTGTCTATGTGCCAAATTTTATCCAAATCGGTCCAGCAGTTCCCGAGATATACGAAAAAATAAACAAATTGGGGTTAGGTGGAAACCCTAAGTGGCAACCCTGCTTGAAATTACCTTATTTGGAATACGGTCGAAAATACCTTTAATTTGATACCCATATTGACATATCTGGCTCTATATTAAAAAAAAAATGGGGATAGGTGGCAACCTTGTAAACCGCCCTAACTGGCAACAGTTATGAATTCTGCTCGGCCAAACTATTACAATTTGTGCAATGTTAGCTAGATCCTAGAATTTCACCTCTTATTTGATTTGCACAGCTAAACATCATGGTGAAAATCGTCTGCGCCTGAAAGTCTGCAACATACTCCAGAAGGTTGGCTACAATTTCTATTTCCGTTGCATAATTTCCGTTGCATCGTCAGCCATTTTATCAAATTTTACTCTAAATCAAAACTTCTTGTCGCCGCCTAAGAGTTCACTTCAAAAATTGTTTTCCAACCCACCATAATACATACCCATCGGTGCATGTGTTCATGTGCTTATAAAAATATATCCAATCAAATTTACGATTATCGTTTGACCTGTGTAGATGCTTTAGTCATGCGTTGAGTGTTGATGACTTGCAGTACCCTTTGGGGATATCTATGCTTTCAAGAGTGTGTTTTCATTGTTTTTTTTTTTTGTTTCGCCTATCACTGTATCTACTATATAAATAGAGTAATCGCACTTATTTGCATGTGTCTCTGCTTAACTGCTTTATCACATCAAAGTATCGCTTGAATGGCTGATTAGTTGTGTCATTTTTGCTACACGTCTAAATTGTTATGGCTATCACTTGGTTATAAAAATTTAGTAGACCATATGGCCATCGATGGCAACGTTTTAATAGACTTTAATGCTGTGACTTAATTGATATTATATGTACTTGGGTGTTGCCACTTGGGACGATTTACATGGTTGCCACCTATCACATTTTGTTTTATAATTGGCAAGATATACCAACATGGGTATCAATTGAAAGTGTTTTTTTTCGGTCATATACCAACTAAGATATTTCCAGGCAGGGTTGCCACCTAACGGCATTTTATTTATTTCTTCTTTTATCGATCAATATCTCGGAAGCGGCTGAAGTGATATCGATCAAATTTGGCATATCGATAGTATACTTCATTCATAGTGCTTCTACTTTGCTGCTGACACTTGTAGCGATTTATAGTCTTGCCACCTAGGGTTGGACCTAACAGCATTTTAATTATTTCTTTCTTACATCGACCATTATCTCGGGAACCTACCATCCTTGGGATGAAGTTTTAGTAGCTTCGTTCTAAGACTTACCACTTGAGTGTTCCCACTTGGGGCGGTTAACAGGGTTGTCACCTATCTATAACTGTGAGCATACGCTCATCCCAAAAACCTTTGTAGTTTTGTTAAATTTTTTTGTGCGAATGAAAAATGAGATATGAGAATGAGAACAATAGTCGCTGATCATGCACTCATCCCAAAAATCTTTGTCACTTTGTTCGATTCTTTGTAACTCTCGAGGAAGTCGCTTTCCTCGTTCGATGCTGGTACCGTCAGGGTTAGATAAGAATGAAGGAAATGGGTTTTCAACGACATTCCACAGCCATTCTACGGTAATTCTGCAAGAGATTCACTATTACTAGTTCACAATCGTTACTCTTCTTATTACCAAGGAAGTTTCTGATGCCGTTTTTGAACAACGACCGATGCTTACTCTTAAAAAAATCGTTGTCGTTGCCCTGGCTCATATTCGTGACGAAGAGGCTAAACTTTTTTACGATAATGACCCTTAGTAGCGCGACTCTCCATAGTATAGAATGTCCCATACAAATGGAAACCCCGATAACCAGCATACGAGTACTTAAAATTCCGATTTGATGGCGCTAAAATAAAAATGAAAAATGCTTCTCTCTTTTTGCGTCCAAAATTTTGTCAAATTTTTGTTGGCCTGTGCTATCTAACTCAAGTCACTTGATTTTCGGGTTTGTTTTTTTTTGCGGTTAGCGAGAAAGCTCACTGGGCACTTTTTATTTAATTTTTAGAAAAGCGCCCAACAGGCCATTTTATATACCTATGTCCAAAAAGTGCTGCCACATAGCTCTACGATTTCAACATGCCTCATTCATATTAAAAGTATTCAAATTCATATTTTTTACTTTATTCCTCAAATCCTTTGAACTTCACTCTCGACATTTTTGGTCTCCTCTTCCTTTTCGAATTTTGTAGCAAGCCATATATAACGAAAAATCCTATTTAAGTGCCAATCAGCCACATATTTATTTATGAGATTGCAGTTTTCAACGACTTTCGAAAAATTAACACTGTAAATAAGTTTGTAAACAAAATATCCAAAGTGTGATATATGAACTGTAAGAGCAGAAGTTTCGCTGAGATTTCCAAACAAAAACTTTATGACGAGGAGACGCACAACTTGATACGATCATAGAAAACGACTAAATATGATTATGCGACATGCCGAGATGCCAATAAAGCAATAACTTAAGCAACTTAGCGTGGCAAAAGCATTATTAATAGCGCCACACTGTCTTAAGTAGTAGTGTGAGAAGGCCAGTTCAGCTAATAAGTTTTTAAATTATTGCTTATTGCAGGGCCCGGCAGCATTGGAAGTGAGGCTGTATTAGTGAAAGAGCGGTCAACGCACCAATGAATGGTTATTCTCCTCGCTCACTAGCACATCGATACAACAGAGCAGGGGCGGATCCACAGGGTGGGTTCCCAAGCTCGAAAATTACACAAAAAAATATAGCAAAAAATACAGTAAAAATATAGTTAAAATTACACTAAAAATATAGTAAAATCTACCAAAAAAATTTTGTAAAAATTACACAAAAATATTAGAATTTACACAAAAAACATAGTAAAAACTACGCAAAAAGTGTAGTAAAAAAATACCCAAAAACTATAGTAAAAATTAAGCAAAAAATATAGTAAACATAACACAAAGAATACAGTAAACATTGCGCAAAAAACATACAAAATATTACACAAAAAAAAAATATACTAAAAATTACATAAAAAATGTAGTAAAAAATTACCAAAAAAATATAGTAAAATTTACACAAAAAATATAGTAAAAAATTACCAAAAAACATAGTAAAATTTACACAAAAAATATAGTAAAATTTACACAAAAAATATAGTAAAAAATATGCAAAAATATGGTAAAAGTTACGCAAAATACAGTGAAAATTAACAAATATATTTTTTTGAAAAACAAGCATAAAAGGCCAACTTTAAAGAAACTGTGAATCAAAAATGTCCCCGAAATTAAAAAGAAAAAATCTGCAACAGAGTATGTTGTGGAGTAGTTACTTTCAAGAGAGCAACTAAGCACAACACACGACACCCATTGATTGGTCTGCGTGATCATAGCGCAGCGAAACCTCAAACTAGTCAGAAAAATACTAGTATACAACTATAATTTTCTGGCAGAACTAATACTAGTCAGGAAATATCCACTTCATACTAGTATACAACTATAACTTTCTGGTAGAACTCATACTAGTCAGGAAATATCCATTCTATACTAGTATACAACTAGATTTTAATGGATGAAATTATACCAGTTAAAAAATACAAAATTCATTCGTTTCGTTTTCTCTTATAATTCAGGGATGCTTTTTCGTGATAGGGTAAATACAAATAGCCGCTGCTTTCTTAAGAATAAACATTAAAATAAAGTCGAGGGATAAAATAAAAGGTAAGCCTCAAATCATACTAGTCCAGGGTCAATGCTTTTTTACTAGCATGTGACTAGTATATTTCATACTAGTCCTTCTTGGACTAGTATGTGGACTAGTTCATTTTATGGAAATTATACTAGTCCAGGTTGAACTAGTATGAAACTGGTATTTTATGACTAGTAGATAACGGGTATATTTTGGTCGAAATCTGACAATTGACATCTCGTAAGACATCAACACGTAAAAAATACCAGTTGCTTAAATGGAAAAAAGACAGAAAGAACACTGACTAGTTGGGCCCGGTGCACCAACTAGTTGTAAAGTAGTTTTCAACTAGTTGCTTTCGCTGCAGGGAATCTATGAGAATTTGCTTCTCAGATTTTCTTACAATTGTCTCACTAGCTGCCTGGCCCTGGTTTATAGGAATCGGGCTTGCTAGAAAGTGAGTAGCGATTTTGGTTTTTTTTTAGTTTACTTTGCGTTCTGCAATCGTAAAAGCTGTCTACTTTTATAGTCATATTGTAGCCACTTAATACTTGATAGCTTAAAAATCGTTTACCACAAAAGAGTTACATACTTGCGACATATTCACGCATATAAATTTATTAATACTGCACTTGAAGTGGACAAACATGAAAATATGCCATCATCATACTGCATGCTAACCAACGTTTGTAACCCCGAAATCATAACAACGTGCCTTTGCTTTCAATGCCCATCACAGCTGTTCACACACATTGAATGTGTGATTCAACTCGCGCTGTTGCCATATTAAACCCTTAGGTCGGTCTTCTCATGCTTGCCAAGCACTTGCTTGTTAATGATTCCACTCCAGAGGCCGCCTTGTCATGTTGTCATTGTCGTTCAGGTTGATGTTGCAAAAAAGGCAATTTTTCGCTAGCAATAATTCAGTGTCAAAGTCAAATGACACGGTCATATTTATAGAAACGAAATGTCAAAGGTAGACGAGACAGTTTGAATGGACTGCATATTTAGAGTATGAATGGAAATGTCAAGGAGTAGAGTGAGTTGAATATGGTGCACTGTAAAATTGTAACGAAGGCTAACATTGATTCCTTCCCCCCTCCCCTCTCCTCCAATCGTTGTGACCACACATACGAGTATGTAGCTATTTTTTACGCAATCAGCTACAAAATAAAATCACACTCAAACTTACAACTTAGTAAACTCCACTACACTAAAATTAAAATCCACTCGAAAATTTCTTCAACTCAATTCGTATCAGTGCAGTGTACTCGTATCAAAAGTTTTCTTATTTCGTTTAAATAAAAACCGAAAAACTTTGTCGCCGATACCAAAACTTACATTAGTCGGCTGTCAAAAGTGCTGAATTGTGATTGCTTTGCACAGACGAACTTATGTTGTACGAGGTGTGATAAAAAAATACGGCAAAGCAATTTTTCAAGAATTTTTGTAACCTAGAAGGAGGTGACGATTTAACAAGAGGCATATTGATGGTGGCTTAAAGATCACAATATCTCAAGAAATTGTTGACAAACGACCTACATCAGAATTTTATTCAAAAATGAATTATTTCTTCTCGGTTTCAAAGCCTACGTTGATATAGGCGTCACCACGATATAAAAAAACTAATGTCGAGCTTCTCTTCCGACTTGTGGTGAGCTGCTTTTGAATTTTTTCCTATAAGACTCCGAAGAGCTCCTACACAGCAAATGATTTTATGCTGAGAAGCTTTTCATGCCAAAAATATACTCGGAGAATTCGCCAAGCAACTGCCGACGGGCAACCCTGTTTAGAAAAACCTTTTCTTCTAAAAACCCGTTTAATGTTGCTTTTACCGGGTAGCGATACCCGAGTACTTGGTGTAGTAGGCCGAGTACACTATTGGCGGCCATTTTTTTAATAATTAAGTAATACACACGCTTAGTATCAGCCAAATCGGTCCAAAAAGATGGCGGGATTTTTTTGTAAGGGACAAATCCTTTTTGGTGGTAGAAAATCATACATACATATATGTTTCGAATTTCAGACAAATCGGACCATAAATGCAATTCATGCAAATAGAGCGACCCACGTGCCCCCTATCGTATTATTTTACTTTTGTATTGCATCATCGCCACCTTGCCCCTGGTGAAACGTTCAGGGTCTTTTGAGCACAAGAAGTTGGTTCAAAATACAACACAAACATCCACACTCAGATACCACCAAAGCGACCTAATAAATACATATTAAAAATGTGATATTTCATGTTTATTGCAAAAACCACTATACAGAGTTGCCATCTATCTCCATTTTTTTAATATTAAGCAAGTTATGCCAATTTGGTTATTGAGTTAATGTTCGGTATCAGTATTCTGCCACCTAAGGTTACCACCTAATCGTGTTTTACTTGTTCCTCGTATATCGAGCACTGCCTCAGAAGCCTATTGAGCGATATGGATTGAATTTGGTGCATGGACTGTACGCTTCATTCTATGGTTTTCTATGTTGGTTCAGTCACTGGTGGCGGTTTAGAGGGTTGCCACCTATTTGAAGCTTTAGAAATTTATTAAAGTTTTTAACAAAAATGTTTTTATGTGGGGCTAAGGACATGAATTTATTATAAGATAAAAACTAGAAGTGTCTCCTTCAAAATAACCTTTTTAAAACTAAGAAAAATCAACAACAATTATTCACCGTTCTTTTCCAGCACACCTCGTATACGCCTACTATGTTTCAAAAAACTTCAAAAAACTTAAATACGTAAGTGCAACCAGCGAAATACTTATACAAAAAACGTCTCACTGCACAATGTACAAAACCGACCAATCTTATTCATATCCTGCTCACACCACCACCAACTTTAACATCTTTTCAGCATTTACGGCACGCGAAAGCTATTTGTTATGTAGCTACAGTTTTTTTTCTTAAAAACATTTTTTTTTTACTCTCCTTCAGCAAGTCAAACTTTAATACTTTTGTCAATATTATCAAAAGCATCTTTTAACTTCTTGGCAACTCTGCTCACACTCCGCACGTAGCTGCAACATATTTGCATGCTGCCTTTGTACTGCGCGAATGCTTCTGTTTCAGCCACATTTTTTATTACATCCAATCGCTAGAGTTAGTGTTGGTGTGTGCATTCATGCATTAAAATACACTATATAAATAAAGTTTAAGCTCACGCGCTGTTTGAAAAGTATTGTAAAAGAAGAAGAATAAATAAATATAAAATAGTTGTTGATGCAAACTAAATGCAACTCTCCGACGCAGGCTGCCGCAATTGCAATCAACTGTGAGTGCCACATAATCCATGGCAAGAAAAATTGTCAATGCTTTTGAACAATTTAAACTGTTTCAAAAAATAAGAAAAAATACAAAACAAGGCTTGCTGAAATGAATGAGCATGCGGTAAAATGGCGAACGAATGTTGCATGAGTTGCAGGGAGACTACGAGTGTAACTAAATAGTTTGTTGCTTGTAAGTCAAAAATATTTGTATTTTACTTTATTTTGGTTTCTTTTGCTTTATTTTATTTTAGTTAATTTCATTTCATTTCATTTCATTTTATTTCATTTCATTTCATTTCATTTTATTTCATTTCATTTCATTTCATTTCATTTCATTTCATTTCATTTCATTTCACTTCATTTCATTTCACTTCATTTCATTTCATTTCATTTCATTTCATTTCATTTCACTTCATTTCATTTCATTTCATTTCATTTCATTTCATTTCATTTCATTTCATTTCATTACATTTCATTTCATTTTATTTCATTTCATTTATTTTATTTTATATTATTTTATTTTATTTTATTTTATTTTATTTTATTTTATTTTATTTTATTTTATTTTATTTTATTTTATTTTATTTTATTTTATTTTATTTTATTTTATTTTATTTTATTTTATTTTATTTTATTTTATTTTATTTTATTTTATTTTATTTTATTTTATTTTATTTTATTTTATTTTATTTTATTTTATTTTATTTTATTTTATTTTATTTTATTTTATTTTATTTTATTTTATTTTATTTTATTTTATTTTATTTTATTTTATTTTATTTTATTTTATTTTATTTTATTTTATTTTATTTTATTTTATTTTATTTTATTTTATTTTATTTTATTTTATTTTATTTTATTTTATTTTATTTTATTTTATTTTATTTTATTTTATTTTATTTTATTTTATTTTATTTTATTTTATTTTATTTTATTTTATTTTATTTTATTTTATTTTATTTTATTTTATTTTATTTTATTTTATTTTATTTTATTTTATTTTATTTTATTTTATTTTATTTTATTTTATTTTATTTTATTTTATTTTATTTTATTTTATTTTATTTTATTTTATTTTATTTTATTTTATTTTATTTTATTTTATTTTATTTTATTTTATTTTATTTTATTTTATTTTATTTTATTTTATTTTATTTTATTTTATTTTATTTTATTTTATTTTATTTTATTTTATTTTATTTTATTTTATTTTATTTTATTTTATTTTATTTTATTTTATTTTATTTTATTTTATTTTATTTTATTTTATTTTATTTTATTTTATTTTATTTTATTTTATTTTATTTTATTTTATTTTATTTTATTTTATTTTATTTTATTTTATTTTATTTTATTTTATTTAATTTTATTTTATTTTATTTTATTTTATTTTATTTTATTTTATTTTATTTTATTTTATTTTATTTTATTTTATTTTATTTTATTTAATTTTATTTTATTTTATTTTATTTTATTTTATTTTATTTTATTTTATTTTATTTTATTTTATTTTATTTTATTTTATTTTATTTTATTTTATTTTATTTTATTTTATTTTATTTTATTTTATTTTATTTTATTTTATTTTATTTTATTTTATTTTATTTTATTTTATTTTATTTTATTTTATTTTATTTTATTTTATTTTGTTTTATTTTATTTTATTTTATTTTATTTTATTTTATTTTATTTTATTTTATTTTATTTTATTTATTTATACCATAAAAATTAATGAAAATCGTTACACCTGAGTTCAAAGCATTTATGCCGACCACAAAGTAATATTCACATTTCTATTGTATGAAACGTTTTACCAGTACACTTCACTCGATTGGACTTGAGACGTTAGCCTTCCAGATGACTGCTGGCTAACAATTTCCTATTAAATAATGAAAAGAAAGAAAACTGCTACTCGTTGACAGCAGGAAAGCTAAATCGAAACAAATGAACGCTAGAAATGTTATCTCACATAAAACGCGCCAATTAAATATCACTCGCATCGTTGACAGCGATAAAAGCAATCATTTCCGCAGAGAAGTTAGAAAATAAGTTCATATGTATGTGTTAGTGTGCGCGTGAAGAGCAGTTATGATGAAACGAGCCTTCATTTGTGCGGTACATCTACGAATCTGTGTCCATGTAGTTCCATATGCTGTAGTGCAATCAAAATCGAGTTGAAAATTATTTCATTTGCGACGGCTCAGCAATTCAAAATACAAAAATGAGTAGCTTTGAAGTATATTTAGCTTGACTGCTACCAGTTTCATATATGGGGTGTTCCATTCTCAGAATATTTTTCTAAAACTTATCCCAAATATTTTCCAAGCGGATGCCAAAATCAAATACTTTCGACAGAATTTTATCTGCATATCTGTGAAAAAGGGACTAGATTAATATGGTTTCCCACAAAGTCTTCCAAGAGGCCATACTTGGGAAGTGAGATCACTTTTTAGAGGACCCATGTTGTAAAGCCAAAATTCCACTTTCTTTTCTCATATCATACCTATTCGTAGATATGATTAATCTCCTCTTCTCCTCCTCCTTTTGTTCCAACTCCAAATCATCCCTTCATTACTTTTATTACATTTCAATTCTTGTTCTATTCCCATTATTCATATTTCACTACCTTTCAAATTCCAAATCCTTTTCCTATTCGTATTCCTGTTCACATTCATGTTCAACTTCCTGTTCCCATCCCTATATACATTATCGTTCCTAATATTCCCCTTACATATCATCGCTCGCTTATCAGGCATGAATGTGAAAATTTTCCAGATTTGAGTCAAGAGGCTCATATCAATAATTTCTCGCGTCTCTACGATTTACGAAAATCCCGGGTTTCCAAAGTTCAAGGAACCCCCGTAAATTTGCAATCCATTTTTATGAAAATTGTGCCATTTCTAAATTTAAAAAAACATCGTTGAGCCAAAAACAAGAAAGTATTGCACTGAACCACGGGCACCATGGTGTATACGTAACAATTTTGCTACACATTCGTGTTTTTGGCATAACGAAAATATTAAGGAATTTACTTTGAAGGTATAGTAACCTGCGAGCGACGATATCGAATCCTATTCTTATTCGTATTCCCATTCTCATTCCAATTCTTGTTCCCATTCGTATTTCAAATCGTATTCCCATTCCTATTTTCATTCCTGCCACTGTTTCAGTTCCAATTCCTAATCCCGTTCCTTTTCCATTAACTACACTCATTTCATTCCATTTTCTTTTTCCATTTTCATTCCGATCTTACTTCTATTCCTATTCCAAATCCAATCTCCATTAGTTTCACTTTCATTCTTCTTCTTCCTCTGCATCACCTTTTTGATTCTAATACGAACTCAACACTGTTCGATTTCAAATGGAATTCCCCCCTATAGCCTTTGGAATCAGAATAAGCGCTCAACAAGCCATGAAATCTACGACACTGATACACACATACCATCACCACTGATTAGTGAAACGTAAGTGTGTGTCTGCTGCTCACCTGCGAGCTCAAGCGGATGTGGTGTTGGCAATTGCAGTTGAGTGCGAGAATAGCATTCGCACAAGACAAGCGTGTAAATGATATAAATTGAATTTAATAAAATTGTTAAAATCGCAAAATACACACAACACAGGTGCAAGAAACTCTGAACGAGACGGCATGAGCTCATCAGAGCTAAACGGCATTCCTGGCGTGCAGGTAAGCTGAAAATTGCTGTCAGGCATTGATGTTGCTCTTGTTGTTACTGCCTGCTGCCAACTTTTGCTAACTATTTGTGCACACTTCAAGTGCTGCTAGCTAGAAGCAGCAGCAGCAGCAGGAAATCTATTTCATTCGTTAGCCAACCATTTGAAGATGAGTCGGAAATGCGCGTTTAAATTGCATATCCTTGCAAACGACTAATGGAAGTTGGTTGAGAAAATTGTACGCAATTACCACGTTACAAACGGTATACTCACTCAGCCTGTCCCATTCAATGAAATGTATGTCGGAATGTCGTAGTTGATTGTATGCTTTTACGGCTGTGCAGTTGGTAATATGTAGTACAAAAAGTAATCGAAATTCTATGCCGCGTTTAATTTGCAATAATAATTTTCTCATGAAACTGTGTGGACGTTGGTGGGGATTAACTAGAATGTTTTTCTTAGACAGGAAGGAGGCCGTTTCTAATATTGTAGACAATATTTCTATGCAACAATAACTTCAGCACCTTTTAGAAGCAAGTTAAAAGTAGAATAAGACTTTAGTTATTAAGCGAATATGAATTTCGTAGAGTATTTTAAATTAAAATCAACAATACTGAATACAATAAACTAAGTATAGTCACTGAAGACCATCCTTTTATTAGCAGCTCACCATACCGGTAGAGCAAACCTTTTGAAAAAGCAGTAACAAAGCAAAGTTAAGCATCTTTTTTACTACCCAATGCTCAACAGTAAGAAATTATTTTGTTTCCCCTCTCAGTCAGTTGAAAAGGGTCTTGCTTCATTCATTTCTATCACCGCAACAACGACACACTAACAACGGTAGGTTGACAGTTTTCTAGTTAACAATGCTGTAATTTTCATCCTTTTCCTTTTTCTACTCAGCCCACTTTTTATGTATTTAATCAAGTAATATTTACGACCCAATTTAATTTCTTTCACTAATACACCCTCACTTTCATTTCTGCCGGGCCCTGAATTAAACACCTCATCTATTAAAAAATTTTACGAATTATTTTCTATTTCTATCCCTTAACTCGAGTATGTATGTTTCACACCTCATCACAATCAGTTATATCCTTAATATTGTCAAAATTATCTTATTAAACACTTTTCCCACACAATCGCATGCACGTGGGGGTGATATTTTCGAAAAAGTCCATTGTCAGCTGAATTTTTGTTGTTTTTTCAGTAACTTACATATTTACATTTTGCATGGGTCCTTTACATTCAGCTATATATTTTCTGCCTACCCTGCCCCTGACAAACTTTTACCAGCTTTACATCAGCTGTTCCTAATAATTTTGGATTTTTAACTTTTCATTAAGGACAAAAGTTCGCACATTGTTTTTGTGTTAATTCCCAAAATGATCCGAAATTGAACCCAAAACGACCCAAAAATGATCCCAATATGACCCCTAAATTACTCTAAAATGATCCAAAAATTATTCCAAAATGACCCAAAATGATTTCAAAATGACCCCGAAGAGATCCTTGAATGTACCCAAAATGATCCGAAAATAACCTCAAAATTATCCAAAAATGGATCCCAAAATGACCGTAAAATAATCCCAAAATAATATTAAATTATTTCCGAAACGAACCCAAAAAATCCTCAAATGTTTCCAAAATGATCCAAAATTGAACCCAAAATGACCCAAAAACTATCCCAAAATGATCCAAAAATGTTCCCAAAATGATCCGAAAATGACCCCAAAATTGTCCCAAATTAATCCAAAATTGAAGCTAAAATGATCTCAAAATAGCCCCAAACTTTGGCATATCTTGCTACAAAAGTAAATAAAAACAAGTAAGGAAAGCTGTCTTCGGCTGTGCCGAAGGCTATATACCTTTCATGAATAAGCGTCACGATTTTCACTGTTCGATCCCCAGTACAGCCTGTTTCAATTTAACTATATTTACTATACACATTACACATCTTTGTTATAATTTAAAAAAACTTACAAAATAATAGGATCCGAGTTATCGGAACAATCGATTGTATGGAGGCTATATATTATACGTGTTCAATTGTACTGACTTACACTATACACATTGCATATGTAGAAAGTACTAAAGGTGCAATATTTTACGTTCCTAACTTTTTAAACGCGGAAGTATTGGCCAAAAAACCTTATATCGGAACAACCGGTTGTATGGGGCTATATGTTATATTTACCCGATCTTCTTGATTTTCCTCTACACACTACATAAATTGAAAGTACTCAAGTTGCAAAATTTTACGTTCCTAACTTTTTAATTGCAGAAGTTTTGGTCAAAAAACCTTATATCTGAACAATCGGTTGTATGGGGGCTATATGTTACATTTGCCCGATCTTTTTGATTTTCACTATATACACTACATAAATATAAAGTACTCGAGTTGCAAAATTTTACGTTCCTAACTTTTTAATTGCAGAAGTTTTGGTCAAAAAACCTTATATCTGAACAATCGGTTGTATGGGGGCTATATGTTACATTTGCCCGATCTTGTTGATTTTTACTATATACACTACATAAATATAAAGTACTCGAGTTGCAAAATTTTACGTTCCTAACTTTTTAATTGCAGAAGTTTTGGCCAAAAAACCTTATATCTGAACAATCGGTTGTATGGGGCTATATGTTACATTTGCCCGATCTTGTTGATTTTCACTATATATACTACGTAAATACGTACGCCGTGGTGTGGCGGCCGCCGTGGTGTAGCGGTTAAGTGTTCGGCCTTCTACACCAAGTCGTGGCGGTTCGATGCCCGGCAAAAGTAACATCAAAAATTATTTAGAAAAAGAATTTTTCTAAAACGGGGTCGCCCCTCGGCAGTAGTCTGGCAAACTCTCCGGGTGTATTTCTGCCATGAGAAGCTTCTCAGCAAAAAATTCATTTGCTTTGCAAGTGCCGTTCGGAGTCGGCAAAAAACTGTAGGTCCCGCCAACTTGTAGGAAAAACTCAAAAAAAGCAACACACCACAAGTTGGAAAGAGAAGCTCGGCTAAATCTCGTTAGAGGTTATGATGATAACCTGTAGGTATATCGCCGCCATTAGTTTTTTTTTTTTTTTTTACTACGTAAATAGAAAGTACTCGAGTTGCAAAATTTTACGTTCCTAACTTTTTAATTGCAGAAATTGTGGTCAAAAAACCTTATATCTGAACAATCGGTTGTATGGGGGCTATATGTTACATTTGCCCGATCTTGTTGATTTTCACTATATACACTACGTAAATAGAAAGTACTCGAGTTGCAAAATTTTACGTTCCTAACTTTTTAATTGCAGAAGTTTTAGTCAAAAAACCTTATATCTGAACAATCGGTTGTATGGGGGCTATATGTTACATTTGCCCGATTTCGTTGATTTTCACTATATACACTACATAAATAGAAAGTACTCGAGTTGCAAAATTTTACGTTCCTAACTTTCTAATTGCGGAAGTTTTGGCCAAAAAACCGTATATCTGTACAATCGGTTGTATGGGGGCTATATGTTATACTGGTCCGATCTTGTCAGTTCCGACAAATGATTCCTATATTACAAAATGGTGGACACATACAAAATTTCAGCCAGATATCTCAAAAATTGAGGGACTAGTTTGCGTTCAAACAGACAGACGGACAGACGGACAGACGGACATGGCTAAATCAACTCAGCTCGTCATCCTGATCATTTCGGTATACTTATTGATGGGTCCATCTCTTCTTCTTCTCATATTTACAAACATCGGACCAAAGTTATAATACCATTTCATGTTCATGAAAGGTATAATGAGGTAAGTGACAACCCTGTAAACAGCCCCAGGTGGTAGCCCCCAAGTGGATAGTCATAAAATATATATACAAAATGTTATCTAAATCGGTCAAGCGGATATACAAAAATTCTGCGGTAAGGCGGCAACCCTACGTGGCAACCCTTCTTGAAAATATTTTAGTTGGCATATCGTTGAAAATCTTTAATCGTTAGCATACATATCTTTGACAAGAGGATCCAATTCCATACATTTTTGTTGGTCAAAAGTAGTCTATTAAAATTCTGTATTGGTAGAACTCCAAACACTTTTTCTAGAAAATACAAACCCTTCCAATCTGTAATTATTATTTCGTACTTCTTCAGCTTCCTCATAAAGTATTCCAACAGATAGTTTTGCAGCATCACTTATTTGTTTCTCTGTGTCTAGACATTCCAAACTTTCATTTTATTATAGTGAGAAAGTGTAGCACACTGTAGCACATAAACTTTTTCTCCGTCGACCATTTAATGTTTGAACGATTGTATTAAATTTTTCTTTATTTAGTCAGGGAAGTGTTATATTTTCTTAGATCCAGATTAAATAAAACTTTGTTAACTTCAAAGCATGTAACTGAAAAATTAAACCCTTAGATACCATAAAGGGGATAATCAAAGGCCTTTAAAATCCAAACTAAAGGATTGGATGTTATATATAGGTACATAATTTCAATTTTATATATATAGAATAGATAGATAGATAGATAGATAGATAAGGTAGCACATAAACTTTTTCTCCATCAAAACCACTGAATTTAGCATTTATAAAGTACCATTTTTGCTGGCTTATATTTGTTTTAATATTTGATCGATTGCGTTGAGTTTTTTTTTATTTAGTCAAGACAGTGTTATATTTTCCAAGATCCCTTATTACGATCTTACTAACTTCCAAGCATGTAACTGGAAAATTCAACCCTTACATGCCATAAAGGGGATATTCAAAGGCTTTTAAAATCCAAATTAAAGGATTCCATGTTGTTTTTTCTGAAAACAAATTAACTACATTAACATGACCTATTGTCATCAACGAATTTGTACCTATCAACACTTCCGGTACAATACTTAACTCGAAATTCGCCTTTAAATACACCAAATTTGTGCGCCTTATTGTCATTCCGAAATTCCTTTGAGAAAATTTCCAGCTGCGAAATTTGACACAACTCAGCTCACAATAAATCGAATTAAATTCAATTATTGTTAAAAAGGACTAGGTAAAAGCGAATTCGCAAGCTAAGTGTCGAGAGAATGTGCTCAGCCAAATAGTAGGAAATTGTTACAATTACTCACAAATACCTCAGCCATCTACCAACATACAAATTTACACGTATTCTAACACTTTGAGCTATGAAAATTCATTGGAATAATTTACTGACACCTACAAACATACCTACATACATTTTTACACGAGTAGTGAATGCAATCATCACCTGCTATTCAACGCCTGCTTTTCACTTCATCTTGCCGCATAAATTTTCCTTGTACGCTTTGCTGAAAAATTTTTCTGACTGACGCCACGTGTCGTCATGTGGCATGTGTGAAAACATTTTTGATTCATTAAAAATTTAAACAGTTCAAAGTGTTCTATGCTGCAGAGCACAGACAGACAACACTTTTTGCGAAGTTCTTTTGCCTTTACATGCGGTGGTGATGTGCTTTTTTTTTAATTTTCAGTTATCTCAAATTGTTTGTGTGATCATTGAAAAGTGTTTTTGCCATGTGGCAAAGGTTGCACGCTTGAAAAGGTTGTTGAAAAAGTAGAACTTTTCATATGCCTTTGTGTGTGTATGTGAAAAATTTAGGGAACATTTGAAATAGTTTCCATTTAAAGAAGCAATAGAAATGTGTTCATTTGATATAGTGTGCTATTTTCGAAATTAAAAAATTAAGGTTTATTAAGATAGTATATCCTAAAGAGAGTCTTACTTGTACTCAGTTTGGTGAAGGGCTGATATCGCAATCGAAGTGTTTTCACATTGTCCTTAAAGTTCATGACAAGCGTATATCCATTCTTCCACATTCGTATTTAACATTTTATGATATATCTCCGAAACCACTTGAGATATGGAATATTTGTTTGAAGATGACCTACAGCTGCAATAGATAAAGGTATGGTGATACTCGGCAGCTATGTGATGCTTAATTAGTTAGCAAATGTACAGTGAGACGTTCGAAACTAAACAAGGTTTCAGGCGGGGCAATTCCCTATCGTGCGATTTCTTTAATCTTATTTTAAAGAAAACTAAACAAGCTGCAGAACTTGACCGCGCAGCATTAATACCAACAACAATGCAAACTGACGGCATCTGATGAAGCGGCTTTGGGAGTATTCGAGAGAAAAATTCTTCGAAAGATTTATGGAGATATAATGATGGGCTGTATGAGCTTTACACAGACGTCGACATGGTTTAGCGAATTAAAACCCAGCGGCTTCTTTGGCTAGGTTTCGTTGTACGAATAAACGCAAACGCTCCGGCCCAGAAGGTATTCTTATCGGCACCCGCCGATAGAAGTAGAGGAATAGGCAGACCACCACTGCGATGGCCGGACCAAGTAGATGCATATCTAAGATCATGCGATATCGCCAATTGACGCCAGTTGGCTCAACAAAGAACCAATTGGTGAGACATGTTGGACGGCCAAAATCGCCTAGGCTCTTAAAGGATATTTCGAGTAAGTAAGAAAAGTAGTAAATTTTGGTTGACTCTATTAAGTTCTGTTACTTAAAATTTCATTCGTTTTTGTTATGTGGGTACGACGACCCAAATATGTCAAAATAACATCATCAACATTTGTATTGACTACAAACTATTTTTTTTACAGTTAGTTGTCAGTGATGGTCTCAGTTAAATAGCGTTATTATACTACAATAATTTTGATTAAAAAAAATTGCATGCACCAAATTGACATGTTTCACGCCCCTAGCTCACAGGGGTCGAACTTTCCAGAATTTTCGAATATAAAAGAGTTGGGCGTCACGGGAAAGGAAGTCGCTCACTTGTTATTAATCTGTACCTGTGTGACCGAGCTTGCTCGGTGCTATCAATTTAGCGCTAACTTTATCCCAAATTACCCTAAAGTAATCCCAAAATAATCGTAAAATTATCTCAAACGACCCCAACAAGATCCTTGAATGTTCCCGAAAGGATCCGAAATTGAAGCCAAAACGACCCAAAAATGATTCCCAAATGACCCCAAAACTCAATCAAGCATCGGCGCCCCATAGATCTTAAGATCAGTCAAACAAATTCGATTCATCACACAGACACGTTATGCTCTTTGTTTACCAAATGATTTAGTCGTCGCTGGGCAAGGGGCGAAACCTCATCGCGTGGGAGTGTCGCTTGTTTGGTCAGCGAATGTTAAAAATATAGTTCGGACGATCATAGCGCGTGTATAAGCGTTCTCACTTATACACCTGCATTTACAAATCTGCCGACCCATGCTCTAAATGTACCCAAAATTATCCGAAACTGGCTCCCAATATTATAAAAAAATGGCCCCAAAATAATCCTAAAATAACCCCAAAACGACCGTAAAATGATCTCAAAATGATCCAAAAATAATTCGAAAATGACTACAAAATGATGGGAAAATGCCCAAAACTGTTCCAAATTAATCCAAAATTGAACTCAAAATGATCTCAAAACAACCCGGTCAAGCAATTCCCGAGATAGTCCGGATATACAAATATACTGCGGTAAGGTGGTAACCCTACTTGAAAATATTTTAGTGGGCATGTCGCCGAAAATAGTTTAAAAAAATTTAGATAGGTGGCAACCCTGTTAACCGCCCCAAGTGGATAGCCTTATGGCTGGTTTTCATTAGGTCAAAATGACTCTCCTCAAAAACTGACTCAGCTGCCACCATGTCAATTTGGTGTCAAGTGTGTTTTCATTATGTCTTTAAAACTGGCATGAAAATTCGCATTTCATTTGTGACCGTAAAATCAGCTGTGCGCACGTCATATTACACACATTTTTCCACATGTTGGCAAATTTATTTTGTGTGTCAAACGTTGAAAATTTCTCTGGCAAACTGAAATTCGATCGTTTTCACATACATCATTTGATATGACAACATGTTGTCGAAACTGACTACAAACTCAATTGACACAATATGACAGCCGTTTTCATTGGTTTGACAACATTTGATGTCATATTTTGGCCTAATGAAAACCAGGCATTAGAATCACTCATACTATCTATATTAGAAATTTCATCCAAATCGGTCAAGCGGTTCCCGAGATAGTCCCAATATACAAATATACAAGTTTAGCTAGTTTAAAGTTATAAGATATTCCTATGGGGGCTCTTGTACTACCACCAATATCGCGACCATCTCATCTCACCAGCGAGTTCTTTCTTCGAGCTCACCGAATACACTAAAAGGTATTCAATGTACTATAATTTATTCAAAAACTAACTAACCGTATCTACCGTATCCACAACCAGCTAATTTGAATTTATTTATTTAGTTTAAAATACAACTTGAATGGTGAACCAATGCCAACCGAATTGCAGCCACTTCATTTATTTTCTTGTAATACAATTAAGAATTTTTAATTGCGCGGTTTACCAGAAAAACACATTGAAAATGATAATGCAGACGAGCAGCAGCCGCATATTTTCACAGCTTCAACCGCAAAAACGCAGCCACCTTCAAAGTAGTAAAAGCAAAAAGCAAAAAAACAAAACTAACAAAAAAGGAAAACATGCAAACAAAGTGTGGCAAAGGAATTTTGAAAATTGAAAATGAGCTGCAACAACAAATTGTACTGCAATTCTAAAAACAAAAAAGGTGGAATAGAAAATATAAATTGCAAAAGAGCACAAAGAAATGGTTTGCTTTTGCAAAATTAATAAACTACAACACTTGCCACTGTATTATAAACAACTGTGGGACAACACTTTTGGCGCACTAGGAAATACATTTTGCGAAATTTTAATAAAAACACACACCTACAGCATGCACGCTAGCATGTGGATCTAGAAAAGATAGCCGAGGCAATGCGCCAGAGACATTTGGACGTTTCAAGATAAACGCAAAGTAAAACAATGTCGTAATGCGACACCAATGAAACAAAGAAATATGCTGCTGTGTTCTCGTAATTAAGGTGGTGTGTCTGTGTAAGGTCTGAAAGTGGTGGGGGTTGTAAGTTTTTGGGTGTGTTGGGTGTCTAAGAAAATGTGGTTGAATTATTATGTGCGCTTACATTTGTATACAAAATAATCATAGACAGCCAAATTTTGCACTCAAATGTTGTAATACCCAGTGGTCAATGCATCGAGTTTTCAACTTTACCACAGCTAGTACCTGCACAAAAAATGGCGCTAGTAAAATCAACAATCTTGCACTGTTATCCTGTACTTGACCAAATTTTGGTAACTTTACCAAATTTTGGTTATTTGAACGAAATTTTATGTTGAAGTAACTGCATTCAATTGTTGAAAACAGTCATAGATCCGTCAATTTTTAATTAACGAAATTTGGTAAAACTGTTAAAATTTTTGTTTATCAAACTAAGTTTTGTGTTAAAACAACAACTTCCTCTAGTTAATTCAACAGCGAAGGAGATGTCATTTTAAATTTATTGCATCATCCAATTAAATTTAGTAGATGACAAAGTTTTTTTGATCAAAAAAATTTTTCTGTTGAAACAGCAAATTCATGCAGTTAATCCAACAGCGAGGAACTGTCATTTTGAAAGCAACAAACTCCTGCAGTTAATCCAACAGCGAAGATACTGTCATCACTGTCATATAGAAAATCCGCAATTAGACGCTGGCAAGCATAAGCTTACGATGGCATCATGGTAGACAGCTGGGCTTAGCATTCAAGGCATCTGAGCTCGATTCTCGGTGAAGTCAATATAGGAACTCTGAAAAATAATTTTATTTTTTTTTATTTTTTACTTTGACTCCATTTGGTGTTAAAATAACACTTTTTTAGTAACCAAAAGTACCAAGAGCAACACCTTGAACAACAGAATTTTTTGTTAAAACAACAGTTAAGTAAGGGTATCAATGCTGTTGAATCAACAATAGACAGCGATACAAACTTTTAATTAAGAGTGAGATTTTTTTTTTTTAGTAGATTGAGAACTTTTCAAGATGCAACAGAAATAGAAAATCGTAGCAGAGTATGGAGTAAATAGAGCTTTGTGTCGAGCGTAAATCGGGAAGGACCCATTTGGTATAATGTTTTTGTAATTTTGGACCTTTTTGGATTATTTTGGGATAATTTTTGGTCCTTTTAGGATTCTTTCGGGGCTGTTTTCGAAAACAGTTTGGAAACGTTTCTTTACTGTTTTTGGGTTTTTTTCGTGATTGTTTTTTTCCGGGAACTTTTTTGGATCATTGCGAGGTAATTTCGGAATTGTTTAGGGACTTTCTCGTTATCATTTTAGGATTATAAGTTTTTTTTTAAATTATTTCGGACTTTTAGAAACATTTCTGGATATTTTATGATTGCTTCTTATGGATAAATTCCGGCCTATCTCTGAATCATTTCTAAATATTTTGAGTATTGCTTTAGGGACTTTTTCGAGATTATTTCGGAATCATTTTGGGCACTCTTTTTTTTACTTGGATCAACATAATAGTCCGGTCAATATAGACACTTGAAACAACAAAATTCCCACAGAGCCAAATTTTCGCATACAGAAAACCTAAACAGTCCTCATCGATCCCATGTGTGTAAAAAAATTTTAGGTTTTTTGGACTTTTTTCGAAAACTGGAAGTTTTTTCGAAAAATTACTCAAGACAAAGTTGTAGATCTGGAAATTCTCTACATTTTTTTTTCTAAAAGTTACCACTTCTGAGATATCGCGATTGTAAAATTAGCTCTGGAATTCAGAATTCATCTCGAAAACTTTAATATGCATAGGAAAAATTTTCTTTTGCCGTTTATTTGTCACAAAGTTCCCCATCGATAGCGAGAATTGTTAGTTTTCTCCATGCATAGTATCAAAAAACATTAGTCCGGTAAATTTAGTTTATCTTTTATAACAAAATGTTTTTTTTTTTGTGTAGCTTAGGTTCACCCCAAGGAAGAACACCACAAAAAGCCCCCATCGATTTCATGTGTGCTAAAGAAGTTATTCAGGGTCAAAAGTCGAGAAAACTCTAAAAAAAAAGCTCAAATTTGGATTTTTCTCGACTTTTGTCCCTGAATAACTTTTTTGCCGCAAATGTGATCGATGGGGACTTTTGCAGTTTTCTTTCTTGGCGTGAACCTAAACTCTTCAAAAAAGTTTTCCTAGTCGGCATTTTTTTAAAAAAGTTATTTTCAACTTAAAATAAACCTTTTTTTACAGTTCGCAAACTCGATCACTGCACCTATCGAAATTGTATAGTCTATAAATTGCATCTTTTTAGGTTACTCCGAAATCGATAGGAAAACTTTTGTATTAAGAAATAGGAAATTTGAAGCCCGAATCTTGCTACCAAATGCATAGTCAATGAACTAGAATGTTTGCTGAGTAGTTTAGCTTTTTACTGCAAGTCTACTATGTACGCTCTATTGTCAATGAATGAGTGCAATGTTACTCATACGCCATGGTGTACGCACAGACATTGCGCATATGTGACATATCTTTGTAATAAGCGAACACAAAACACATTTTGTGGCCAAAATTGGTTGTGCTGCATACATACAAACAAATTTTGTCTAAAAACAATAGCAACAACAACAACAACAGTTCAGTGCATGCAAATAAGGAAACGTTAGCGGCTAGCATGTCAAGAAAACAATAGCAGCCGAAAACAAAAGCACATAAAATGTCGCCAAATTAGACATAAGACAACCACAACACAACAACTAGTACAATATTAAGTAAATAAGTAGTTTCAGCATACACTTGGGAATATATTTATACGACGACACAGCACTCAAGTGACAACTCGTAATGTGTGGAAATGTGAAAGCTATCTACTTGAATTGGAGTGTGTAGACTTAAAAATGTATGAAAGGGTTTATTTGTAGTTATTCTCTCGGTAGTGTATAGTTTTATTGAAACTAAATTTAAATTTACTGGTAAAACGTTTTCATGAACTGAGTTAAATGGGTTTTATAAAACTCGTTCTCTTAGCTCTTTAAATCTAAATTTAATATTATTCGTTCAACTAAGATGTATGTATGTAAATAGCTACCGACCTAGAAAGATCTGTGTGAAAAATGCTACTCAAACCCCATGAAAAGTGAATAGGTTTACTACAGCGAAGCAAGAGAAATGTACAAAGTTATGGCAAGTAAAAAAAAGCTGAAATCAAAAAATCTTCATAACTGCGTTAATTTCCAACTCCTGCAAAGACGAAAGTGACTAAGGAATGTATGATTTTAATGCAAATAACAGTATTACGTTACTCGTTTTTTTCAACTTTATCTAAAAAAAAAGTTTATATGTAAAGACATTCTAATGTGAGCCTTTTATACAGATCCTAACCGCCACTTTCCCACAACTTTAATTAATATATTAAAATTGTAAATTTCTTTACTTCGGCGTACTTCAGCTGAGTGAGCACACATACATAGAACTCTAGGATAGATAGCAACGCATAGCCTGCATATTGTCGCTCGCTTGCCAGAAGCATGAATGTACCAAAATTATAATTTTGGGAAATCGTATTTGAAAGTTTATTGCTCTTGCTTGCTCTAAAATTTGACATTTTAGTTTTTGACATAAATGTGTTTTTGCAAGTTTTATGCTTATAGTTAGTTTTTACGTAATTATTCCCTAACCTCCTCGAGTTACCGCACTTTTATCTTTCAAAAATTTTCAAGTAAATTTTCAAAAAATTTCGTTGCGCTAGAAACACAAATGTGTAGCAAAAATTGTTACATATACGCCATAGTGTTGGGCCGAATATGAACCCGGTACGCTCCGGTACTCCATTGCGTTATTGCCCAACTGTCACGGGAGCAATTTGGTATGACCATTGAAACTTTCTAGGTCATGTCATCCCTTCATCCGTTAGCAAGGAGAAGATGGGTAATGAGTGGTGAGAGGCATCATATTCATAGGTCAACCATCGAGTGAGCACGGCATTACCTATGTGCATGTTAGTCGCCTCTTACGAACGGTATGCCTGCCTCGGGCATATTCTAAACCCCTAAACCGCAGGGGCACTCTAGGAATTCCTACCCAGTTGTTGCCACTCAGGAAACTTTAATTTTGTTGCACCTGTCTAATATTTTCATTGAAGCGAATTAAGATATGCCTATATGGGTATCAACCGAACAGTACTTTGTTTAGAGTTTCAACAAAAAAATGTATAGGTAGGATTACCAGCCAAGTATATACAAAAAATTAATTTACATGGCAACCGCGAAAAATACTGCGACAAGCTCGGTAGGCCACCTAATTTTTGATAAAAGGTAATTTCCTCATATTCGAAAGTTCTTTTCAGGAGCAGCCCACTTCAGATTGCACTACATCTTCTCAGCTCCACTTTTCCGCTAGCCTAGACGTGTAAAGATCGGGCATATTAACGTCTTTTATAGTTCGGTGACCGAGCTTGCTCGCTGCTATCAATTTAGCGCTAACTTTACTTACCCAAAATGATCCCAAAATGACACTAAAATAATCCCAAAATAATCCTAAAATGATCCAAAAAAGACTCTTAAATGTTCCCAAGATTATACGAAATTTAACCCAAAATGACCCTTAAATGATCCCAAAATGATACAATGCGGTAAAATGGGCGACAACCCAACTTGAAAATATTTTAGTTGGTATGTCCTTGACACTGCTAGTATAAATGGCGGCCGATTGATGTCGCTCTAGTTGTCGATAAGGTACTATAAAAACAAAAAACAAATAAAATGAATACATACTAAGTGAACATGATGGAGATAAGCTGGCAATAATTTCAACGCAGCTTGGTGTAAGAGGTACACACTGCGGGCTTAGAAATTCCTAATCCCCTTGGTTCTTGGTTCGATGACCAACAAAAAAGGTGATGAAAAAAATTTCTAAACACAAAGCCATTTGATAAGTGCCCTTGAGCAAGGCCGAAATTACGTAATCATGGTAGCTTGTAATTGTTGTTACTTTTCCATCTTGTTCACTAATAATAAAAACATAGAATAATTTAAGAAAAATTATTCACAAACGGTCAAAAGTCCACCAAAGTTTCAAAGAAAATAATTTTCATTTGATACCCATATTGGCATTTGCAGCTCCATAATTTAAAAAAAATTGAGATATGTGGCAACCCTGTACACCCCCCAAGTGGCAACCCCCAGGTTGATAGTCTTAGAATCAATCATACTATCTATTTGCCAAATTTAATTCAAATCCATCAAGCGGTTCCCGAGATCGTGCGGATATAAAAATATACTGCGGTACGGTGGCAACCCTATGTGGCAGCCCAACTTGAAAATATTTTAGTTGGCATTTCGCTAAAAATAGCTTTCATTTGATACCCATATTGGCATATTTTGCTACAAAATTAAAAAAAATATAGAGATAGGTGGCAACCCTGTAATCCGCCCCAGGTGGCAACCCCCAAGTGGATAGTTTTATAATCAATCATACTATCTATATTCAAAATGTATCCAAAGCGGTCAAGCGGTTCCCGAGATAGTCGGGATATACAAATATACAAATATACAAATATACAAATATACAAATATACAAATATACAAATATACAAATATACAAATATACAAATATACAAATATACAAATATACAAATATACAAATATACAAATATACAAATATACAAATATACAAATATACAAATATACAAATATACAAATATACAAATATACAAATATACAAATATACAAATATACAAATATACAAATATACAAATATACAAATATACAAATATACAAATATACAAATATACAAATATACATATATATAAATATACAAATATACAAATATACAAATATACAAATATACAAATATACAAATATACAAATATACAAATATACAAATATACAAATATACAAATATACAAATATACAAATATACAAATATACAAATATACAAATATACAAATATACAAATATACAAATATACAAATATACAAATATACAAATATACAAATATACAAATATACAAATATACGTATATACAAATATACAAATATAAAAATATACAAATATATATATACAAGTTTAGCTCTTTTAAAGTTATTAAGATATAAACTAAGGGACATCCTGCATTTCAGTACTTTCATACTCTTAGAACACTTCAGTGAAAGATATCCATAATTATTTTTTAGAACTTGAATATCAAAAAAACTAAGAGTTTTTAAGAAAGATAAAGATATAAAAATAAACAGTATTTATTTGGCGCATAGAACAAAAGCTCGTATTACCTTGCAAGATCTTCTCACACTTTCTTTAAACCATAATTCTTAATTACTTGTATTCGAGTTTTGATTGCAAAAGTTTGCTAAGGCGCACTTACTTTGTCTCAATAAGCTTAGCCGCCAAATATTTGAGAGTTAATTGCAAAACATGAACTTGAAAGTAATTTCATAGAACAACTAGAAAAAATATAAATTTTAATAAACAACATTGGTAACACAAAAAACAGCAAAAAGAAAAACAACTTAAGGCAATATAAAAAAAAGCTACAACAACAGCTTTTGTGTGAAACTTATGCTAACACCAACTTTGCAATTTTAACAAAGACTCAACTCGCTCGCTACACTCATTAGGCTTTCAAAACTTTTGCAAGCCATTTAATAAAATGAAAAGTACGAAAAAAAAGCACTAAAACCAGAATGAAATCTGTGAGTAAATAAAAAATAAAAAATCACGAGTTATTGTTGTTGATTTTGTTGTAAAGTATTGTTAGTTAGTGGGTGGCTTTGTTTAAAACTTGTACGTTTTACGAGCGCTGATCGAAACGTTCAGCTCGTGCAGACACTTAAGCAGCTAGGAAAGGCTAAGTAAAAAGGATGGTTATGCTACTAGAACAATTATATATTGTTCATACTCATTTAGCCATGTTAATTCATTAATCCTGATTTGCAGTCTCAGACTAATTCATATGCGCGTTCGTGGGTCAGCGTTGCAAGCTAATTGCATTTTTACGCCATTTACACAAGAGAGAGTAAAAAAAGAGAAAAATTGCAATAAAAGTTTTGACAAAGGTGAAAAGGGAAAAGGTTGAATGCTGACACGAGCAGAAATGGAAGAGGAAACTATAAAAGTAGAAGGAGTGAATAAGGTAGAGAAGATTTAATAACTCACCAGCAGCTAATTATGAGCGGAGCGAGATGAGATTATGGGTAAAAAGGGTGACATGAAATGAGTAAGAGTGAGAGAGAAGGAGCTTGTTTATATGCGGCGATAATGTGAGTGAGTTAACTGTATAACTAGCCCTAGCCACTTAGCTAGAGTACGTGGGTTAGCTGCCTTTCTTTTTTAGTTTTTGCAGTAAAGAAAACCTTACATGGCAAATTGTACCTACTAAGCATCATTTAACACTGTTAGTTGCAGGTGTTTATAGGTCCTATTGTTTAGTTCTTTCTCGCCACACAATAGCTTCCAATTATAGCGACTTGAGTTTAGCCTTCGAACAAAAGTCATGTGCATTGTATACGAACTAATTCTTCGTGGCATTACTTCCACAATTAGGCGCAATTCTTTTTGCAAATTTTTTTCTCAACCATTAGCTTGCTTCTTTGCTTCACTCCACCTCCTAGAATATGGTGGTCGATTAACTCACATTTCTCACTTTACATTGGCTATTTTTCGCATTCTATTTTTGGTTTTTCTTGCCAAGCTCGATTTTTATTTTCTTTTATTTTTTCTGTCTCACTATTGCTCATTGTTATGCTTGCCATTTATCTCTGTTGGTGGCGCTTTTCATTAGTTTTCCAATGATTTTTGCTGATCTCTACTCTCTTGCCCTTTATTTTACACATTGAGATATGCACACAAATACGTACTTGAGCCTTAATACAGTGAAGGCAGAAAAATTGGTTAAGTAATTTTTTTTCTCCTTTTTCCACTTTATTTTTTAAATTTTATTTTATCCTATTTTTTATTTTTTTGATATTTTTTTTTATTTATTTTTTATTTTAATTTATCTTATTTTTTTTTATTTTACTAAAATTGCCTTAGTTATATTTTTTTTATTTATTGAATTTCACTTAAATATATTCATTTTTATTTAATTTTTTATTCTTTTTTAATTTTATTTATTTCATTTTTTATTGAATTTTACTTATATTCACCTGTTAATTTTTTTTTATTTAATTTTATTACTTATTTTTATTTTATTGAATTCTACTTTTTTCTGTCCTTTTTTAATTTATTTCTTTTTTTAATTTTCATTTTTTTTTCTTATTTAATTTTTTTTTTCTTATTTTTTTATGTTTTAATTTTTTTTATGTCATTCCATCTATTTTTTTATTTTTATTTTTATCATTTTTTATTTTTTTTGTCCTTTATTTCAAAAAATACTCCTTAAATATTAAATATTCTTAAATCTAAAAATTCAAACATTGCCATTTTCAATGCCCGCAACTGTACTTGCCAATAAGTGTGTGCAAAGCGAAAATTGCACGTCGAATGAAATCAATCAAGTGTATGGTGAATGTCTGCTACATGCGGTGGTGCTAGCAAAAACAAAAACTACAGCCGAGTCAACACCAACACCATTAAATCAACATCATCATCATTTGGGCAGTGATCAGCAGCAATTGAAAAAATACCAAATCAAAGGAAGCACCCACATCAATATCCTGCTTTGCCATTGGCTCTACATTTTTATTTTATTTTTCACGTTTGTGGCTAGCTCATCAGTAAAAGTTTTTCCAACGAGTGTAAGCACTTTGAACAATGAATTTTAATTTTCATTTCTTTTTTCGATTTTTTACTTTATTTTTATTGAGTTTCACCACATTTTTTTGATTATTTTTAGCACTTTTACATTTTCTGTTTTCTTTTTTTTTACTTTCTCTGAACTAAAATTTTGCTGTATTAGCGTAATTTTATTGCGGTGATAAATTCATTTGCGCCTTTTGTTTGAAAATCGCCAAACACACCAACCACACATGCATATCTCACATTTTTGCTACTTTTCAGCGCAACTTTTCATACGCTCCACAACTGCCCACTTCTTACTTATACATATATCCGCTTCCAGCAAGTTTTATAAATATTAATGAACTAGCGGTATATGCGGTAATTCACTGTGTCCAAATTAAACCACAAATTACAATTTCAAGTGCCATGCATTATTCGGAAAATAATTATAATGATTAGGTTTTAACCACAATTGTCCAAAGGCAAATGATGATGATAGCATTTCTTGTGATAATTGTTTGAAATTTAGACTTTGTTTTCAATTATAAAAGTTGCGAAGTTTTTTATAATTGCTTAGTCAGCTATTTTTGACAAAAATTTAGCTTAGTACCTTATCCAAACTTCTTTTCTTATTATGAATCTGTAATTGAAAAACTTTTTCAATATTCCAAATGTGAATTTTTACTTATTTTTTATTTATGCTTATTTTTATTTTATTTTGCCTCATTTTATTTTATTTTATTATTTTTATTTTATTTTATTTTATTTTATTTTATTTTATTTTAT
>CAXKVI010000002.1:126458684-126468684 GCA_964058755.1 Campiglossa producta | reverse complement strand
AAAACTAGTAAAACCACAAGTTTTTCGTTTTGCCAATATATTTCAATTGCCGTCGGCAATCGTCTTCAGGACAAAATTTATTAACACGTTCGTACTGTCTAACGTGGAGTATCATACCATTGTATACCTTATATAGTAGCGCAACTCGAAAAAACACACTAATACACACGCACTGCATATTCCCCATAAGCACAGAAAAATATTTTCTCAAACGTTTGGTGAATAATGAGGGTCAATAATGTACCACGATTTGGACAAAATTTATTTTAGGGAATGGTAGAGGGGGTCGTATGTATAAAAACTGTGAAGGTAGAAACTGCCGGACATTTATATTATAATTTTTATATTTAATTATAACTCAAGTTAATACTCATTTACCCAAAAAGTTTACCTGCTACAGGTAGTTTATCACTAAATCGAAAATTAATTGATTGATTAATTGATATTAAATTTTTAAAAAGTGAGTATTGACGTTGAATGTTTCATCTCAAATGCGTCTCAGATTGATATCAAACAAAATGGCTTATTGGGCTTCATACTATTCCTTCATTCCATTTCATTTGGAGTCACTCAGCCAGTGCCTTCCACTCAAATTCGTAAGAAGAAGAAAAGAAGTTGCCAAACTATAGGGGATAAACAATGTATCATACTGTCTATTATTGGCAAAACGAAAAACTTGTGGTTTTACTAGTTTTTGCGAGAAAAACAGAGACCTCGAGGCAGCTAAAGTGAATATTAAGAAGAAAAGGTCGACAAAACAGAATTTTTAAAGAAACGGAAGGCACGCCGTAAGCATACCAACAACAACAAAATGGGATATGCGGACATAAAAAACAACTATAGCAACTCTAAAACAGCAATAAATAAGTATCAGGTTATATCAAAGAAAGTGGTAAAAATAGAATCCAACATAAAATTTTTGTTAAAATGTAGAAAATCTAGATTAATTCCCAATTTTATTAAAAATGCGACTAGATGTGATAAGTTATTTAATTTTGACCATGACATACACAGACATATAGACAGAACTCTAGATAGATACACGTATCATTACCACACGAAAATATTAAATCTACTAATTAAACAAAAACACATATTATTGAAAGAACAAAAACATCCGTTTGAAGAGATTACAAAAACAATTAAACGACGTCTGAGCGCAGATGCCTTTGAAATATTTAAAGTCAGCGAAGAAAATATAGCAAAGAAACTAAAAACTAAGTTAAAAGAAAAGCAAGAAAACAAATATTTAAAACTACAAAGCAAGTGCAATAACATCTTCGTTAACAACAACACGCAACAAGATTGGTTTGTAAACACAACAAATGTGAGCTTTCCATCGGACATAGAGGCGCTCTTAGCTAAAGGTCCAAAGTTCGCATTACCAATAAACAATACGAATTTTCCTTTATTTGAATGCATCGCGGACGGAGAAGAACTTGTACAAACAATTGAAAAAGAAGAGCAAGAAGAAGCGCGCACAAAATTTTCGGTTTAATAAAAGAACATACAAAAACAAATAAACTAAGTGCAATGGATAGTGCAATAGTTGATACAATGGGCCGAACTCGTAAATTTCTTAAACAAAATGATAACATTAGAATTTTAACGTCGGACAAAGGCAATAAAACGGTAGCTATAGAGAAAAATGATTATAATATAAAAATGAAAGAAATATTAAATGATTTAACGATGTACAGAGAAATAAGACAAGACCCTACGTCAAAATTATAAACTAAAAACAACCATTTGGTAAATGAAATGTTTAAATGGAGTTGATTTCAAAGGCCGAGAGAAATAGTCTTATCACCACCATTTCAATATCCCCTAGAATTTATGGACTCCCTAAAATTCACAAAGAAGGGATCCCCCTTAGACCCATTTGTTCAACCACCGGATCCCCATCGTATGGGCTTTGTAAATACATGACGAATATTTAAAGAATGTAACAATAAACTCTAGCTATAACGTGAAAAATACAATTGATTTTAAGGAGAGGATAAAAAATACACGAATTTTTGATGATGAAAAGTTAATTTCTTTCGATGTTGTCTCACTATTTCCTAGCGTCCCAACCCAACTAGCACTTGAGGTTATTCAAGAAAAATGGAATATAATAGAGGAACACACTAAAATCCCAAAAAAACTATTTATTGAAATTTTAAAATTTTGTATCGAAGAAAACCGATATTTTAAATACGAGGATAAAATCTACACCCAGATTAGAGGATTACCAATGGGATCACCAACTCTCCTGTAATTGCGGACATAATTATGGAAATGTTGCTTCAAAGGACTGTTGAAAAAGTTGAACAAAAGCCTAGACTACTTACAAAGTACGTCGATGACATTTTTGCGATAGTAAAAGAAAACGAGGTACAGAACACCCTTGACGCGTTTAATTCTTTTAGTAAGCATATTAAATTTACTACTGAGATTGAAAATAACGGAAAATTACCTTACCTGGACTCAATTATAATAAGACATGGTAATGAGATAAAGCTAAAATGGTATAAGAAACCTATAGCATCGGGACGAATCATCAATTATAATTCTAAACATCCAAAAACGATGATAATTAATACAGCGAGAGGCTGTATTCGACGTATGTTTAAAATATCTGACGACACTTACCACGAAGAAATTAAAAACAAAATTAAAATGATGTTAAAAAATAATGATTTTCCAGACAATATAATAAATTCTTTAATAAGAAAATCGGTATCAGAAAACCATAATCATGTAGTAGACGAGCCGAAGATATTTAAATCAGTAGTATATGTACCACAATTGTCAGAACGACTTAAAAAATCGGATTGCTACAACAATCAAAGAATAAAAATAGCACACAAACCAATAAATACATTAAAACATATTTTTAATAATACTAAATCCAAAATACCAATCGCGGAAAAAAGTAATGTCATATACAAAATACCTTGCCAAGGTAATCTCAATGAATCTTGTAGTAAATTTTATGTAGGAACTACGAAGTCAAAATTAAAAAGTAGATTAGCGCAACACAAATCTGACTTTAAATATTGTCATCAAACACATAACCATAAAACGGCCCTAATGGCCCATTGTGCAAACAATAAACACTCGCCGAACTTCGATGAAGCTTCTGTGCTTCAGCAAGAAAAACAATACAAGAAGAGGTACACAATAGAAATGCTGCACATCATTAACACACCAATAGAAAAGAGAATAAATTACCGATCAGATATAGAGAGCGTAGCACAGGCGTACCGCCACCTGTTAGGAAATAATAGACAGTATGATACTCCACGTTAGACAGTACGAACGTGTTAATAAATTTTGTCCTGAAGACAATTGCCGACGGCAATTGAAATATACTGGCAAAACGAAAAACTTGTGGTTTTACTAGTTTTTGCGAGAAAAACAGAGACCTCGAGCCAGCTAAAGTGAATATTAAGAAGAAAAGGTCGACAAAACAGAATTATTTTATTTTATTTTATTTTATTTTATTTTATTTTATTTTATTTTATTTTATTTTATTTTATTTTATTTTATTTTATTTTATTTTATTTTATTTTATTTTATTTTATTTTATTTTATTTTATTTTATTTTATTTTATTTTATTTTATTTTATTTTATTTTATTTTATTTTATTTTATTTTATTTTATTTTATTTTATTTTATTTTATTTTATTTTATTTTATTTTATTTTATTTTATTTTATTTTATTTTATTTTATTTTATTTTATTTTATTTTATTTTATTTTATTTTTGTTGTATCTATCGAGCTATGAACTACGTAACTCTTTTCAGATCTGTTCCTTAAATAAATATCTAATAACGAATATTGAACTGAGTTTATTAAAAATGTCGCAAATGGTTCATTCAGCTGTAATGAACCGTCGTCAATAATCGTTAAAATAAAAAAGTAACTTACGCTTCAACTTGTTATTATACTAATAAATTTTTCTATTTTTATAATCGCATTTTATTTGTTACTGAAATTCTTCCTTAAAATAAAGTATTTCTCAGATTTGTATCACATTTCGTAATAAATTTTGGTATTTCAGTTTATTAGATTTTCCTTTTCTTATCCGATTATTAACGCCTCAGAAAACGTCATCAAAGCTGAGCAACAAATAGCACTTCATTTAAATAGACACATACATATATTCGTATATATTTCTTTCTATAATTGCAACGAACTCGATGGGGCATTGCATGATAGAAACCTCTCTCCATTCACATTTATCCAGCTGTCAGCAATCTACTGCTGATTTTACCCTCACATTTAGTTCGATTGTTTTTCTGCATAAATTATTTTTACTTTGCAATTTATCTTAGATACATAGATGTCTTTAAGTTCAGTGAAGCAAAATTTTACCGACTGAAATTAAGCTAATTTATTTAAGAAAAGGTTTGGGCAAGAAGTTATTGAATTCTAAAAAAAGAGATTTCTAGTTAAGTTGCTCAGTTAGTATAATCTCTATCGATTGGCTTTGCTATAGCGGAATAAATAATCAGTGCTGACAAGATATGAATGATATCGATATAACCCAGAGATGATGAACTATCGTGCGATAGAATATCATATGATGTCATCGTGTGATGTGGGATGCGATCAACGTAAACCTTATTTAGACCATACCACTCCATGCCGTAAAACTAATATAAAGTAATATAATCATATTATGAACTATCATGCGGTAAATATTACATCGTATGATGTCCCATTGTGATAAATGGATAATACATGCGCCTTCTAATTTTTATGAATCATTGCGGGTCACATTCCCTATGCCACATGAAAACTAACTAATAATTGAGGAGCTCCAAACCAAAACTCAATGGTTTGAAGCTTCTCAATTAAGAAGGCATCACGTGATGAAACACCATGCGTTGAAATATCATATGTCTTCACATTGTGCATATTGGACCTCGCTAGATTGATTGGGCGTCTAGTCCATATCGCTTGATTTCAGTACGGCGTTTCTGTAACTCAAATCGATCGATTGTCTCGACTGGAATAGTCGATTTGACGCCATATTGACGTCACACTAATTTTTAATGTTTCGGTAAAAAAAAATTTTTGTCGATTTATTTTCTCACTTGCTTTTGAGGTATTGACAACATTTTTTTTATACCCAGCTGTACTTGTACACAGGGTATTATAACTTTGTTAGGATAACGGTTGGTTGTACAGGTATAAAGGAATCGAGATAGATATAGACTTCCATATATCAATATGATCAGTATCGAAAAAAAATTTGATTGAGCCATGTCCGTCCGTCTGTCCGTCCGTCCGTCCGTCCGTCCGTCCGTCTGTCCGTTAACACGATAACTTGAGCAAATAATGAGATATCTTCACCAAATTTGGCATGCGTACTTATTTGGGTTCAGAATAGATTGCTATTGAAAATGGGTAAAATCGGACCATAACCACGCCCCTTTTTCGATATCGAAAATTTCGAAAAACATATAAAATGGGTTAATTCAATATTAGAAGCAGCTACAATGATAAAATTTGCAATATGTATTGATTTAGATGTTCTAAGGCCGATTTTATAAAAAAATTTGAAAAGGGGGCGTGGTACCGCCCACGTATATTTGAAGAAATTTTAAAATTTTGACTCTTAATAACTTCAGAACAGTTTATGCTAGTATAACGAAATTTCGTAGAGGACATACTATTGTTGTGGTAAATTCAGCTATAGAAAATAAACGAAATCGCTTCGCGACCACGCCTACTTTTTTCATAAAAGTTATATTGAAAGGAGGTGGAAATATTGAAAAGTCCATATCTAATTAACTGATTTCGCTATAATAATATAATTTGGTACATACATCAACTTTCATATTCTTTTTAAAAATTTTGGAAAGTGGGCGTGGCACCGCCCACTTATGAGTCAAGCAATTTTTAAATTCGACTGCTAACAACTTCAGAACGGTGTGAGATAGATTTACGAAACTAGGTACCAGGCATGTTATGTTTATGTAGAGTACTACCACAGAAAATAAGAAAAATCGGTGAACGATCACGCCCGCTTTATGTGCACAGCTGGGTATGTAATGTTCGGTTTCACCCGAACTTAGACTTCCTTACTTGTTTTGTTTCAATTTTTATTCGAGTCGACTGTGACGACATAAAAATCGAGAAATTTGTCGATTTTTTCGGAAACGTGGTACTGAAAAATTTTGACAGTTAACTAAAAATTGAAAAATGTAAATTAACTAAAAATGAAAACACATCACACGATAAGCCATCATGCGATTGAATATCATATGCCTCATATGTGTGTAACTAAGAGCCAAACCCTCACAATCACACAATAGATCGTACTTATGGTCGCGGTGTAATAAGCCCTTATAATCTATTGTATATAAATGCGCAAACATAACAGTTTTCTCCCTTTTTTGCAATAACCACAATTCTAAGGTATATAAAATTTGGTATGTATCGATATGTCTCGCCGAGCAGGGTGTGCGACAACAAACCAAAAATTTAAAAAATTTAATTATATATATATTGTTTCACTATTTTTGAGCTCTAGGCCTATTTTAAATAAAACAACTCGATTTTGTTGTTGGTATTTATTCAATATTTCGATCTCAATCTGAGATCATCATCAGGACTGTAATCAAACAATAAAAACAAACACATTATATTTAACATAAAAACATAAACATATATCATTTTGGTAAACAGTGTGTTATCACGACTTACATCTTTCGCTGCGATGTCAAGACTAAAAATTGTTAAGTAAAGTGATTATTAAAAACAACGAAAGTTCTAAACAGAGAATGTACATTAAAAGATAAACATATAAAATCCCGTAATGGTAAACAAAAATTGAGAGACATTTACAACAATAATATAACAAGTGGCGAAAATTATGATGTAGGTATATTTATATGAAAGTACTGGAGCAGTGTATAGTTGTTGTGCTATGACGAAGAGAATTGCATGTATGGTTGTTGTAATATGATGCAGAGAACTGCATGAGCGGTTGTTACACTGGGATCCAGAGAGCTGCATGTGGATTTATAAAAATATGTATGAGGGGTGATGATGATCTCAGATTGAGATCGAAATATTGAATAAATACCAACAACAAAATCGAGTTGTTTTATTTAAAATAGGCCTAGAGCTCAAAAATAGTGAAACAATATATATATATTTACTAACGGCCAATAAACAAATTAACTAAAAATTAATTATAATATGATTTGAAATCACACCACTACAAGTGCTATACACGCATTCGCTTTATAGAGCCGCTGTTATGGGTGTATGTAGGTATGACCACTTGCAGTGTTTGCATTCATTGCAGTAGGGTGAGTTGTTTTGTTGGCAGCAATAAGATAACATGAGCCAGCGCGAAGCAAATGCTTTTGAAAAAAAAGCACAAATAAGCTAGATCATGCACAAGGCCCTTCGTGGATAGACTTAGTGAAATAAAATAAAATGGAAAATTGATCAAATTAAAAAAAAGGAAAATCAGAAATAGAAAAGTGATGGAAAGTAAAAAAATAAAATTTGTTAGAAATGAAAGGAAAGGGAATAATATAAAATAAATAAAAATGAAACAAAATGAAATAAATAAAAATAAATTAAGAAAATAATAGGAAAAGAAAGGGATGGATAAAAGGAAAATAAAGGTAAGTTAAGGTAAGGAACGGAAAATATGACCGAAAAATCAAAGGGAAAGGAAAGGGATGGAAAAGAAAAAAGGAAGTGAAGAAAGGAAATGTAATGTAATGCAGTGGAAAAGAGAAACAAAAGGCGAAAGACAAAGAAAGGAAAGAAGAAAAAAAAGAAGGGAAAGAAAAGGTAGCGAGGAAGAAGGTATGGAAAATAAATGAAAATAAAAAGATAGAAAAATAAAAGAAAGAAAGGGAAAGGAAAGCTAAAAAAATAAGTTAAGGAAATGAATGAAAGAAAAAGGAAAGCAAAGGAGTTGCGGAAAGGAACAAAAGAAAATAAGAAAACGGTAGGAAAGGAAAGGTAAGAAAAGGAAAGCTAAGGAAACGAAATGACAGGAAGGGAAATTTAAGAAAAAAAGTGAAAGAATATAAAGGTAAGAAAAAAATAACAGAAAAGAAAGGAAATGAAAAAAAAAATGAATAAAATGAAAGGAAACTAAAGCAACGGAAACGAAAGGAAGGAAAGAAAAAGAAAATAAAAGGAAAAAGGGAAAGTAATGGAAATGGAAAGAAGGATCAGGTAAGAATATGAAAGAAACAAAAAAAAAAAGAAAAAAAAAGAAAAGAACAGGGAAGAACAGAAAAGAAAGAAATAAAGAAGGGAAATAAAATGAAATGAAAGAAGAGAAAAGGAAAGAAAAGGAAAGAAGAGAAAAGGAAAAGAACGGAGAAGATAAGGAAAGGAAATAAAAGGGAAGAGAAAGAAAGAAAACCAAAAGAAATAAATTGAGATGAAAGGAGGGGAAAGGAAAGGAAATAAAAGCAAATGAATGCTAAGGAAAGGAAAGGAAAGAAATACGTATGAAGACGACCTAAGAAGAATAAATAATTGTCAACATTGAAACTATATTACTGAATGGTGTAAAGAGGGAGGAAAAGGCAAAATGAATAGGAATGTATAGAAACCAAAAATATACAAAATATGGAAAAGAAAGGAAAATTTAAGAAATAGCAAAAAGGTAGGAAAATAAAATAAGGTTTTGTGGTTGAATTTCAACCACTGGGCGAACTCTAGTAATAATAAAAGCTAAACAAGGCATCACGTGATGAACCATCATACGGTGAGATATTATACATATGTCTTCATATTTTGCATACATATTTGACCTTGCTTGATTGTATAGGCGCCTAGTGCATATCGCTTGATTTCTAAATTATTTTTAGCTCATAAGCTTTCATTTGTAACTTTGTATATAATACTCCTTTTTTCTCCATAGTACATGAATATGTGGGTAAGTCGGAATTAATATTTAAAGAAAAACCAAATCCAATTTAATTTCTTGCAAACGTTGACAATATTTTCTTAAATCAATTTATTATGTTCACAATTTCTTCTCCATTTTTACAACTCCTTTCAAGATTGAATTCTATGTAAATATCCTCCATTTCGGTTTCCATCAAAGAAACCCATCTTAGTGATGTATCCAAGTCACCCCTGCTTAAGAGTGAACACTCGAAAAATTGACATTTATCTGCATAAAAGTCAAAATGATTACAAAACGAAATGTGTTTATCGTTCTGTCGCTCGCTTCAATGCACTTTTTGATAAACCACACGCGGCGTGCCACATGCCCTGCTTGCTCTGCTGCATATTTGAACGCCCACTTTGATGATGACACAGACGCACTCGTGCACCATTGTGAATACACAAAAAAAAGGGACAACAAAGCGAAATGTCACAGCTGCTCAAGTGCTTGGAAAACGGGCGGATTTTGTCAAAAAGAGCTGCTAAAGACGTTGTACAGGTTAAGGAAATGTATGGTGTTGTGGGTTAAGATGAAGAAAGAAAAGATTTGCAAAAGCTTATTGTATGCATGAATTGCTGCCCAGCTAGGAAAATTGGGGGGAGGGGTTTAAACCACAGCGTAACGCAGGTGCTCTTATTTATGCTCAACTGCACTTTGTTGTGCCAAAATCTTTGCAACACAAATTTTGTTCAACCAAAGAAAGTGAGTGCGCAAACGAAAGCAAATACGAATTAGAATTGTGATCTGCAATAGGTGAGGGGCATATAAAAAACGCAACAACAAAAACAAATGCAAAGAAAGTTCGGTTTTTTCTTTGAAGTTGAAGTCATAGCACTTCTTTTGGGTGTATTTTTGGTGACTAACAAATATCTTTTTGTGCATAAAAATATGACGCTGAATGCTTTGATTTGTACTCGACCGACAAGGACACGTGTCATATGACCATTTACTAAAATTAATAGATTTTTATGAGTTATTTGTGCTTGCGAGACTTTCAATTATTTACAACTTGCTTTATGAATTGAAAAAGGGAGCGTTTATCGACACCTCAAACCACGTAAAAAAAATA
>CAXKVI010000002.1:126448684-126453684 GCA_964058755.1 Campiglossa producta | reverse complement strand
GCCACATACCACATTTTTCGTTAGCAAGTTGGCGTTGAGGTGGTGTTGGCTACAGACAAACACGACTTGGTACACGAGATGAGTAAGTATTGCCGCCAACTTCTTGTAATATATAATGTCATTTTGGCCTTATGCTGTCGGTATCATTTACAAGGGAATTAAGCTGGTTTTTTTGTCAATTTAATTAAAAAAAAACTACAACGGTTGGGGTATAGCCCTTGCTGTAATCCAGCGTGTGAAGCGATACAAACTTCCATAGACTTTCAATATGATTGTTTCAATAAGCATTATTAGCACGGTCTAAAGCTTATAAAATTCTTACTTCATCATCATCATTTATTGGCGCTTAACCGCCTAAGCGATTTTGGCCGTTGCATATCAAAGCACGCCAGTCATTCCTTTTTAGCGATAACTGACGCCAATTGGGAGTTCAAGTCATCCTCCACCTGTTGTTTCCATATCAGTCGAGGCCTCCCCCTTCCTCTGGTGCCGAATTCAGGCGACGATAGGAAAACCTTCTGTGCTGGAGCTTCTTTGTCCATTCGCATAACATGGCCCAGCCAGTGGAGTCTTTGGGCTTTAATTCGCTGGACTATGGTCAGATCTGCGTAAAGCTCGTACAGCTCATCGTTAAATCTCCTTCGATACTCGCCGTCGGCATCACGGGAAGGACCATAAATCTTCCGGAGAACTTTTCTCTCAAATACTCCAAGGGCCATCTCATCTTCTCTTGACATTGTCCATGAATCTGAGCCATACATCAGGACAGGTATGATGAGAGACTTATAGAGCGTGATCTTTGTTCTTCGAGAGAGGACTTTACTTCTCAATTGCCTACTCAGTCCAAAGTAGCACTTGTTCGCAAGAGTGATTCTCCGTTGGATTTCTAGACTGATATTATTTTCGGTGTTAATGCTGGTTCCCAAATAGACGAAGTCCCTCACAGTTTCAAATTTGTAACTATCAACAGTGACGTGGCTGCCAAGGCGCAGGTGCGCCGATTCTTTCTTTGATGACAGCAAATACTTCGTCTTGTTCTCGTTGACCGCAAGACCTACTTTTTTCGCTTCTTTATCCAGTCCAGAGAAGGCAGCGCTTACGGCGCGGTTGTTAAGGCCAATGATATCAATATCATCGGCATATGCCAGCAATTGCACGCTCTTGTAAAAGATTGTACCATTGCGGTTTATCTCTGCTGCTGGAATTATCTTCTCCAGCATCAGATTGAAGAAATCGCACGAAAGGGAGTCGCCCTGTCTGAAGCCTCGTTTGGTTTCAAATGGCTCAGAGAGGTCCTTCCCGATTCTGAAGGAGCTGTTGGTATTGCTCAACGTCATTTGGCAAAGCCGTATAAGCTTTGCAGGGAAGTCAAATTCAGACATGGCGGCATACAGGCAACTCCTTTTTGCGCTGTCTAAAGCGGCTTTGAAATCGACAAAGAGATGGTGTGTGTCGATTCTTTTATCATGGGTCTTCTCCAGGATTTGGCGTATCGTGAAAATCTGGTCGATGGTAGACTTACCAGGTCTAAAGCCACACTGATAAGGTCCAATCAGTTTGTCTACGATGGGCTTCAGCCTTTCACACAACACGCTAGAAAGAACCTTATATGCGATATTAAGAAGACTGATTCCGCGGTAGTTGGTGCGGTTAGCGGGATCGCCTCTCTTGTGGATTGGGCAAAGCACACTTAAATTCCAATCCGGAGGCATGCATTCGTCTGACCATATTCTGCATAAGAGCTGATGCATGCTTTTTACCAGCTCTTCGCCTCCGTGTTTGAACAGCTCGGCGGGTAGTCCATCTTTTCCAGGCGCTTTGTTGTTTTTGAGCCGGGATATAGCTATCCTCACTTCATCATAGTCAGGTGGTGGGACGACTTTTCCATCGTCAGGGATTGGGGTATCGGGTTCGACGTCTCCCTCGCAATTTAGCAGTGAGGAGAAGTGCTCCCTCCATAATTTAAGTACACTTTGTACGTCGGTTACCAGGTCGCCATTATTGTCCTTACAGGAGCTTGCCCCGGTCTTAAAACCTTCCGTCATCCGCCGGATCCTTTCATAGAATTTTCGGGCATCATTCCTGTCAGCCAGCATCTCAATCTCCTCACACTCACGCCTTTGGGCCTCACTTTTCTTTTTTCTGAAAAGGCGTCTCTCTTCCTTCTTTTCCTCGCGATATTGTTGCCATACACTGTGGGTTGCGCCCGTTCCCAACGTCTCCTTGTACGCAGCGTCCTTTTTGTCCGAGGCTGTGGTGCATTCCTCATCGTACCAGTTGTTCTTTCGGGCTCGCTGAAACCCTATAGTGGCTTCAGCGGCGGTACGTAATGAGTGAGAGATATGCTTAAATTGCTCGGTTACATCGTTAGGTCGAGGATTGCTCTCCGATAGCAGGTTTGAGAGTCGAGTGGAGAAATTATCAGCTGTCTGTGTCACGCGCAACTTCTCGACGTCCAACTTTCCTTCCGTTACTGTGCGTACTTTCTTCGCTGCACAGAGGCGTGTGCGTTTCTTGGTTGCAACAAGATAATGGTCCTAGTCGATATTGGGACCGCGTAGGGTACGCACGTCTAGAACGGTGGGGCTGTGTCTGCCGTCGATCATGACATGATCAATCTGGTTTCTTGTTCTTTGATTAGGGGACAGCCAGGTGGCTTGGTGTATTCGCTTATGCTGGAACCTGGTACTACTGATGACCATATTGCGGGAAGCGGCGAAGTCAATCAACCTAGTGCCGTTGGGGATGTTATATCGTGGAGACTGAATTTTCCAACTGTAGGACCAAAGACTCCTTCCTTGCCCACCTTGGCATTAAAGTCCCGAGCACGATTTTGATATCATGCAGGGGGCAGCGATCATAGGCTTGTTCAAGTTTATCGTAGAAGGAGTCCTTCTCTGCGTCGTCCGTCTCCTCAGTCGGGGCATAGGCGCAGATAAATGTTATGTTGAAAAACCTTGATGCGGATCGCAGCGAGACGCTCGTCCACAGGAGTGAACGTTAGTACTTGGCGGAGAAGTCTCTTTCCCACCACAAATCCTACACCACGCGCTTTGCCGCGTGTCTGGCCACTGTAGTATACGTCACAAGGACCGATGGTCGTCTTTCCTTGCCCCGTCCATCGCATTTCCTGCAGGGCGGTGATGTCAGCCTTTGCGTTCGCGAGGACATCAACCAGTAGGGTAGCGGTACGCTCCCTAGAAAGGGTCCGGACATTCCACGTACATGCCCTAATATCCTTCTCGTAGTCCATAATTCGTTTTGCCGGGTCGTCAACATTAAAGGGGGTTCTCATCCGAGGCTTTGTACTTTTTATTTTCATTGGAATTAGGTTTTTTACATGGCGGGTCCCAAACCCAGCGCACAACCCGTTTCGGGTTTTTTTTTTGTTTTGAGAATATTTACACATTTATATAGCGAGCCGCTTGCTTCAAGACAGACGCCCGCTTGCAGCCGCACCTCATGGTGAACAGACGCTGCACAAAAGACCTCGGTGAGCCCTTAAACCAAGTATGTCAGAGTGGCCCCACCGGGGCTCCCTCTCTTTCTGCCGCGAGCCTAGATAGCTCCCGTTGCCCAGAGTGTACGAACGAGGACGCAAGAGTCGGGATTGGGCAAGATCACACAGCAACCACAACCCAATACACAAAATTCTTACTTATCTATATATAAATGCACAATGTTCAAAAGTTTTCTCCCTTTTTTGCAATAACCACAATTCTAAGGTATATAAAACTGATATGTATCGATAAGTCTCGCCGAGCAGAGTGTGCGACAACAAACCAAAAATTAAAAGAAATTAATTATAATATGAAATGCTACACACGTATTCACTCTATAGAGCCCCTGTTTTGTGTGGTTGTAGGTATGACCACTTGCATTGTTGTGTTTGCGTTGTGAGAAGAAGAGTTGTTTTGTTGGCGGCAATAATAAACATGAGCCAGCCCGTCAACTTTATTGAGCGTAGGTTCAAACAGTGTTTACAAAAACAAAATCTGTGAGAAGGTATTCAGGTATTCTTGCCGAGACTTGATGTTTTGAAAAAAAATACAATAATAAGTTACATCGTTCACAACTCCCTTCCTGGTTAGACTGTGAAATAAAATGGAAAATTGATAAAAAAAAATTTAAAATAAAGAAAATAAAAAAATTGAAGAATGATTTAGAGTAAAGAAATAAATTTGTTGGAAATGAAAGGAAAGGAAATTATATAAAATAAATATAAATAAAGCAAAATGAAATAAATAAAAGTATAAAAAAATAATCTTAATGGAAGGGAATGGATAAAAGGAAAATAAGGGAAAGATAAGTAAGGAAAGGGAAAGAGAGAAAAATCAAAGGCAAGTAAAGGTAGGGAAAGGAAAGGAATGGAAAAGGAAGGGAAAGAAAGGAAAGGTAACGAAAGTAGAGGAATAAAAATTACTTCATTCCCTGTCATTTATTTTTCTTTATTTTTCTTTCCTTCTTCTCCTTTCCTTTCTTTTACTTTCGTTTTCTTATCTTTAACTTCCTTTCCTTACCTATATAATATTTTACATCCATTGTATGTATACAAAACTAAGGCCGGTCAATTTATTATAGAGTGCGACGTAAATATGTATTGTAGATATTTTCCCGTTCTGCGCCTTGAAATTTAAAGAAAATTAAAAAGCTATAAAACAGGGATACACTGCAGTGTCATTACTTTATAGCTTCCTACAGCAGAGATCAAATATAACCCCAATAAAAAATCAACGCCAATACGAGCTCTTACACGTTCACGCACATACTAAATTTCTTACAAATTGATGCCACAACAAGAACAAGGTTTTCACAAAGTGCAACACACAACTTACATAAACCCATAAACGCAGCGACCAATGTCCGGCAATACCATCACCTCAACAACCACAATTTCTGTCGCATGAACAACGCGCCTTCAACGCTTAACTCACTCGAAAGCATTAATTGGCAAATAATTTGGCTATTATCTGGTGACGCATCGTTCAACCATGGGGACG
>CAXKVI010000002.1:126376184-126443684 GCA_964058755.1 Campiglossa producta | reverse complement strand
ATGGTATGGTTATGGTATGGTTATGGTATGGTTATGGTATGGTTATGGTATGGTTATGGTATGGTTATGGTATGGTTATGGTATGGTTATGGTATGGTTATGGTATGGTTATGGTATGGTTATGGTATGGTTATGGTATGGTTATGGTATGGTTATGGTATGGTTATGGTATGGTTATGGTATGGTTATGGTATGGTTATGGTATGGTTATGGTATGGTTATGGTATGGTTATGGTATGGTTATGGTATGGTTATGGTATGGTTATGGTATGGTTATGGTATGGTTATGGAATGGTTATGGTATGGTTATGGAATGGTTATGGTATGGTTATGGAATGGTTATGGTATGGTTATGGTATGGTTATGGTATGGTTATGGTATGGTTATGGAATGGTTATGGTATGGTTATGGAATGGTTATGGTATGGTTATGGTATGGTTATGGTATGGTTATGGTATGGTTATGGAATGGTTATGGTATGGTTATGGAATGGTTATGGTATGGTTATGGTATGGTTATGGTATGGTTATGGTATGGTTATGGTATGGTTATGGTATGGTTATGGTATGGTTATGGTATGGTTATGGTATGGTTATGGTATGGTTATGGTATGGTTATGGTATGGTTATGGTATGGTTATGGTATGGTTATGGTATGGTTATGGTATGGTTATGGTATGGTTATGGTATGGTTATGGTATGGTTATGGTATGGTTATGGTATGGTTATGGTATGGTTATGGTATGGTTATGGTATGGTTATGGTATGGTTATGGTATGGTTATGGTATGGTTATGGTATGGTTATGGTATGGTTATGGTATGGTTATGGTATGGTTATGGTATGGTTATGGTATGGTTATGGTATGGTTATGGTATGGTTATGGTATGGTTATGGTATGGTTATGGTATGGTTATGGTATGGTTATGGTATGGTTATGGTATGGTTATGGTATGGTTATGGTATGGTTATGGTATGGTTATGGTATGGTTATGGTATGGTTATGGTATGGTTATGGTATGGTTATGGTATGGTTATGGTATGGTTATGGTATGGTTATGGTATGGTTATGGTACGGTTATGGAATGGTTATGGTATGGTTATGGTATGGTTATGGTATGATTATGGTATGGTTATGGTATGGTTATGGTACGGTTATGGAATGGTTATGGTATGGTTATGGTATGGTTATGGTATGATTATGGTATGGTTATGGTATGGTTATGGTATGGTTATGGTATGGTTATGGTATGGTTATGGTATGGTTATGGTATGGTTATGGTATGGTTATGGTATGGTTATGGTATGGTTATGGTATGGTTATGGTATGGTTATGGTATGGTTATGGTATGGTTATGGTATGGTTATGGTATGGTTATGGTATGGTTATGGTATGGTTGTTGTATGGTTGTGGTATGGTTATGGTATTGTTATGGTATGGTTATGGTATGGTTATGGTATGGTTGTGGTATGGTTGTGGTATGGTTATGGTATGGTTGTGGTATGGTTGTGGTATGGTTATGGTATGGTTATGGTATGGTTATGGTATGGTTTAGGTATGGTTATGGTATGGTTATGGTATGGTTATGGTATGGTTATGGCATGGTTATGGTATGGTTATGGTATGGTTATGGTATGGTTATGGTATGGTTGTGGTATGGTTGTGGTATGGTTATGGTATGGTTGTGGTATGGTTATGGTATGGTTATGGTATGGTTATGGTATGGTTATGGTATGGTTATGGTATGGTTATGGTTTGGTTATGGTATGGTGATGGTATGGTTATGGTATGGTTATGGTATGGTTATGGTATGTTGTTGTTGTAGCGAGGTGTAGCCCTGCTTAAATGTCAGACAGGGTCACCCCGAGTGTATTGCTCTTGGCCGGGTCGATATAAGAAAACGGCCCGGGTCGTTTCGGCACGATGGGTACAGCACAAGTACTGGTACCGTTCTCGTAGAACCGGCAATACAAGAAACTAGCCGTGTAGGCTATGTAGGTCATTTAGCGTTACCCAGGGTGCACCAACTGGGAGGCGACCTACTTTTATGGTTATGGCATGGCTATGGTATGGTTATGGTATGGTTATGGTAACGTTATGGTATGGTTATGATCACAGTCCATGCGGCTAGCAGTCAGCGGAAAACCAATATTCAACGAAAAAATTTGGGTTTAATAGTGACATTAATCCGCGCCTGACCACAGTGCAAGCAGTCAACTACATTTTCTCATACAACAATTACACTCAGCATATGAGTACGGTCTCGTAACTCGCCATGTAGTTATTAATGCAGATGTGAACAAGTTTTGAATACACTTCCTTCAAGTGCACATAATTTTATTTAAATATACTGCAAGCTTTTATTATGCGTTTTGCACTTCATGCCGCACCACCGCGCGACAACGACTTATTAAAAAAAAAAATTACAAAAAAAAGATGAAAATTCATGTTAGTTCCGACAACCTGTTCGGTTGCTTGACTGGATGAAGCACTCATAAAGCTACTCAAACTGCGCTAACATGTAGCTTGGCATACCAATAATGGCTATATTTACACACAACCAAATGGTGATGCAAGTTTTTCAATATTTTTTTAACTTGGTTTTATTTCTCAATATTTTTTTTTTTTTTAAATTTTCTCAATATTTTTCCATCGTTGTTAATTTCATACATGAATGGACACATTTACTGCTGAAAGATTGAATGATCGAATAAAAGAAGCAGCACTGCGTGTAGAGTATGATGTGCTCATGTGAAGTTATGCCTGAAAGTAGGCAACGTATGTTACACAGCACAACTAACTACTTTCTATGTGCAGCACGCGCTATATGAACCTTGATGTCTATATTTAGTTGAAAAAAGTCTGAGTTTTTCTTCTTGCTATGTAGCAGACAACTTCCTTCCGTCCTTTTTCATCCCAGCTTCGAATTGCCTACAGTAACTTTATGTTTTGTTTGCTTACGTGCTTGTAAATTTTTGTAGCTATCTTTTTGGCGTTATGCCAAATCGAAAAAAAGAAATCTTTGCATGAGACACTTGATAATTTCGTAAAAGAGATTGCATTGTAAGCCAATAATGCACTCATACTTAGTTATTGGCTCGAGTGGATTGAGTGGCCGATGTAATCATTGGGCTCGACAGAATTTTGCAAGGTCAGGTGAGTTGATTTGGTTTACCTGAGAAAGAGAAATTATTAAGATTACTTTGGTAATGCATTAAAATGGCCAGAAAGACAGCACATGAATGAACTGGAAGACAAACACTAGGTTTTAGCTATAACTGGCCACAGAGACAAAATCATTCTGAGCCTACTTTTTTTTCCTCTCAGTCGAGGCCAAATCCTTTCCCGACTTTGGGTATGTATAAGGTCTTGAACTAAAACATATAATGTTCTACCTAGTGAAGCTTTCCGCTTTAATTCACTGCTTTATGATCACATATGGGTAACGCTTATACAGCTTTAACTTCCTTCTATACTTTTAAGCAAAATGCTTCGAGGTGCATCACCTTTTCTGCCCTAATTATCTATATCAAGCCTCGCCAACTAGTAGGACAATTGTCCGAAATTCAAAGAGCCACATTCAGCAATTAGTCAATAGGTTAGGTTCGAGTTGCTGCCGCAGAGGCACACCTAAGCCAGTATTAAAAGGCAAAGGCTAACCAGGAAGGGCACTCAATAAAGAGCAATAAATAAATGCAAAGGCTTCTATGGAAAGGCTATGTTATGGGAATGGCTATAGGCTTCTCTTCCCAGCTGGCATCCGACTCTTATGGTATATGGCTACTAACTTTGCTTGGTGTTCGCGATTGTCGGCAGAGTTCTCTAAGAAAAGATCAAATAATGTAGAAATCAATCATTGCGACCATGCTCTAGCAAACCCTTATCGACGTACATATATGAATCCCCTAACCCTTCATCCAATTTACTATATACATACCTACCAACACTGTAGGTACGTAAATGCTTAACATAGCTTAAATAGCCATTGCATTACATAATTTAAGTTTCCCAGCAGCCATGATGCATATCCTATTTAAGACCTAAACTACTTTGTGGTTACTGGACATTTCAGGGTCAATTTACTGCAACAACGAAACAATTCGGCTTAGTTAATTGAACGTGTCAGGTGAATATTTAGGGTCCACCAACACATAGACAAGGCGTAATAGACGAAAGCCTTTATTGTGGTTTGGCTGCAGTTGTATTAGTGATATGTCTAGGAGGAATGTTAAGATATCTTACTCACTTTTCTTGACAACGAAAATATGCAACTAAAACAAACAACAATAACAATATTAAAAGTTTGAAAAATTTTAAACCTTTTTTATTTGTTATTTTTGTTCGCACTCCCTCCCTCCTCAAATCCCAAAAAACGAATCAATCAGTGCGCAAACGAGCGTAAAAATTGCATTGCCATTGACGCTCGCCCAATAACAAAAGCAATAACAGCTGCGAAATTTCAAGCTGCATTGAGCTTAATTATTATTTGGCTTTTGTAATGCAATTATAAAATCAAAAGCTTGCATTCATACGAGCGAATAGCTTCATATGCATTCATACATGTGTGGAGATGGTTGTGTGTATGGGTTGAGTTGCATTATTCGTGTCGGCTCGGTGGTGTTAAATTTTGCTGCATCTGCATATTTCACATAGCCGTTTTGGTTGGCAATCAACCAATCACCCCGTTGCTTGTTTGTCGAATCGCATTGCAATGGTTCTGGCTAGTGCTTTGGTCATTTCGGTGGACGTATTGTGAGCCACGTGGCCAACATCATGGTTCACTGCTGGTTGTTGTTGAACAATTTGCCAAAGTTGTTAGTGTTGGTGCAACGAATGTGTCAGGCGATGCGTGTAAATGTGAATATTCATGAAATTGCACTGAGAGAAATTTTAAGTTAATATCTGCTCTCAATAAGGGTAAGAAATAGAAAAGAAAAAATAAATAAAAGAAAATTTAATAAAATAAAATAAAATAGAATAAAATAGAATAATATAAAATAAAATTAAATTAAATTAAAAAAAAAATAAAATAAAATAAAAAGAAATAAAATAAAATAAAATAAAATAAAATAAAATAAAATAAAAAAAAAATAAAATAAAACAAAATAAAATAAAATAAAATAAAATAAAATAAAATAAAATAAAATAAAATAAAATAAAATAAAATAAAATAAAATAAAATAAAATAAAATAAAATAAAATAAAATAAAATAAAATAAAATAAAATAAAATAAAATAAAATAAAATAAAATAAAATAAAATAAAATAAAATAAAATAAAATAAAATAAAATAAAATAAAATAAAATAAAATAAAATAAAATAAAATAAAATAAAATAAAATAAAATAAAATAAAATAAAATAAAATAAAACAAAATAAAATAAAATAAAATAAAATAAAATAAAATGAAATAAAATAAAATAAAATAAAATAAAATAAAATAAAATAAAATAAAATAAAATAAAATAAAATAAAATAAAATAAAATAAAATAAAATAAAATAAAATAAAATAAAATAAAATAAATAAAATAAAATAAAATAAAATAAAATAAAATAAAATAAAATAAAATAAAATAAAATAAAATAAAATAAAATAAAATAAAATAAAATAAAATAAAATAAAATAAAATAAAACAAAATAAAATAAACTAAAATAAAATAAAATAAAATAAAATAAAACAAAATAAAAGTAAATGAAAGCAAGCTCACCTTAATTAATTTAAATAAATTAAGATTAAATTACATTTAATGAAAATTAGTTAGATGCAATTTTTTTCAGTGTAACCTTGAAACCAGGAACAAATTGCTACCACAGCAAAATTCATTGCATACGACTGTAATTTAGCTATTAAAACTGCACTGCATGCGAGTGCTGAGCTCACACCTCAGCTACACAAGAGAAACCAATTTACCTTCTGTACTCGAAACAGAGCCTCACCGCACTTCATCTTTGTAAGTATGACGCATGCAACATTTTAAGCAGGAAACGAGTTTTGCCACTTGCGGTGTGGCATGTTTTGTCTCTTGTAAACTCATCGAGCTGCTCAATAGCCTTCACTAAAGTTAGCATGAAATGCATTTTACAACGCAATAGCAAAAGCTTAAAACGGAAACGGATGCTGTCGTTTGGTCAACGCATTAAATTGCAACTCAAACCATTCAAACTAATCTCTGAAACTTCATAGCTTCGTAGTCATCGAGCATCATCATCAGAGGGATAGCAACCCACCAAAGCGCATGCAATATTGCAACAAGCTCCATTAACATCGACGCGTATGTAACATTTTCCTGTTACATGTCATATATGTACGTAAGTGCGTCAATGTGTGTACGTGTGTGCGTGTTTGTGATATGATATTTTTCATACCATATCGCTATTTTGCATGTGTTTTTGCATACAGCTTTGTACGTTGAAGCGTAAAATTAATCGTGACGGCTCTACGGTCACGCGCCCAACTACTATCACATCAATAGATGCAAAATTGAAAGAGAGCTACGTTAAAAAGGCATTGTTTTGATATTTACGTGTCGTCTACTGCTGAATCAGGTAAATAATTGCTTGTGACGTATAAGGGTGCAATTTTTAATAGATGGTGTGATGCGATGAGCTGATTCGTATTTGAGTTCTTCTTTTCCTAAATCTGATAGTAGATCTTTACTTAAATGACTTTTGAGGCTTTTGACACTTTCTTCTCTGAAAAAAAAAAAAACCGAAATGACTTCGTTCCTTCAAACCTCCTTCCAAATATTTCCCTTTAACTATTTCATCACACTATGTGTGATTTTCGGTGAATTGGTTTTCGAGATATTAGCGGAAAAAAATCTTATAACTTTAAACGAGCTAAACTTGTATATTTGTATATCCGGACTATCTCGGGAACCACTTGACCGATTTGGATAAAATTTTAAATATGATTCTAAGATTAATCACTTGGGGCGGTTTAAAGGGTTGCCACAAATCTCAATTTTTTATACCTTTCATGAACATGAAATGGTATTATAACTTTGGTCCGATGTTTGTAAATATGAGAAGAAGAAGAGATAGACCCATCAATAAGTATACCGAAATGATCAGGATGACGAGATGATTTAGCCATGTCCGTCTGTCCGTCTGTCCGTCTGTCTGTTTGAACGCAAACTAGTCCCTCAATTTTTGAGATATCTGGCTGAAATTTTGTATGTGGCCACCATTTTGTAATATAGGAATCATTTGTCGGAACTGACAAGATCGGACCAGTATAACATATAGCCCCCATACAACCGATTGCTCAGATATAAGGTTTTTTGGCCAAAACTTCCGCAATTAAAAAGTTAGGAACGTAAAATTTTGCACCTTTAGTACTTTCTACATATGTAATGTGTATAGTGTAAGTCAGTACAATTGAACACGTATAATATATAGCCTCCATACAATCGATTGTTCCGATAACTCGGATCCTATTATTTTCTAAGTTTTTTTAAATTATAACAAAGATGTGTAATGTGTATAGTAAATATAGTTAAATTGACACAGGCTGTACTGGGGATCGAACAGTGAAAATCGTGACGCTTATTCATGAAAGGTATATAGCCTTCGGCACAGCCGAAGACAGCTTTCCTTACTTGTTTTTTATTCCATTCGTCGTCATTAGTATGCTCAGTTTTGTTGTTGTTATTGCATTTTTATTTTTATTCCTTTTATATTATTCAAAAACAACTATTTTTAAGTATTTTGTAAATATTGTCTCAAACTGTTGAACGTACTAATTGCGATTTCATTTCCATTAAAAAAAGTGAATGCAAATTAAAATGCGAAAAATTCTTGTCAATACACAGAGAAAAAAGGGGTGGTCATAGAAACGAAAATATGGGTTTATCCATTATTCTATTGCTATATATATCTTATAACTTTAAACGAGCTAAACTTGTATATTTATATATTTGTATATCCGGACTATCTCGGGAACCGCTTGACCGATTTGGATGAAATTTTGAATATAAATAGATGGATTGTTTCTAAGGCTATCCACTTGGGGGTTGCTACTTGGGGCGGTTTACAGGGTTGCCACCTATTTCAATTGTTTTTAAATTATGGAGGAAGATATGTAAATTTTGGTATCAAATATAAGCTTTTTTCGGCGACATATCAACTAAAATATTTTCAAGTAGGGTGGCAACTTACCGAAGTATATTTATAAATTTGTATATCCGGTACTAAATCGCGAACAGCCTGACCGATTTGGATGAAATTTGGCATATAGATAGTATGATTGATTCTAAGACTATCCACTTGGGGCGTGCCACTTGGAGGGTGCCACTTGGGTGTGTACAGGGTTGCCACCTATCTCAATTTTTTTAAATTATGGTGCGAGATATGCCAATATGGGTATCAAATTAAAGGTATTTTCGGCGACATACCAACTAAAATATTTTCAAGTAGGATTACCATTTTACCGTATTGTATTTTAGACGTGCATTTTTGGGATCATATTTGGATGATTTTTGGATCATTTAGGGGTCACTTTAAGATAATTTTTGGGCTAAATATTTTGAGATCATTTTGGGTTGAAGTTTGGATTAATTTGGGACAATTTTGGGGTAATTTTCTGATCATTTTGGAGTCATTTTGGGATAATTTTTGAGTCATTTTGGGTTCAATTTTGGATCGTTTTGGGACCATTTGAGGGTCTTTTTGGGTTCGTTTTGGATTATTTTAGTGTTATTCTGGGATTATTTTAGGGTCAATTTAGGATAATTTTTTGGATAATTTTGTGGTCACTTTAGGATCATTTTGGGTACATTTAATTTTTGGGTCATTTTGAGTTCAATTTTGGATCGTTTTGGGACCATTTGAGGGTCTTTTTGGGTTCGTTTTGGATTATTTTAGTGTTATTTTGGGATTATTTTAGGGTCAATTTAGGATCATTTTTTGGATAATTTTGTGGTCAGTTTAGGATCATTTTGGGGTTATTTTGGTATCATTTTATGGCCATTTTTGAATAATTTTTGTATCATTTTGGGATTATTTTAGGGTCATTTTGGTATTATTTTGGGATGATTTTTGAGTCGTTTTAGGTTCAATTTCGGATCATTTTGGGAACATTTAAGGGTCTTTTTGGGGTCGTTCTGGGATTATTTTAGGGTCATTTTGGGATCACAAAAAATACCATCAATATCGGTAACACTAGTATATATCGCTTAATTTGAGAACTGTCATATAGGTGGCAACGCTATAAAATCATCATAAGTGGCAACACCTTTTTAGAAATTCTTAGAACTTAGTGCGCAATCTACATATAAAATTGTATGCAAATCGATAGAGCCATTACCGATATAGTACAGGAGGGGTTAGACTGAATTTATCATCATAAATAATGGACACATTCCTACAAACCCGAAATGTCATTTGCCGAATTACTTAGATAGACCTTTTCAGTCGGACATCCGTATGAATCATATGCCACTGCTACGAGTTTTGGCAGGTAACAAGCTACAATTGGGCAAAGAGCTTGAGAGCTTGTGATTAAGGCTCTTCGAAACTAACAACCAAAGCTGGCTTCCTACCTCAGGATGTGAATTCCCTGATCGGTCATAGAACACCGAAACTTGAGAGGATAGAAAGCTGTAGAGGTCTTGATTTCAAAACAAATTTTCCTCAGAAATGACCATCATTCTGTTGGTCTCATAAATGGGTCACTTGTACGATCCGTCCAGATTCGTTAGCAGAATGCATCCACGTCAGGAAACTGAAGAAGTTTTCTGAGAAGTGAAATTGTTCATATCAATCTGCAGCCATCTCAGACAGCCGATTTTTTACGCCTTCTGGAAAAGAAGTTGTAGATGAAAGTTATGCTAAGTCTTAAATACATTAAAGATAAATGATTATAGAATAGGCACAATAACGTTTCCACGAACAAAGAAACTCATTTCGCAAGCAATTTGCCAGCCATAATATTTTCTATTCATTTGCTTAGTTTTGAATGCCTTTCCATATTAACTTCAAACTAAATCGCTATAATGAAAAAATTGGACAGAAATAAAAACTAATAAAATGCCAATGTCTCGGCCATTTTCGGCTAAATAATTCTTAGACCACTCACAAGTAGAAAAAAAATCAGCAAAAAAAGACCGAATCAAGCGTTGATTGCTTCCTATAAATTAATATGACAATATATTTTCACGGCTAGCAAAGCGGCTTAAAGCAAATAAGAAAGGGATAAACGTCAGCAACACCACAAAAACCAGGCAGGCTGACAAAGCGGCGAAGGACAAAAGAAAATGAAGATGAAGTGCTAAGGAAAGTAATAAAAGCAGAAGTGGTAATCGTAAAGGTAATGATTTTGCTACAGACGTTAACGTATGTTGAAGAGTGGGGTGCTGAGGTTGGTAAGAGAGTTGGCCAAGAAATTGGCGCCAGGCGACATGGAAGTATATGCCTGCTAGAAAGTGGAAGTGCCGTGTCGCTGAAATTACCTTTCATTTTCTCATCAAAAACCACTTGAATGGCGCATCTTCGCCTGGATGGACGCATCAAAAGGGGGAGACTGAAGCAGCTAAATGGAGTAAGGAGTTATAAACGAGTTGTGTTTGGCAGTTTGTAAGTAGCTGAGTGCTGCAGTTGGAAGCTGGTGCACAAAATACAGTGTTGCCAGATTTTAATTTTTTCTTTTTGGAAGATTTTTGTAATATATTCATAGCAAAGATTTAAAGATTATGAAATTTTATTTTATTAATTTTTTTGTATTTTATTTTATTTTGTGCTATTTTTATTTTATTTATATTACTTTATTTTATGTTGTTTTTTTTTATTTATTTGTTTATATCTATTTATTTTTTAATTTACTTTGTTTTATTTAATTTTATTTTTTTTTTTTTGTTTTGTTTTATTTTTTTTTCTATTTTTTTATTTTTTTTTTTTTGTTAATTTGATTTTTTTTTATTATCTTTTTGTTTTTTTTTTATTTTTTTTCATTTTTATTTTTCAAATAATTAAAAAAAAGTTCTACCAAAACTTTGTGGCAACACCACACAGCAAGGCTGCATACTGCGGTCCAGCAGCATTTAAGTCTTATACGGCTGATACATTAGCGCAAATTCCGAATTAACTGCGCTTTTGGGAGCTAACTTGAGCATAATCATCATTATAAACTCCCAAAAATTAAGAAGATTTGAGCAGTTTTAAAAAATTTGCACTGGCAACACTCTGTACATAAATAGACAACAACAGCAAGAAACACTAGGAAATTAAGGGTAGCTGACAGACAGGCGTCGCGCTGGTTTTTCGACAGCTAGATGTCGCCGAGGTAGGTAAGAATATGGTGCAATAACAACCAAAGTAGTAATTCTCAATGCTGTTAATCTTCAATTTTGTGTGTATCAGGGTAAAATTTGGATCTGATTAAAGAAGATTTATTGGAGATAATCTCCGTGTGTGTATCCATAGCATAACGTGCGTTTCCGTTTCTTCAGCTTCTACCGGCAACTGCCAACCACTGACTTTTGTTGCTGCAAGTTGAGTAGATGCGCTGTCGCCTTTGACTTTTGACGCATCCAAAGTCTGGACCATTGAATGGGATGCTACGCAGTTGAGCTGTTGTTGGTTCGTTCTTCTTTTGGTTTTTTTTTTTACTTTTTGGTGTTTTATTTTTTTGGTCACTACACTTAGTACTAATGACTTACCATTCTCTTTGACTTTTCTTAAGAATTTAGTAGATTTTCTTATTATCTGCCGGTAGCGCAACAATTTCCCAACTATTAAATGCTCATTCTGGCGCATTCATGAAGCAATGAAAGCAAAATGTTGCTACGACGGTATTGTAGCAGAATAAAATTAAAGTGTAAATGAAACTAAGGGTATTTGTGACAGTAGGGTGTTCATAACTTTATAGTACTTAGATACTTAACTTTTTTTATTTTATTTCATTTTATTTATTTCATTTTTTTTTACATTTAACTTTATTTTAGGTTTTCACTCCATTTTTTATTTTTTTTTTAATCTAATTTAATTTCGTTTTTTTATTTCATTTTATTTTGTTTTATTTTCTTATTTTTTTATTTATATTTTATTTTATTTTATTTTATTTTTTATGTTATCTCTTTTAGCTTTTTTTAATTTTTTTAAATTTGTTTTATTGTATTTTACCTTATTTGAATTTTTTTGTTATTTTTTATTATTATTTTAATTCTATTTTTATTTTTTTAATTTTTTTGCTTCATTTCATTTATTTATTTGTATATTTTTATTTTATTTTATTTTATTTTATTTTATTTTATTTTATTTTATTTTATTTTATTTTATTTTATTTTATTTTATTTTATTTTATTTTATTTTATTTTATTTTATTTTATTTTATTTTATTTTATTTTATTTTATTTTATTTTATTTTATTTTATTTTATTTTATTTTATTTTATTTTATTTTATTTTATTTTATTTTATTTTATTTTATTTTATATTATTTTATTTTATTTTATTTTATTTTATTTTATTTTATTTTATTTTATTTTATTTTATTTTATTTTATTTTATTTTATTTTATTTTATTTTATTTTATTTTACTTTACTTTATTTTATTTTATTTTATTTTATTTTATTTTATTTTATTTTATTTTATTTTATTTTATTTTATTTTATTTTATTTTATTTTATTTTATTTTATTTTATTTTATTTTATTTTATTTTATTTTATTTTATTTTATTTTATTTTATTTTATTTTATTTTATTTTATTTTATTTTATTTTATTTTATTTTATTTTATTTTATTTTATTTTATTTTATTTTATTTTATTTTATTTTATTTTATTTTATTTTATTTTATTTTATTTTATTTTATTTTATTTTATTTTATTTTATTTTATTTTATTTTATTTTATTTTATTTTATTTTATTTTATTTTATTTTATTTTATTTTATTTTATTTTATTTTATTTTATTTTATTTTATTTTATTTTATTTTATTTTATTTTATTTTATTTTATTTTATTTTATTTTATTTTATTTTATTTTATTTTATTTTATTTTATTTTATTTTATTTTATTTTATTTTATTTTATTTTATTTTATTTTATTTTATTTTATTTTATTTTATTTTATTTTATTTTATTTTATTTTATTTTATTTTATTTTATTTTATTTTATTTTATTTTATTTTATTTTATTTTATTTTATTTTATTTTATTTTATTTTATTTTATTTTATTTTATTTTATTTTATTTTATTTTATTTTATTTTATTTTATTTTATTTTATTTTATTTTATTTTATTTTATTTTATTTTATTTTATTTTATTTTATTTTATTTTATTTTATTTTATTTTATTTTATTTTATTTTATTTTATTTTATTTTATTTTATTTTAGTTTATTTTATTTTATTTTATTTTATTTTATTTTATTTTATTTTATTTTATTTTATTTTATTTTATTTTATTTTATTTTATTTTGTTTTATTTCTTCCTTAGTTTTTTGTTATGATTTATTGTACGTTTTTTGTTATGATTTATTGTACGTTTTTATTTTATTTTTTCAATTTAATTTAATTAATTTCTTAATTTAATTTTATTTTATATTTTCAATTTAATTTTTTTATTTTATTTTTCTTTTTTATTTAATTCAATTTTATTTTTTTATTCTTGTTTTACTTTATTTATTTTGTTTTATTGTATTTTATTTTTTTTATATTTTAATTTTAATAATTTTTAATTTTTTTCATCTATTTTTATTTTTTTTTTTATTTCTTTCTTTTTTTGTTATATTTTTAATTTTTTCATTTTTTTATTTTATTCTACCTTTGTTTTTATCTTATTATATTTTTTTTTTAAATTTCAGTGAGAAAGAACTGTGAACTGATGGACACACTAGTACAACAGTACGTAAATGTATCCTACTTAATAGAGCAATTCCTGACGCCGGATATTTGCAGTTAATTGCAGCAATTCAAGGTAAATTAAAGTAATTGCCAGCCACAAAGCCATTCCAAGTGCTAGACAAAAGTGCACTAATAATTTCATGCTTTAAATAAACATTTATTACTCAGCAGGTTAACGCCTCTCTAAATGTTTCTAATTTATTATTGTTATCAAAGACATTTCACAAAAGACTTTTCTTTTTTTCTCATGTAAAAATTTGCAACTCTAACCTATCGACGCGTACACTTGAGTCGTGCCCGCTGCAATTTATGACCAAAACTATAAATAAACTAAATAACCATACATTCTTGAACTTTTCGTTTTATTCGCATAGTGACATGGAACATTTTGACATTAGCTGCCAAGAAATGCATATTTTAACATGATGCTCGTAGTTTATGTTTGTTGGGGGTGCTTGCAATTTACACACTCATAGATACAAAAAAAAAATTGTAAATGCAAAAAATGGTTGTAAAATATGACTATTATCGTGTCAAAAACTTTTTGTGCTTTCTTTGGAAAAATCTACTAAAATACTTGCAAATGTTGCAATTACTTGATATGCGAGTATGTGTTTGTATATGTTTTGGTGCATTTGTATATGTCCAATATTGCAAAATTTCTAAAGTGCAATAAATTCATCATGTGTGCAGTGAAACATGCTGTTATGCCGACACATGTTAAAAACATGCATGAAGTAGGGATGTTGCGAATGTTGTATTACAGAAACATTCGATATTTTAGTTTCTATATATTTCAAAATTTTATTATAATAGCTTTGTTTTATTTTTTATATTTTTTGTGTTCATTTTATTTTATTTTATTTTTTTTTATTATTTTTTTTTATTTTATTTTATTTTTTTTTATTTTATTTTATTTTTTTTATTTTATTTTATTTTATTATATTTTTTTTTATTTTTTTATTATTTTAATTAATTTTATTATTTATATTTATTTTAATTTTTTTATCTCTTTCTTGTTCATTTTATTTAGTTTTATTTTGTTTTTATTAAAACCTTTATATTAAGTCGCTTTCTTGTTTGCACCACCTTTTTCATAGGAAATTTCGGAATCTTGCAAAGTCTTTTTAGGTAGACACTTGATACTTGGAAGATATTCGGAGCTCCGTGTCAATGCTATGTGAACGAAAAAAGTATCCGCTAGGTGGCGCACGTATCAAGAAATACGGTCAATTCATTTAAAATTTGAAATTTTGGGACGCATTTTTGAGGAACTTCCCGGTAAGCTAGATTATTGAAAATCTGCACACATATGAACACTTGAAGACAATACAAACTTTTGTACAAGAAATTCCGCTAGATGTCACACTGGTCGAGATAAATACAAAAAATATTAAAATACTCCTGGAATTTTGCGATCGATTTTTAGTAACTTCCAGGATAATTAGAGACTTCAAATATGATACATTTGTCACAACCCGGTGACAATATAATCCATCATCAAAACAAATCCGGTAGGTGGCGCACAGATCGAGATTTTTCGAAAACTAATTTGAAGTTGAGAATTTTGCGACCGCCTTTTGACCAACTTCCAGGTAACCTAGGAACTTGAAACTTGGCACTAAATTGATAGATGGCACGCTGGTCTATATAATTGCAAATTTAAAAAAAAACATTAGAAGACTCCTGGACTTTTGCGATCGATTTTTACTAACTTCCAGATTAGTTAGAGACTTGAAACTTAACACATTTGTCACACCCCGATGGCAATGCAATCCCTCATCAAAACAATTCCGGTAGGTGGCGCACGGAACGAGATATTTCGAAAAATAATTTGAAGTTGGCCATTTTGCGAACGACTTTTGACCAACTTCCAGGTAACCTAGGAACTTGAAACTTAGCATTTAGTTGTGGAAACGGTGACAATACATTTTGTTGAAATCAGCGTGCTTTTCGATATAATTGAAAATCTCTAAAACATAGGGGGAATCTTGCGATAGATTTTTGAGTAACTCCCCGCTAAGCTAGAGACTTGAAACTTTTCACATTTGTCAAAACCCGATGACAATGCAATCTCTCATCAAAACAATCCCGGTAGTTGGTGCACATATCAAGATATTTTCATTTCATTTGGCAACTTTGCGTTCGACTTTTGACTAGTTTTCTGGTAATCTAGGAACTTGAAACTTAGCATTTAGTTAAAGGAACCGTGACAGTACCATATTTAAAAATCAAATTTCCGATAGGTATCACCAAAACTAAAAATAAAATAATAAAAAGATGATAAAAAATTTTAAAGACAACCTTTATGACAGCATTCATATAAAGGTTGTCTTTAAAATTTTTTTATCATATTTTTTTATCTTGTTATTTGTTTTTATTTTAATTCATTATATTTTACTTTATATTGTTTCATTTTAGTTTATTTACATTTCTTTCATTTTATTTTATTTTTTTATGTTCCATTTTATTTTTTTTTTATGGTATTTTACTTAATTTTGTTGTATTTATTTCTATTTTTTTCTTACATTTTTTAATTTTACTTTTTTCTCTTTTTTATTTATTTTATTTTATTTTATTTTATTTTATTTTATTTTATTTTATTTTATTTTATTTTTTATTTTTTTTTTATTTTATTTTATTTTATTTTATTTTTTTTTATTTTATTTTATTTTATTTTATTTTAGTTTATTTTATTTTATTTTATTTTATTTTATTTTGTTTTATTTTATTTTATTTTATTTTATTTTATTTTATTTTATTTTATTTTATTTTATTTTATTTTATTTTATTTTATTTTATTTTATTTTATTTTATTTTATTTTATTTTATTTTATTTTATTTTATGTATTTTATTTTATTTTATTTTATCTTATTTTCTTTTATCTAATCTATCTATCTAATATCTTTAAACGAGTTAATCTTGTATATTTGTATATTTGTATGTTCGGACTATCTCGAGAACCGCTTGACCGATTGGGATGAAATTTGGCACAAAGATAGTATGATGGATTCTAAGACTACCCACTTTAGGGTTGCCACTTGGGGCGGTTTACAGGGTTGCCACCTATCCCATTTTTTTTTAATTATGGAGCAAGATATGCCAATATGGGTATCATATGAAAGGTATTTTCGGCGAGATACCAACTAAAATATTTTCAAGTAGAGTTGCCACCGAGGGTTGCCACCTTACCACAATATATTTGTATATCCGGTACTATCTCGAGAATCGCTTGACCGAATTGGCTGAAATTTGGCATGGTGATAGTATGCTCGATTTTAAGACTACCCACTTTAGGGTTGCCACTTGGGGCGGTTTACAGGGTTGCCACCTATCCCTTTTTTTAATTATGGAGCAAGATATGCCAATATGGGTATCATATGAAAGGTATTTTCGGCGAGATACCAACTAAAATGTTTTCAAGTAGGGTTGCCACCTAGGGTTGCCACCTTACCACAATATATTTCTATATCCGGTACTATCTCGAGAACCGCTTGACCGATTTGGATGAAATTTGGTATGTAGATAGTATGATTGATTCTAAAACTATCAATTTGGGGGTTGCCACGTCATCATTTGGGATAATTTTTGGGTTATTTTGGGAACATCTGAGGGACTATTCAAGGATTATTTTGGGATCATTTTTGGATAATTTTGTGGTAATGTTCGAATCGTTTAGGGTACATTTAAGGGTGTTTTTGGGGTAATTTGTGAATTATTTTTGGACCAATTTGGGATCATTTTAGGGTCATTTTGGGATCATTTTTGGGTAGTTTTGGGTATCAAAGTAAAGGTATTGTCGCCGACATACCAGCTAAAATATTTTCAAGTAGGGTTGCCACCCAGGGTTACCATTTTACCGTATTGTAATTGTATTTTGTATTTTGGGATCATATTTGGATATTTTAGGATTATTTTGAGAACATCACTTTGGGACAATTTTGGGGCTTGCTTGAGATCATTTTGGGTTCAATTTTGGATTAATTTGGTACAATTTTGGGTAATTTTCGGTTCATTTTGGAGCCATTTTTGGATAATTTTTGTATCATTTTGGGATAATTTTTGGGTTACTTTGGGAACATTTGAGGGTCTTTTTGGGGTGGTTTTGGGATTATTTTAAGATATATTTGGGATAATTTTGGTGTATTTTTTGGATCGTTTAGTGTGCATTTAAGGGTATTTTTGGGGTAATTTGGGAATTATTTTTGGACCAATTTGGAATAATTTTAGGTTCATTTTCGGGTCGTTTTGGGTTCAATTTCGGATCATTTTGGGAACATTTAAGGGTCTTTTTGGGATCATTTTAGGATTATTTTTGGATTATTTTAGGGTCATTTTGGGATCATTTTGGGTAAGTAAATTTAGCGCTAAATTGATAGCACCGAGGTACTTTTATTTTTTTATATTACATATTTTAGCTTTTTTTAATTTTCTTATTTTATTTAATTTTTGAATTTTGTTTTATTTTAATTTAGTTATTGTTATTATTGGTCATTAAAAACTACGATGATTGAAATTTCGAACTTGTTGAAGGATCTTGTCAAACTGCTTTGTATTATTATTAAAGTCCACAAAAGTTTTCAAAGATAATTTTAATTTATTTCAATTATTTTTTATTTTTTTTTTATTTTTTTTGTTTTATTTTTTTCTTCATTTTCTTAATAAAATTAAGTTTAAATTTTACTTTATTAGATCCCTATCCTGTTAGTTTTCTTAGATTGTTTTCCAAAACATGTTTGCAACATTCCTAATCCACATATATATTATATATATTCACCAATACACTTACGTTCTTTTTGCCCCTACCCACCTCTACGTCGACCAAAAAATTCTGCGTGCCTTGGAAAATTCGTTGCTCGACTCTTCCGTTTCGGTTGGTGCCTCTGCAGCATTTTGACGCTTTGTAAAGTTGTTGTGGTTTTATTCAGCAGCTTTGGTTGTATTTGTTTCTTTGTTGTGGGCGCGCAAGTGTTGCCAATAAATTTATTGCATATTTCTTACGCTGCCTTCGCTGTTGATATCTATTGTTTTTTGTTGAAAAATTCACAGTCAAGCAAAGGACTATCAAATCAGCAGCAGCTCAAAGGACGGCCCCTGAGATCGATACTAGAGCAGCCTATATACATATGAGAGCTATCATGGGGGTTATTCCAAAGATTTGCATCTCTTTTTGAGTCATGTCTCTTTCTTTTTCTCGTTGACCTACAGCTACAAAGATCGTGGTCCAACTGGGTATGATATTTCAGCTGTAATCACACAAGTTTAGTAATTTATTTTGGCACATATTTTGACATTTATTTTTTCGTAGTAATTTGGTTGCCGTTTTTAATTTATTGCTACAAAACCCATACGTTTTCATAATTGGCTGTCATACATCGGTTAAAATATAATTTATTTAACGAAAAATGAAATACTAGGCGAATTTTTATTTTTAACTAGTGAAAAGTGGTTTCAAAATTTTAAAGTACTTCCTTTCAAATACAACCAAGCATCAGCAGATTAACGAGTATAAATTTAAAGTCCTTTAAGTTTCCAGCACAAAAAAGGGTGATAGAAAAATTCATTAAAACTGCATTGACAAAGACCACCCAACAAAAAAGTGCATAGGATTGCTCTAATATTTATTTGTATAAGCTCATATGTATCCACATTTGTAAATCGTTGCTGCATCAACCCTTTTGTGACTTGTACGCGCACATTTCGCCCACAATCGAATCGAAGTTAAACCGAGAGTTGGCAAACAACGAAAATTCACCTGCAGCATATTTGTAGCAATGAAAAATCGCTTAATGACACCATTCACAATCGTCAATGTATGACAGCCGTAGGCATAATTGTACCTAAGAGAACGAGTTCAATGCATACAAACACACCCACATTTACATTTATATGTGTTGTTATATCTTATTCTTTTTTTGTTTGTTTAAATTTTTCCCTTTTTTTAAGTATTTAGCATAGCAGCAGTGATGAACGCAAACCGATGCTGAACAAATAAAACAAATCAGACTGTGAGCATCCGTATGTAGGTATAGCTAAAAAAAAAGTATAGCCAACAACATCAAACCCTTTAAAAAAAAAGTTGCATCAAAAAAAGGATTAACACAAATGATGCTGGATGCATAGGTGTTCAGTCAACACATTGCTTTCAAGTATTCGTTTCCATCACTGTATGACACCATTACCATGCTCAGCGCATCACCTTTGTCATCGTCAAGTGGCAGCATCATTTGTCAGTTTTACGAAATTGCAATTGGATTTGTTACAATTTTTTATGTTTTTTTTTTCCTATGGAGAGCTACTGCATATTTGTTTTTTGCTTTTCTCACTTATTGTTGTTTAATTTTTTTTGTTTTGTTACGTAGCAGAACGTTTTACATAGGCCAACGTACTTTGACTACGACAAAGTGCTCCACTAAAAGGAAGTGCTAAGGGCTTTATCGATGCTATTAAAAGAAATACAGGGTAATTCGCTTATTTTTAAATGAAAAATATAAAATATGCACAATATTATCAGTACTTTCCAAGATGTGATGTGACATGCTGTATTTTTTACCTTATGATTAGACATTTTAATATGTCATATGATCTGATGTGGTATTTTGATGCGATGTTCTATTCTGTTATGCGATTTTATATATCAAACAATATGTGTGAGTGACATTCCAAGGCGCAATTCGATATACTTATACAAGGAAAGTTTGAATAAGTGATGTGATGTGATCAAATGACATATTATGTGGCATTTCAAAACGAGTTCTCTCATTATATCGGCGGCTGATTTAAAGATCGCCTTATTTCAATATATTTTTCAAAAACGCCCTAATTGAAAATTTGGATTAAAATATGGTGATTTTCCACTCAGGTGGCGATATTTTGTCAACGATCTGATGTGGTAATCTAAAGCGATGCGAACTCCTTATGTGTGATGTGATATGATCTTGGCTCCTAGACATAATGCGACAATCTTGGGCGCCAATTGACGCATATAATGTGATATGATGTGGAACTCGAAGTTATATTTTATGAACTTTTGTTAACGATGTGACATAGTCTCAGTGGGTTATTCTAAAACTGTTTGCCATTTTCTAAACTTTTTGCAAACAGTTCTTTGAAGTACATCATGTGATATGCTTAGATATCCTAGTAAGTGGTACAGCGTGCTACTATATGATTTTTCATGATCTGTTGTGATTTTACCTAATATCGTGTGATCTTCCTTGACGCGACTTGACACAAATCATGTCATATGATCTGAAATTCGAAGCGATGTTTTATGATCTTTTGTTAAAGATGTGACATTTTAACGACTTATATGGTCTAACGTCACATTCAAGGCTACGATCTTGATGATAGCTTGTCACAGGGACTCTTATTGTTTACCGTTTGTTAAACTTTTTGCAAAAGGTTCCATGAAGTACATCATGTGATACGATCAAATATCATAGTAAGTGGGCCAGTGTCCTGCGACATGATTTTTTTATAATCTGATGTGATTTTACCTAATATCTTCTAATCTTCTTTAACATCGTGAGGAAATTATATACCGTATTACGCACAATACCATGCGCGGCCATTAACTTAGCCGCACTATCGGAAATATATTTCACTTATGCTACTATTTCATTGACCGATGATGTGATGAGATTAGTTATCATATCTTGGTGGAATATCTGTTACACCCTGTTCAAAACTGATTGTAAAGTCATTCACATTCGTTCATTAATTATGTCAGTTTATATCATGCATTTTTTTTTTACTGAGCAATCTATATGCACATCTATGTTTGTATGATTTGCATTTACACTGGAACATTTGTGAAATAATTTTAAAAAAAGTCACAGTCTGTAAAACATGGGTCGGGAAATTGGTAAATGCAGGTGTACAAGTGAGAGCGCTTATACACGCGCTGTGATCGTCCGAACTATATTTTTAACATTCGCTGACCAAACAAGCGCCCCTTGCTCAGCGACGACTAAATCATTTGGTAACAAAGGGCGAAACGTGTCTGTGTGATGAGTCCAACTTGTTTGACTGATCTTAAGATCTATGGGGCGCCGATGCTTGCTGTAAAATAATGTCTTTATATTGCATCAGCTTTGCCGTTAGCATGAAAATGTTACCTTCTAACAACAACGAAGATATGGCTTCACACTTGAGCTCCATAAGCCCACAGGCGTAGAAGACTTCATTCGAAAATTATTTAACTAAACCCAAAGTGTGGCTAGCAATGGAGTTCAGGCTTCCTCACCTTACTCGTTTTGATCGACTCTTTTAAAAACTCTTAAATTTCGTTTAGCCTCGATAACATTTTGACTAATCTCGATTTTATTTCGATCATTCCGGATTATAATGCAATTAATGTGGATAAAATTGATTAGTTTCGATTACATTTTGATCACGGTCGATAACAATCGATTAATCACGATTACATTTTAATCGATCCCGGAAATGATTATTTACATTTCGATTCATTTCGATTACAATTCGATTAATCCCGATTATAATCGATTACATTTCGATTAATCCCGATTTTGATGTGTTGTATTTCGTTTAATACCGACTATTATCGATTACATTCCGATTGATCCCGATCAAATTTTGACTAATCCCGATTGCATTTCGATAAAAGCAGATTATTATGGACTACATTTCGTTTTATTTCGATTAAAACCGATTATTATCGATTATATTTCGATTAATCCCGATTATTATTGATTATATTTCGATTAATACCGATATAATTTCCATCAATCCGAAATACATTTAGATTAATCCCGATTACCTTTCGATTGCTATCGATTACATTTTCATTAATCATCGAAAGGTATATCGATTTTTTTCGTTCCACAAATTTAAAGGAGTTTTCGGAGCCGTTAGAACTTTTATTTCAAAGAAGACAGGCATCAAAATAGAATCAGCCCAAAGAATCCAATACGCATCAAAGCGACCTTCATCAGAGCATAAAATTCACCACCCGCTCTTCCCAATATATTTCTCTCACCATACGTACCACACAGAAAACAAAAACACAAAAAAAAAGCTTAAGCGCTGATGAAGGCCATGCTGTCATGTCAGTGACTGACTGACAGAAGTCGAGCTGAACTGTCTGTCTACTGCCATGAATTGTTGAATTGCGATGAGAGATGAGGGCGTGCGGCATGCGAGTACGGCAGGTTCATGCAACATAATGAAAATGCAATTAATTTTTCCAACAAATTTCTTTTACATCCTTCGACGATTACTGAGAAGGACGTTGATGTTGCGCTGCTGCTGCCTACTATACCGTTACGCTGTTGACTCTGGTGGAGGATAGAGCTATTGTACTCTTTGTTACTGTTTTTCTGGTGCTGGTGTTGCTGATGTTGCTGTTAATGTTACGGCCACACCAAGATTTTTTTCCTCTCATTGCCACAGCTGGTTTTGTTGGAAAGCAGCTGGTAATTTTGTTCTTGCTGTTTTTGTTGTTGTTATAACTATGTAATGTGCTTCATTTTCATGGGCTGCAATATTATGACTGCCTGTCGCAATATTTTTTCACCAACATCACTTTTGGTGTTGTTGTTGCTTCAATACACAGACAACAGCTTCTTTGTACTATTTTTTTCTGGTGGTACCCTGCTCTGTTCTTCAGCTGCTTCCTTGTTTGAGTCAAGTGGCATGATCGGTGTGAAGCTCAGCATCGTAGCGATGGTGTGATGTTGCGTCGCAGCAGTCAGATAGCAAAGACCACTCACATTAAATGAGGAAACCAATTATTCGCGCTTATAAAGATTTGTAGTAGCAAAAGTAATAGCATCAAGCGCATGCTGTGCTCCAAAACAACAACACTTTGAAAATATGTAGCAAATAAATATGTTTGTATTAAAGTATTTATTTAATTTTTTGGCTTTGTCTGTGATTTCGTTTTTTTTTCTCAACGTCTTTTGGTGCTCTTACCCAGCACTGTTCTTTGCTGATTAATGTCAGTGATGCGCGTAGCTTTGCGGAATGACCAACAACAGAGGCAACAGGAACAGCATCACGAGTAATAGGCGGCAGCACTAACAAGAGATAGAGATACAAAAAAAGTCGAAAGCAGAAGCGAAATAAAACCAGCGAGTCTAAAAATCAGTTGCAATTGTAGCCATCTATGTATGTAACGTGAAATATCTTTTTTTTTTATCTCCAACTCTCGCTGATATCGCGCCACACAGCCAGGCGTTCGTTCATCGTTAGCTGTCTGATACATCGCGCTATCGTTTGGTCAGCACCACCACCACCTTTGCGGTTGTCTGTCAATACCCCAGTGACAGGGCCTTCATTTATTTAGCTTTGACTTTGCAGTTTCTCGTTTTTGTAGCCTTTTTCTCTTGTTTTATGCAATCGTTTGTACATGAATTAAATTGCCGGAAAATTTAAGTGCAATAAAAATCACTTGTCGATCTGTTTTTTATAGTATTTGCAGCTTTAAGTTGAGTTTAGTTTGCTAAAAGGAGCTAAATTTTGAATTCAATAGAGTCAAGTGATTTTTCATGGATTATTGGGCCTTTAAAAGAGTGTTTCTACATAAAAGTCGATTAATGGATGTCCTTGGAATGAATTTTAGCGTTAAGTGCCTATCGTGATCTTTTAGTATCAGCTTATTTTAATATCATGTGATGTTTGGTATTTTCAAAAGGCTTCATTAAAATTGAAATGATTTGTGTGATGCGTAAGAAGAGAACGCAAATGCAAGATATAACATATGACAACAATCATGTCACATGATATATTTGAATATCACTTTTCACAGTCACATAGTCGTTTTCGTGAGTCTAACCTCTGTTTTTGAATAGTTTAAAAACTGAAAGAGTAGCTGAAAGTATTGGCCTATTTTTCATTAACCCTCAGTTTATTGACGCTGCAACGATGGTTTTTGTAACTATAATGATCTCACATTGTGTCAAAGCATATCGCCTATCGGTGAATTTACATTGGACTTTAAGACATAAATACATACATACCGACATATTATATCACTTCACGTTATATTATATCACATCAAGTTATATTATATCACATCAAGTTATATTATGTCATATCACGCCATAGAATATCACATCATATCATATGAAATCACGTTGATTTTTATCACGAGTTATAATCATATCATATTGTCTCAAATAATAACGCATCAGGCGACTTTACATCAGTCGTTAAGACATTAATATGCAATAAATCAAACCAATAATCTAATATCACTTCATATTATATCACATATCGACAAATTATTCTACATCACGTTATACTATATCACTTCTGGTAATATTATATCACCTCATATCATGTGAAATCAGTAAAGTTCTCCTTTTTAGCTACAATATATCGTAATGCACCACCAACAATTTAAATACTGCAATGCATTTAACACAAAATAAATTATTATACCCAGCTGTACTTGTACACAGGGTATTATAACTTTGTTAGGATAACGGTTGGTTGTACAGGTATAAAGGAATCGAGATAGATATAGACTTCCATATATCAATATGATCAGGATCGAAAAAAAATTTGATTGAGCCATGTCCGTCCGTCTGTCCGTCCGTCCGTCCGTCCGTCCGTCTGTCCGTTAACACGATAACTTGAGCAAATAATGAGATATCTTCACCAAATTTGGCATGCGTACTTATTTGGGTTCAGAATAGATTGCTATTGAAAATGGGTAAAATCGGACCATAACCACGCCCCTTTTTCGATATCGAAAATTTCGAAAAACGTATAAAATGGGTTAATTCAATATTAGAAGCAGCTACAATGATAATATTTGCAATATGTATTGATTTAGATGTTCTAAGGCCAATTTTATAAATATTTTTGAAAAGGGGGCGTGGTACCGCCCACGTATATTTGAAGAAATTTTAAAATTTTGACTCTTAATAACTTCAGAACAGTTTATGCTAGTATAACGAAATTTCGTAGAGGACATACTATTGTTGTGGTAAATTCAGCTATAGAAAATAAACGAAATCGCTTCGCGACCACGCCTACTTTTTCATAAAAGTTATATTGAAAGGAGGTGGAAATATTGAAAAGTCCATATCTAATTAACTGATTTCGCTATAATAATATAATTTGGTACATACATCAACTTTCATATTCTTTACATAATTTTTTCAAAATTTTGGAAAGTGGGCGTGGCACCGCCCACTTATGAGTCAAGCAATTTTTAAATTCGACTGCTAACAACTTCAGAACGGTGTGAGATAGATTTACGAAACTAGGTACCAGGCATGTTATGTTTATGTAGAGTACTACCACAGAAAATAAGAAAAATCGGTGAACGATCACGCCCACTTTATGTGCACAGCTGGGTATGTAATGTTCGGTTTCACCCGAACTTAGACTTCCTTACTTGTTTCAATAAATTCCTTTTAGAAAACAATTCATTTTGTTTAGAGCAACCCATAAAATGCGTGGTGTTAAGTAACTTAAATGCTAGTCGATCCCTTTTCCTCTTACGCTCACATAAATTTTAGCGCTGAATTGATTTTGTGGCGCCGATGCAGCATTTAGCTGTTAAGTCCTTTGCGGATATTTATACGTTTCCAGTTAGCTTGCAGTTGAGCCTGCGGAGCGTTAAAGCTCTCTTAGGCTGTATTCTCATGGTAATATATTTAAATTTTTTGCTGGTGTTGACTTATCTAGCCTAGTTTTTATATTGCCAATAGCAAAATATTTCGGTTTTTCTTCGTTTTAAATAATATTTTATTGCCTAGTTGCCACATTAGCTTGAAAAAAATATATTCAATCGAACTACTCTTGTAAACATTACATATGTGTATCTTCTTTACATAACGGCCCAAAATGGGTTAAATAAAATAAGAATTATAGATAGGTTTCGACACTACATTCTATCGGCTTTGTCACTGTGAATATTCTTACAAGGTTGCCACCTGTATTCAAATATTTAAAAAAATAAATAAAAGGTGGTTGAAACAATACTAATAATTTATCTTATAACTTTAAACGTACTAAACTTGTATATTTGTGTATTTGTATATCCGGACTATCTCGGGAACCGATTTGAATAAAATTTTGAATATAGATAGTACGATTGATTCTGAGACTATCCACTCCACTTGGGGGTGTACAGCGTTGCCACATATCTCTTTTTTTTTAATTATGGAGCTAGATATGCCAATATGGGTATCAAATGAAAGGTATTTTTTCCGACGTACCAACTAAAGTATTTTAAAGTAGGGTTGCCGCCCAGGGTTACCATTTTACCATATTGTAACTGTATTGTATATTTATAGCAGAATCCCGGGACTGATACTCCTAAACCGACACCGTTACTCCTCTTCGAACCACTTAGATGACTTTATGAAGGCCACCAAGTCCTTTATGTCCAGTTCCGCGATCTGGCTTAGGCTATCCAGGAAGGGAAACTCCCAAAAAGCGCGTTCTCCCGCCGCTTGAAGCCGGGTAGTTGCAGATGAGGTACTCCACTGTTTCCTCCTCCTCATCATCTTTGCAACTCCTGCAGCATCATCGGTAGGGCACACCTAGCCTTTCTGCATGCATACCAATGAGGCAGTGACCGGTTAATACCCCTATCAATATGGAGATTTCCCTCCTAGTTAGGGCATAAAGGCGTGTAGACCTTTTGAAATCCCATTTTGGCCGGGTTTGTTTCGAAATCCGGCACCCTGGGGATTGCAGCCACCTTCCGTTGGCTTGACGGAGTGTGTGCTCCTTCAGCATTAGTTTGCATGTGGCAAACGGCATACCTAAGCGGTCTTTATCCTGAAAAACCTGCTTGGTCGTGCCCTGCCTGGCAAGCTCGTCTGCCTTACAGTTTCCCTCAATGTCCCTATGTTCCGGGACCCATATGAGGTTTACGCGGTTCTGTTGGGCCATCTCCTGAAGAGATTGACGACAGCTGAGCGTCAGTTCGGAGTTAAATATGTATGAGCCAAGGGATTTGATGGCCGCTTGGCTATGGCTGAAAATAACGATATCTTCTTCGATAACACATTTGCTTATCCAGGCCGCGGCGTCCAGGATTGCCGAGACTTCCGCCTGGAAGACGCTACTATGATAAGGTAGTCTGAAGGAGAGCTCAAGGTCCAAATCCCTTAAATAAACCCCTCCTCCAACTCTGCCGTCCAACTTCGAGCCGTCGGTGTATATGGAAGTGCCACCATTTGTTTTGGGACACCAATCCGTGCTCTCCTAGTCTTATCTGCTAGGAATGTTTATTTTGAAACAGCTATCCCCGACAGTAGTGGTCGCACAACGATCTGTGCTTAGAGGGAGAAAGCGTTAAGATTCCAGAATACTGGAGTGTCCAATAGTACCCGCACCCTAGCTGGAGGTTTCCCTTAGGCGCATAGCTGATGTCGCCGATGGCTAAGTAAAGTTAGCGGAAAATTGATAACACCGAGCAAGCTCGGTCACCCAGGTACTATTAGTTTATAACCATATATTGAATATGAAACCTCCAAACTTTAAATTTTTTTATCGATAAAAAGAGTTTTTATGTAGATTTTCCACCCTCCTTCAGAAAAATTCGTTTCACGGCTGATTGAATGTAAAGTATTCATTTAGCAGAGATTTAACTCAATGAACTCTAAACTAGCGATGTCGTCTGAGCTGTACGGCTTGTTGATACTAATCCATGTTTAGATTATTTGACATGATACAAGCCTCCCTTCTGCCTGCTTTTCTAAACCTAGCATGATCTCAATACGAATTTAGTCAATCGAAGCGAAAACTGAACAACGCTCCGAACATCAGACATCAACTGAATTTGTATGAGTATGTACATTTACATAATGACAATGGTATATGTAAATCTGTTTTTCAACAGCACTGCACACAGCACTACACATATTTATATATACGTGATTCCCTAGCGTGTTGTTGAATGTGGACGTGCTGCTTCATTGGTGTAATTGATTTTATCGGCCATGTTAATTTTGATTAAATATGCAAATCGATACAAAATTGCATTGCAACACATTAACTTCTGCTCACATATTCATGTGTACCTGTGTGTTGTGCAAGCACGTAAATTTTGTTGCAACGCCAACCAAATGTCAGTGTCGAGTAGCAAACGTTAAGAAGTGGCAGCTACGCAAATCAAGTTCGGGGGTCAAGTGCCCAAATATACATTTATTCTGGTTGCTCCCTCGCGCCCTCAAATGTTTATCAAATTTGCTTGCGGAACGGTAAGCAAGTTAATTCTCATTACTCTCAATTCTCTAGTGCTCTTCCCTATCGCCTTCTGATCTCATTAACTGTTGGGCGTTTAAATGGCTTGGGTTCACTTGTTACGTTTACATAGCTTTGCAAATGTTTAGTGGTTGTTGTTGTTGGTATCCATCACTCTATTGACAGTTCTTATGTTCTGTGTATTATCTCATTATTTATGCAACAATTGACAAATGCAATTTATTGTTTGCCTCATGATGTGGCGATTACTGAAGGGTAGACTATCGCAGTTGTTGTTGTAACTTAAGAGTTATGTTATATTGTGAGTAAACTTTGAGTTAATTTTATACCTGTGAGTTACTTTAATATCGTAAAATAGGCAACAGTTTCTCACTGAATAAAAGTTGGTATATTTTTTGATTATTACATCAATGGTTTATTAAAAGTTACTCATACGCCCCGGCAAACAAATCATATTTGTGAAAAAATCAAAACAAGGCTGTAAGCTTTAGTTTGGTTATTTGATCTGATTTTTACGAAAAATCTCGCTCCTAAAAATATTTTATTCTATTATGTTGCAATAACTACAGTATAAATGTAATAGTAACCTTGTAGCCATATTTTCTTATAAATTCCACAGTGTTTTTGCTGATGTAATTTCTTTTTAGCATATTTTACTCAAAGTAAAAATTTCCAATAAATTATTCAAAATACACGTTTGTAAGTATTTTCTTCTCTTTTTAAATCAAATTTTAAATATTTTACGAATTATTTAAACAAATCTCTAACGTTCTAATGCCCAGAGCAGCTGTCAACATACAGATTTTCCTTCAGTTGATGTTATAGCATTAATAATTTTATTCAAATGGCCAATTGAAATAACTAAACGTGCTGAGGGCGTGCGAGCAATACAAACACACTTATCTTAACTGTGTGAGTAGATATTTGTGTGCAAATTCATAAAGGTAAGCAATGATGGCTGAACCTTTGGGCAGCCACACACCGACTGACGTGTTCGTATGCGAAGAATTAATTAATTTTACCACAAAACGTTAGACACACATACATATGGGAGCAACCCTGTAGTAGATCGTAGTGGTCCACATACCTTCACGAGGATGAATACTAAGTGTAACTACATAGTCAGCTACTGTATTGGTTCACTCAGTATTGGGATGTTCGACAAGAGGTAAATTGAGAAAATGCAATAAAATTAAGTGAAAATAAAATAAACTAAACTAAAATAAAATGAAATAAAATAAAATAAAATAAAATAAAATAAAATAAAATAAAATAAAATAAAATAAAATAAAATAAAATAAAATAAAATAAAATAAAATAAAATAAAATAAAATAAAATAAAATAAAATAAAATAAAATAAAATAAAATAAAATAAAATAAAATAAAATAAAATAAAATAAAATAAAATAAAATAAAATAAAATAAAATAAAATAAAATAAAATAAAATAAAATAAAATAAAATTAAATAAAATAAAATAAAATAAAATAAAATAAAATAAAATAAAATAAAATAAAATAAAATAAAATAAAATAAAATAAAATAAAATAAAATAAAATAAAATAAAATAAAATAAAATAAAATAAAATAAAATAAAATAAAATAAAATAAAATAAAATAAAATAAAATAAAATAAAATAAAATAAAATAAAATAAAATAAAATAAAATAAAATAAAATAAAATAAAATAAAATAAAATAAAATAAAATAAAATAAAATAAAATAAAATAAAATAAAATAAAATAAAATAAAATAAAATAAAATGAAATAAAATAAAATAAAACAAAATAAAATAAAATAAAATAAAATAAAATAAAATAAAATAAAGTAAAATAAAATAAAATAAACTAAACTAAAATAAATAAAATAAAATAAAATAAAATAAAATAAAATAAAATAAAATTAAAAAAAAAATAAAATAAAATAAAATAAAATAAAATAAAATAAAATAAAATAAAATAAAATAAAATAAAATAAAATAAAATAAAATAAAATAAAATAAAATAAAATAAAATAAAATAAAATAAAATAAAATAAAATAAAATAAAATAAAATAAAATAAAATAAAATAAAATAAAATATAATAATATAGTAAAATATGAAAATATATAAAAAATAAAACAAAATAAAATAAAAAAATTAAAAAAATAAAGAAAGAATTAAAAAAAATTTAATTAAATGGAATAAATTATTTTAAATTGATAAAAATAAAAAAAAAATTAAAAACTAAAAAAAAAAATAAATAAAATGAAATAAAATATAAAAAAAAAATAAAATGAGAAAAAAACATATATAAAAAGGAATAAAAAAAGGACGTATGGCACTCGGGGACTGCCGCGGTAAAGCTATTGCATATCACTTTTTATCAACTTATGCAATTATAATATTTATGAAAACTCAATGAGCATTTTTATGACTTTAGAGCAGTACAGCCTTAACCTGTTAGCAGTATAGCCTATACAGTTCCATTTTTATGTACAACGTCACACTGTTGGTAGTATAGCCTAAATGTAGGCAACGCTTACAGATCCAATTTTAATGAAATGTAATGTACAGATCCAATTTTATGTAATCGGCCAGTTGCTAACATTAATAGAACGTCACACGCCTAAATGTAGGCAACGCTTTTATTTATTTTTTCAAGTTATGTTGCTAACGCTGAACCTTTTAACATTGAAAAAAGTCCGTTACTACGATCTTTTTTCAAGTTATGTTGCTAACGCCGAACCTTTTAACATTGAAAAAAAGTCCGTTACTACGATCTTTTATAACATTAACATTTTTTTCTTTTCACTCCCACCGCCAAGGCCTGCGATAAAATCTATGCAATACCTTAAAAAATAGGTTAAAATAAATATAAAAGAAAATAACATCCTGTTCTAGAAACTTTGACAAATTTAAGTTTCAGACTAGTTTCATATCAATAAAAAAAACTCTAGCTTTTCTCAGTTGTTTGATGTTTATTGCAGGGATATTAATACTTGTTTACATACAGAAAAGCATATTTACATTTTGCTGATTGTGTGCATAGATGCGATAGAGAATCAATGCGATGATCAATGTGGACAGGTCAGTGAATAGCTATGACAACAATATGAATAGCAACAACTGCATACATAGCAAGGCACGTAACAAAATGGCTTGCCACACCCAAATCGCCTACTGCTGTGGGCTAAGGTGTCACATCCAATGTAGATGTGTATTTAAAGCTACACACACTAACACAAAGATGAATGTGATGTCGCATTGACCAATCAAAGCTAAGTGAAGATGTTGCACGTAGCGTTGATTAAACGACGTGTTTTGATTTTATAATCACCTCAAGTGTGTGGTGTGGCAGCATGCGAAAGAATGAGAAATAGAATTTTGAGAATTGCAAGTAAAGGCCGAAGTGACAAGCCAGCCTCTACTTAACAAACGCCTTCAAAAAAATGCAATCTTTGAACGACTTTACAATTCAAGCAGCAGCTCAGTTGCACTCACACGTTTATTTTTTTTTTTTTGGTAGCTGCCTCGGGCTTTTCTTAAGCTGTTGTGGTTTTTCTTGTTATAAAAGCAAAGTTGTTTTTGTGCTTGTTGTAATTGCTCTGCATTTATAATTTGCGCTATTGTGTGGTAGGCACAACAAAGCAGTCTACAATTGTTCACTCACACTCGGTCAAAGATGTTTGGCCAAGTATATCCGTGTGCGCTGATTTGTGCTTTGAAAACGGAAACGGATGTTGGCTGTCAATTCTTGCCACTGCCTCTAGTGTGAACTTTAACACACATGTCAGACATACATAGATACACACTCACATACGCAGTAGTGCATGCGGTTAAATGCAGACTTTGTATTGTTCTGCCTTTTTCTTGTTTACTTTGTGTATTTATAATACAAATTGCAGTCAAAAAGAAAATGCTTTTTTTGTTGATTTTATTTCACAAAAAAATTTTTCGTTTACAACACAATGAAATAATAATTTCCGCTCCGATTACTCTCAAGTTGCAGCTGAGATTTACAATATCCGTTCATCTATTTTTATTTTTCAATGTTATTTGAATAGAATACTTAAATTTCTGGGAAAATGTGCAGCAAAGAATTTAATTTGTTTATTTTGATGCGACTTGAAGTCATGTGATATGATGTGATCGTATGATGTGTGCTCTGAAAAGAAAGAGTAATTCTGCAGTTAAGTCGAACTTAAAATATTCATCTGTTTGAGTAATTGCATGTCAAATCGTCGAACTGGATGGTGCGACCCTTGGGAGGTAAGGGTAGGGGGCATGAAACGCGTCTATTTGGTGCAGCAATATTTTTACTAATACTCGGTTAAACATTTGAACCTAAATTTTAAACTTTTTTGGACTACATATATGACCAAATCAAATTTGTTTTCAAATTCAATCTAGACCAGTTTTCTAGGAAATTGGCTAAATGAATCGAGTTTCAATTATAAACCAGAAATGTTTTAACATTTTTTATACCTTTCATGAACATGAAATGGTATTATAACTTTGGTCCGATGTTTGTAAATATGAGAAGAAGAAGAGATAGACCCATCAATAAGTATACCGAAATGATCAGGATGACGAGATGAGTTGATTTAGCCATGTCCGTCTGTCCGTCTGTCTGTTTGAACGCAAACTAGTCCCTCAATTTTTGAGATATCTACCTGAAATTTTGTATAAGGCCACCATTTTGTAATATAGGAATCATTTGTCGGAACTGACAAGATCGGACCAGTATAACATATAGCCCCCATACAACCGATTGTTCAGATATAAGGTTTTTTGACCAAAACTTCTGCAATTAAAAAGTTAGGAACGTAAAATTTTGCAACTCGAGTACTTTCTATTTATTTAGTGTATATAGTGAAAATCAACAAGATCGGGCAAATGTAACATATAGCCCCCATACAACCGATTGTTCAGATATAAGGTTTCTTGGCCAAAACTTCTGCAATTAAAAAGTTAGGAACGTAAAATTTTGCAACTCGAGTACTTTCTATTTATGTAGTGTATATAGTGAAAATCAACAAGATCGGGCAAATGTAACATATAGCCCCCATACAACCGATTGTTCAGATATAAGGTTTCTTGGCCAAAACTTCTGCAATTAAAAAGTTAGGAACGTAAAATTTTGCATCTCGAGTACTTTCTATTTATGTAGTGTATATAGTAAAAATCAAAAAGATCGGGCAAATGTAACATATAGCCCCCATACAACCGATTGTTCAGATATAAGGTTTCTTGGCCAAAACTTCTGCAATTAAAAAGTTAGGAACGTAAAATTTTGCAACTCGAGTACTTTCTATTTATGTAGTGTATATAGTGAAAATCAACAAGATCGGGCAAATGTAACATATAGCCCCCATACAACCGATTGTTCAGATATAAGGTTTCTTGGCCAAAACTTCTGCAATTAAAAAGTTAGGAACGTAAAATTTTGCAACTCGAGTACTTTCTATTTATTTAGTGTATATAGTGAAAATCAACAAGATCGGGCAAATGTAACATATAGCCCCCATACAACCGATTGTTCAGATATAAGGTTTCTTGGCCAAAACTTCTGCAATTAAAAAGTTAGGAACGTAAAATTTTGCAACTCGAGTACTTTCTATTTATGTAGTGTATATAGTGAAAATCAACAAGATCGGGCAAATGTAACATATAGCCCCCATACAACCGATTGTTCAGATATAAGGTTTCTTGGCCAAAACTTCTGCAATTAAAAAGTTAGGAACGTAAAATTTTGCATCTCGAGTACTTTCTATTTATGTAGTGTATATAGTAAAAATCAACAAGATCGGGCAAATGTAACATATAGCCCCCATACAACCGATTGTTCAGATATAAGGTTTCTTGGCCAAAACTTCTGCAAGTAAAAAGTTTGGAACATAAAATTTTGCAACTTGAGTACTTTCAATTTATGTAGTGTGTAGAGGAAAATCAAGAAGATCGGGTAAATATAACATATAGCCCCATACAACCGGTTGTTCCGATATAAGGTTTTTTGGCCAATACTTCCGCATTTAAAAAGTTAGGAACGTAAAATTTTGCAACCCGAGTACTTTCTATTTATGTAATGTGTATAGTGTAAGTCATTACAATTGAACACGTATAATATATAGCCTCCATACAATCGATTGTTCCGATAACTCGGATCCTATTATTTTGTAAGTTTTTTTAAATTATAACAAAGATGTGTAATGTGTATAGTAAATATAGTTAAATTGACACAGGCTGTACTGGGTATCGAACAGTGAAAATCGTGACGCTTATTCATGAAAGGTATATAGCCTTGGGCACAGCCGAAGACAGCTTTCCTTCCTTGTTTTTTTTTAAGATAAAATAAATTCTGAGCTACATCGCACACATAAATGTTGTTGGCTTTCAAAAATAAATTTGAATTTTCAAACCAAAAAGTTTTAATTTTAGACCGAAAAGTTTAAATTTTCAAACGAAAAAGTTTTAATTTTAAACCGAAAAATTTGAATTTTCAAACCAAAAAGATTTAATTTTAAACCGAAAAGTTTTAAGAAATTAAAAAAAAATGTGGCACTTGGCAGGATTCGAACGAAAACGCTCAGGAGTCACAGCCGACTGCTCTACCGCTGCGCTATCACGCACATGAAGACTTTCTGGGCAAAATTCAATTACATTCAAACAAACCAAAAAAAATTTAGTTTGCTTTTTTATTTAGATCTTAAATCGAAACCAAAAAAAATTTAAAATCTTTGTAGGTATTTGGGCGGTTTGAAATATTGTGCAAAAAAGTTTGAAATATTTATTAAACTTTATACGGGTTTAAAATTTAGGTTAATTTTTTTAGTCGTGTAACAGATTTATTATACCTTTCATGACCCATCAATAAGTATACCGAAATGATCAGGATGACGAGATGAGTTGATTTAGCCATGCCCGTCTGTTTGTCTGCCTGTTTGACCACAAACTAGTCCCTCAGTTTTTGAGATATTTGGCTAATATAGAAATCATTTGTCGGAATCAGCAAGATAGAACCGATATTACATATAGCTCCCATACAATCGATTGTTCCGATAAACGGATTTTGGTAGATAACTCCTGTAATTAGATGGGTAGGAACGTGAAATTTCGTAACTATTGTTCTTTTAAAATGTGGAATATCGCTGTTAAAAATCAATGAGATTGGACCAATATAACACATCGCCCCAATATAATCTATAGTACCGATAATTTCGGTATGAGCTAAAGTTAAATTAACACAGGCTATACAGGGGATCGAACAGTGAAAATCATTACGCTTATTCATGAAAGGTATATAGCCTTCGGCACAGCCGAAAACACCTTTCCACACTAGTTTTAACTTCATTAAATGCCACTGTCGTAACCAACTCCTACAAATTAGGTGTTACATAAATTGGGTCCGACGACACAAATATGCCAAAATAACCACATCAAAATATTTATTAATAACAAGCTAGTTTTTTTACAGGTCGCTGTCAGTGATGGGTATAATTCAATCGCGTTATTGTCCTACAAAAATTGTGCGACATCCAGCCAGTCCCCCGCCCCAAAGTCATTAATTTGATGTCAATTGGTTACTGTTATTTTTTAATAACAAGCTAGTTTTTAACAGTTCACTATCAGTGATGGGCATAAGTCAATTGCGTTATTGTCCTACAAAAATTGTGCGAAATTAATATAAAATGGGGCGTGGAACTGTCACACAATTTTCGTAGGATAATAACGCTTTTGAATTATGTCCATCACTGATAATTAATTGACTGAAAAAAACTAGCTTTTTATTAATAAAAATTTTGATGACCTCATTTAGACATATTTGGGTCGTCGGGTCCACTTAATGTCGCATCCATCCATCACATAAACACGTCATCATCAACCATTGCAGTCCCATAGCGAGCAGCGCATCTCTCTGAAAAACATTCGCGTAAGCAACGTCAGCACTGTTTCACCTTCAACGAGCAGCATCATGCGACAATATCATTAGACGTGCACCACTAACATCATCATCAACGTCATCGACACCAAAAAGTTTATGCACACAAACCCAGACTATACTTTTCTATTTAGTAGATATTATTTGTATTTGTATATTGTTGCGTTGCTTGTTGTTGTTATCATCATCAGCACTCGCAAACATTAGATGGTAAATAATTTGAAAAACAAACATTTACATCGGCAAAAATTTTGCAAAAAAAAAAAATTATCGTTTAGCTGGTAATACCACGGGCCCATCAATGAATACAAAATACTTTCACTCAATCAAAGAACAGCTCTACTCTTTCCACACTCAAATGCGCTCTAAGTCTTTCCACTTTCTAAATGAGTCTGTCTGCGTAGTGACTCGACTGTCAATATGCCTTGTAAAATGTCTGTCATCTGTTGGTTTTTGTGTGGATTCAGTTGCAGCTTAATCGCAGTTTGTTGTTGTAGTTAGTCTGACACTGCGACTCAGTTTACTTTTCAGATTTCAATTGGGGTTAAATGCGACGCTGAGATGCTACAAATTGAATTTATGAAACTGATGAGGATGATGGTGGAGTATAATATGATGGTGAGGTGTTTGTTTGATAGCTTTTGATGAAAGTCAGTTTTAAACACACTTCTGCTATTCTCCGGGGAAAAAAAACGCATTTTGTTGCAAGTGTTTGTAAGTGGTACTTGTTGTTATTATTGTTGTTTTTGTTGCTGTTCATCTTGACGACATTGACTTAAGGAAATACATTTCAGAGTAGTATACAGTGACTTTCATTTAAAAGTACCTTTCCCTCTAAAGCAGTGGTGCCCAAAATACAAATTCGAATGCACGTGTGCATAGACTACATCATTGCAGCGGAAAGAACAGAAGCATCCTATACAAAGAGAAGAGTTTGTGAACGCTAACATGGATTTAGAGAGAAGTCACTCTTCTAGCAGGACCAAGTGAAGAAAGATTTGGGTTCCGTTGGTTTTAATGTGACACTTCTAGAAGAAAATGCGCCACTTCTACCTCCCGCCTCCGTAGTTAGTTAAGCGACTATATGTAAGTCTAATAGTATCATAATTATGATGTATTGCTTTAAATGTGATGACGATGATGACGTTTTCAAGGTGTTTATAATGATTCTTTCATCCTTTAGATTTATTCACGCCTTTCTCAACAATTGCTACCAAGGACGCTTGCACCTTCACATCACAAGTGTTTACTTATTGAATTCTTGAATGAGATTCGCCAAAGTCAAGGTGGTATGTATGTATGTGTGGGTGTATACAATACGTCAACATATATTTACACAAAATCATTGTTGCAAAAATTTTTGTTGTATTTGATGCGATATACGAATTGTTTGTTGTTATTGCGGTATTTGAGTTGAAATTGAGGATTTACAGCAGCAGTTCACAACGATACAAAATATTATTGCAAAGCAAATAGAAATTTATATGAGCTGCCTGTAGAGAAACACCACATAAAACCCTTAACTTCCTATTGAAGCTTTATCTGCACTAAATTGTGTTTTTAAGTATTTCTGAGTTTGTGAGTGTCAAGTTGGCAAAGCTCTTTCAAGTACAGCTTAAAGATTATTTTAAAGTGATGAGTTTATAGCAGGCGTATCGATTGTAGAAAACCTTCGGGGAGTGTTTTGCTGTTAACAACAACAACAACAACAACAACAACAACAACATTGTAGAAAACATAGATTTTCCATTTGCACCTCCACTGAATTGGATGCTTAATTTCACAGAATTCCGGTAGCTAGTGGGCAATAAATTGGATTTTCTTGCTTGAAACGGAAAACTTTGTGGTTTCTTAAGAAGTTTACATGATTTTAAATTTATTGATTGTTCTATTGAAAAAATCTTGATATATTTTCTTACACTCTTTCTTAATTTACTTTATTTCATTTTAATTCATTTCATCTCATTTCATTTCATCTTCTTTCATTTTATTTCATTCCATCTCATTTCATTTCATTTCCTTTCTTTCATTCCATTTGATTTCTTTTCATCTCATTTCATTTCATTTAATTTCATTTAATTTCATTTTCATTAATTTTAATTTCATTTCATTTCATTTCATTTCATTTCATTTCATTTCATTTCATTTCATTTAATTTAATTTAATTTAATTTAATTTAATTTAATTTAATTTAATTTAATTTAATTTAATTTAATTTAATTTAATTTAATTTAATTTAATTTAATTTAATTTAATTTAATTTAATTTAATTTAATTTAATTTAATTTAATTTAATTTTATTTTATTTTATTTTATTTTATTTTATTTTATTTTATTTCATTTTATTTTATTTTATTTTATTTTATTTTATTTTATTTTATTTTATTTTATTTTATTTTATTTTATTTTTTTTTTTTTTATTTTTTTTTATTTTATTTTATTTTATTTTATTTTATTTTATTTTATTTTATTTTATTTTATTTTATTTTATTTTATTTTATTTTATTTTATTTTATTTTATTTTATTTTATTTTATTTTATTTTATTTTATTTTATTTTATTTTATTTTATTTTATTTTATTTTATTTTATTTTATTTTATTTTATTTTATTTTATTTTATTTTATTTTATTTTATTTTATTTTATTTTATTTTATTTTATTTTATTTTATTTTATTTTATTTTATTTTATTTTATTTTATTTTATTTTATTTTATTTTATTTTATTTTATTTTATTTTATTTTATTTTATTTTATTTTATTTTATTTTATTTTATTTTATTTTATTTTATTTTATTTTATTTTATTTTATTTTATTTTATTTTATTTTATTTTATTTTATTTTATTTTATTTTATTTTATTTTATTTTATTTTATTTTATTTTATTTTATTTTATTTTATTTTATTTTATTTTATTTTATTTTATTTTATTTTATTTTATTTTATTTTATTTTATTTTATTTTATTTTATTTTATTTTATTTTATTTTATTTTATTTTATTTTATTTTATGAAAATGTGTTTTTTGAGAAAAATTTACCCACGCGCTGCAGGAACCAGACAAGCCGACATATGTTTCGATGATACTGGAATTACATCTCTTCATGGACTTTTCTTCCCGGCATTGTGAGAGTCGAACTCACAACACTGTAGTGACTTGTATGCTAGAAGGTCTAACACCTTAGGCCACTACCCAGCTTGAAGGTAAACCCTTCTCAGTGTCCATTTATGCATATATTTATACTTCCATATAGAACATTTCTTTAATTTCAATGCTAACTTATATGAAAGATTTGCGAATTTTTAGGACTTGGTGTGAAACCTATGAAAGAATTTTCTATGCTTAATGCACGAATATTTTTTTCATTTAAACATTTAAACTCTTTGTTGCTTTTGACTTGTAGTCTATTGCTGTAAATACCGACGGTATTGTGAAGCAATTTTCGGGATTGTATGAAAATGTGTTTTTTGAGAAAAATTTACCCACGCGCTGCAGGAACCAGACAAGCCGACATATGTTTCGATGATACTGGAATTACATCTCTTCATGGACTTTTCTTCCCGGCATTGTGAGAGTCGAACTCACAACACTGTAGTGACTTGTATGCTAGAAGGTCTAACACCTTAGGCCACTACCCAGCTTGAAGGTAAACCCTTCTCAGTGTCCATTTATGCATATATTTATACTTCCATATAGAACATTTCTTTAATTTCAATGCTAACTTATATGAAAGATTTGCGAATTTTTAGGACTTGGTGTGAAACCTATGAAAGAATTTTCTATGCTTAATGCACGAATATTTTTTTCATTTAAACATTTAAACTCTTTGTTGCTTTTGACTTGTAGTCTATTGCTGTAAATACCGACGGTATTGTGAAGCAATTTTCGGGATTGTATGAAAATGTGTTTTTTGAGAAAAATTTACCCACAATACCGTCGGTATTTACAGCAATAGACTACAAGTCAAAAGCAACAAAGATTTTATTTTATTTTATTTTATTTTATTTTATTTTATTTTATTTTATTTTATTTTATTTTATTTTATTTTATTTTATTTTATTTTATTTTATTTTATTTTATTTTATTTTATTTTATTTTATTTTATTTTATTTTATTTTATTTTATTTTATTTTATTTTATTTTATTTTATTTTATTTTATTTTATTTTATTTTATTTTATTTTATTTTATTTTATTTTATTTTATTTTATTTTATTTTATTTTATTTTATTTTATTTTATTTTATTTTATTTTATTTTATTTTATTTTATTTTATTTTATTTTATTTTATTTTATTTTATTTTATTTTATTTTATTTTGTTTTATTTTATTTTATTTTATTTTATTTTATTTTATTTTATTTTATTTTATTTTATTTTATTTTATTTTATTTTATTTTATTTTATTTTATTTTATTTTATTTTATTTTATTTTATTTTATTTTATTTTATTTTATTTTATTTTATTTTATTTTATTTTATTTTATTTTATTTTATTTTATTTTATTTTATTTTATTTTATTTTATTTTATTTTATTTTATTTTATTTTATTTTATTTTATTTTATTTTATTTTATTTTATTTTATTTTATTTTGTTTTATTTTATTTTATTTTTTATTTTTCCCCTTTTTCTTCCTTTTTTAGTTCATTTCACTGTATTTTTATCTTTTATTTTATTTCACTTAATTTATTTATTTATTTTTTATGTTTTTTTTTTATTTTGTTTATTTTTAATTCTTTTTTTTTGTTCTTAATTTTATTAACCCTTAAATTTTCCCAAAATGATCCGAAATCGAACCCAAAACGACCCAAAAATGTTTCCAAAATGAGATGTATATTGGAACGAATTTTCGTCACCCCTTGGATCGCCGTAACCTGTTTGTTACAAAACCAAAATTGACAAGGGATATCGAAAAATCGATCCAATATACATCTAGTATCCACCCTGTCGGAAAAACACAAAATCAAATTAACTCATCCCAAAATTACCCTAAAATGATCCCAAAATGATCCAAGAATGATTCCCAAATGACCCCAAAAACACCCTTAATGTACCCAAAAAGATCCGAAAATGATCCCAAAATGATCCAAAAATGATTCCCTAATGACCCCAAAAACACGCTTAATGTACCCAAAATGATCCGAAAATGACCCCAAAATTTTCCAAAAATGATCGCAAAATAATATTAAATTAATACCAAAACGACCCCAAAGAGACCCTCAAATATTCCCAAAATAACCCAAAAATTATTCCAAAATAATCCCAAAATGATCCGAAAGTTACCCCAAGATCTCAAAATAGCCCCAAAATTATCCCAAAGTGCCCCTAAATGATCTCAAAATTATCCTAAAATAATCTAACTATGATCCCAAAAATGTACAATACAAATTCAATAAAGTAAAACGGTAACCCTGGGCGGCAACCCTACTTGAAAATATTTTAGTTGGTATGTCGTCGAAAATACCTTTCATTTGATACCCATATTGGCATATGCAGCTCCATAATCAAAAAAATTAGATATGTGGCAACCCTGTACGCCCCCCAAGTGGATAGTCTTAGAATCAATAATACTATCTATAGGGTCCGGATATACTACAAATATACTGCAGTAAGGTGGCAATCCTAGGTGGCAACCCTACTTAAAAATATTTTAGTTGCCATTCCGGTGAAAATACCTTTCATTTGATACCCATATTTGCATATTTTTCGACAAAATTAAAAAAAAATTAGATAGGTGGCAACCGTGTAAACAGCCCCAGGTGGCAACCCCCAAGTTATCAGATATATTACAAGATTTTCATTATGGACGAAACCCTTTCAAACCTCAAAATAATTATCACTTTAAAGTTGTATGACATCGCTGGTTCATACCTGTGACTAGATACACATTTCATCGCTGCCAACGAAGACTAACACGGTTGACTATTCTGCGTCGAAGACTAACACAGTTCGCATAGAACTGAACTGTGTTAGCCTTCGACGCAGAAAACTGAAGTGTGTTAATCTTCCACGCAGAGAACGAAGAGTGGTAGTCTTCCACGCTAACTGAACCGTATTAGTCTTCGTTGGGACCGACGATTTAATCCATTGCATGCGTTTGTCTGAAAACTTTACTTTTAATCACTTTTGAATATAAATTTGTAATAATCGAAAATATCTCACAAATTCGCAGCCAGTGATCTCTTTGTCTATGTGTACAATGCGAATTGAGAAATTCATAAAATTCATTAATGACGACAGGTACAAAAAGGACTACGACCATTGACTATAAGAAATTATAAAATTTTACTTCACCTGTAAATAATGCCTGCAAGTTATGCTTAGATTTTAACATTGTCTTACTTGCTTAACGAAGCCGCCCAGGAGTATCTGCTCTAATAACTTTTTTTAACTTTTTCATCTTTTCCCTTTTCCTACAATAAAAATGTAATGCAATGAAATAAATCGAATTGATTGCGTTCAATTAAAATTCAGTTACGTTGCTGAACTATTGCAGCATTATGAAATTTTACAACAACAAATATCCGTTCCAACTGGTTGACTGACAGACTGCACGCCTGTTTGCTGCTGCTGTTCGATGCCAGCTCTTTTCATTTGAATGTCTCCTTTCGTTTATTGAAAGTCTAATGGCAGCGTAAAGGATTGCTTCACGGTTGGGGAATGACGTGGAATATTTTAATTAATTTTCACACGCTCAGCAAATTCAAACGATAACCAAAAAAGACAGATAGAGCTAAAAATGGGAGAGCAATGGAATGGGCATGGCAACTGATTGCAATTGCCTGCAGGGCAGTTTGGAAATATAATATTCGGATGTTGTTGCTGTAAAAAAACACAATTTTATTTGGTTGTAAAAATTGTAGAATAATTTTGCGTTGAATTTTATTTTATTTTATTTACAGTTATTGTCGAATGCGCATATTTTGGTTTTGTTGCTATTTATGTATATTTCATTGCTCTTGTTTGGCTTGTAATTGTGTGGAAGTTATTGTGGTTGATCGAATTTATGACTGGAAAATTTATTGCGACAGCTTTCTAATTTCATACATATGCAATTTGGCAAAGTCGCTGCATATTTTATTTTTTTTATTTTACTTTTATTTTATTTTACTTTATTTTGTTTTGTTTTATTTTGTTATATTTTTTTGTGTAACTTTTTTATTTTTTTTTTTTGTTTTTTTGTTTTATTTTTTTATTATTTTATTTAGTTTAATTAATTTATTTTCTTTTAGTTTTTATTTTATTTTGTTTAATTTTATTTTATTTATTTCTTTTATTTTATTTTTTATTTTATTTTTTTTATTTTATTTTATTATTATTATTTTTTTTTTTTATTTGGTTTTATTTTTTTAATTCTTTTTATTTTACTTTGTATTTTTTTTATTATATTTTTTATTTATTTTGTTTTTTTTTTACTTTATTTTTTTTATTATATCATAGTTTTTTATTTTTTTTTTTTATTTTTTTTTTGTTTTTTTATTTTTATTTTATTTAAAATAAAGTAAACTAAGACAAAATATTTCACTTTTTTACATATATTTTATTTTATTTTTGTTTTTATGTTTTTTTATTTGTTTTATTTTTTTTTTCCTTTTTTTTTTTTTTTCTTTATTTAATTTTTATTTTTTTTATTTTATTATGTAATTGTGTGGAAGTTGTTGTGGTTGATCGAATTTATGACTGGAATATTTATTGCGACAGCTTTCAAATTTTATACATATGCAATTTAGCGAAGTCGCTGTATGTATTTTATTTAACTTATTAATTTTTTTTTATTTATCTTTTATTTTATTTTACTTTATTTTTTTTATTTAACATTTTATATTTTTTTTGTTTTTTTTTTGTTTATTTTTTTTTTATTTATTTTATTTTATTTTAATTAATTTAGTTTTATTTTTTGTTTTTTTTTTAATTAAGTTTTTTATTTTTTTTTATTTAATTTTATTTTTTATTTTATTTTATTTTTTTTAACTTCTTTTATTTTATTTTTTTTTTTAATTTTTTTTTATTTTAATAATATTTTTTTTTACTTTGTTTTTTATTTTTTTTATTTTAATATATTTTTTATTTTATTTTTTTTTTTTTTTTACGTCACTTTATTTTATTTAATTTCTTATTTTATTTTATCTTTGTTTTTTATTTTATTTTTTTTCAATTTTTTTAATTTTTTCGTTTTTTTTATATTTTATTTTTTTTTTTGTTATATATATTTTATTTTATTTATTTTTTGTTTTTTTTTATTATTTCACTTTATTTTATTTTTTTTATTGTTTTTTATTTTATTTTATGTTATTTTATTTTATTTTATTTTGTTTTATTTTATTTTATTTTATTGTATTTTATTATATTGTAATTTTTCTTTTATTTTTGCTTTTAATTTTATTCTTGTTTTTTTATTTTATTTTATTAATTACCTTAGGGCCGCTTGCATAAAAGCCGATAACGACTAATCGGAGTTTAATTGACGTATTTTGTATGGTTAGCTGTCAAGTTGATCACCGATTAGGCGTTATCAGCTTTTATGCAAGTGGCCCTTAGACTGGTTCGATTGCATTTTTTTTACTAATTTAATTTCAACCAAAAATCTACTTGAAAAAACATTAAAAAATTTACCTGACAACAGAAATGTATTTCCCCCTCTCAGTTACTCATTAAACCATAACCACATAACCCCTAGTTAACCACATCAAATGCAATCAGTTTAAAGCCAATTAAACCTAATAAATTTCGTTTGACAACTAAACAACGCACATGCCAACACTCACCCAAAAAACTAAAACTAAGTGAGTTGCTTAGAGCAACAACCCAATAGTCTCTCACACCTAGTTACATGGAATGTATGGTAGTGATTCAACGAAACTCTAAACGTGTTGATGAAACAGCTCTAACCAATTTATCAAACTATTTTCAGTGAATTTATTTGCAAATTCTTGTGAAATCAAAAAGTTAACAGTTTGGCGGTAAAGTGGCAATTTTAGCACAAAAACGACAAGAAAATGTCGCAGACATGCGAGCTCAGCTTCATTGATTTTTAGGCAGTTGGGGTAAGAGAAGGGTTAAGAGCAACAAGCTATATTTTGTTTACAACTAAATCAGCCAAGTTTTTGACTGACGGCAATAATTTGTTGTTTCTAGTTTAGTTTGTAAGCAAACTCATTAGCAGCGCCCAAAAGTATGCAGTAACTTTAGAGAAGTTTAAAAAGAATTTAAGTGCAGCCATACGTGCTCCTTGTGGCGAAATATACAAAAAAACGACATGAATTAGTTTTGATATTATTCAAATTAATAAGCTTTACACTAACTTTACTTAATGTATTTGCACTTACGCTTGATTGCCATATCAGCCGTTTCAATTACTTATTTGGCTACCAAAAATATCACAAAATCTTCCTCCTACGCGCAGCACACAATTAAAAAAAATCTTTGCGAGATAACAACCTCGACCAAGCATCTTTAGAAATTTTGTTTGAAAAGGAATATTATTTTTTTTTGAAAGTTAGAAAAAAAAAAATAATAAAAGATGCTGCACGAAAAATAAGGCTTCCATTGAAACTTTGTGACATGGCTGACATCGTATTTGCAGCAACAAATACTTGTAAAAACTTAGCAGTTTTATGCACACATATGTAGACATGTGTGGGAGTTTCATGAGTACTTAGTGAAGACATTCAGTAAAAAGCCACAAACTTAACGGACACAACAACTATTTGGCGACCGCAGACATAAGTCGAAGCGATAAAATAGACCACAGCACTGCTTGATGTGGGAGAGTTAGATTGGGCAGTGCACTCAAAAGAGTACTTTATATTTTTTTATTTTTTTATTTTATTATATTTTATTTTATTTTATTTGATTTTATTTGAGTTTATTTTATTTTATTTTATTTTATTTTATTTTATTTTATTTTATTTTATTTTATTTTATTTTATTTTATTTTATTTTATTTTATTTTATTTTATTTTATTTTATTTTATTTTATTTTATTTTATTTTATTTTATTTTATTTTATTTTATTTTATTTTATTTTATTTTATTTTATTTTATTTTATTTTATTTTATTTTATTTTATTTTATTTTATTTTATTTTATTTTATTTTATTTTATTTTATTTTATTTTATTTTATTTTATTTTATTTTATTTTATTTTATTTTATTTTATTTTATTTTATTTTATTTTATTTTATTTTATTTTATTTTATTTTATTTTATTTTATTTTATTTTATTTTATTTTATTTTATTTTATTTTATTTTATTTTATTTTATTTTATTTTATTTTATTTTATTTTATTTTATTTTATTTTATTTTATTTTATTTTATTTTATTTTATTTTATTTTATTTTATTTTATTTTATTTTATTTGATTTTATTTGATTTTATTTTGTTTTGTTTATATTATTTTTTTATTTTATTTTGTTAATTTTATCTTATTTATTTTTTTTTTTTTTTCATTTTTTTTTTTTTTTTGTTTAATATTACTTTGATAAATGCATCAGCATAACTAATACAACCATTACTGTCAGCTGCCCAATGAAACGGACAAGTTTGTAAGAAAAGCAAGAGTGCTCCAAGACTAGAAACACCCACACAAAATAGAAAACTCAGTCGAACTACTCAAACCCACAAAAAATAAGACAACAACGCAAAGAAGAGCTAAAAAACGAGTCGGCAATGAAGTAACTGACCCACTCATACTAAGCAACTGATGACTTTGACTCTCAAATCTTCTACAGCGTAATAGCGCACCTTGGGGTATTTAGAAGAAATTTGTGTCAAATCAAATAAATCGGTAATAGCCGGAGCTTAAGTACGTACACTGCAAAATACGAGGGAGTAGCCATACTACTCCTAAAAATCCGCTTTGATATAAAGAAAGGTGATCCTATTTAAGGGGCGATCTCCGGCAAAGGATCACACAAGCCTTCTATGATTAGTCTTTGCTTCTGAGTACTCATTGGACCACCAACAAGAGAGTACTATCCAAAAAAATCCAGAACTAATTACTCCGTGGAGTACTCAGATGCAAAGCGAGGGCAGGGAATGGTGTCCGTCTGTCAGGAAGCTGCTCTCTCTGTCTCCCTCTCTTAGCTATGAAGTACTCAGTGTAGTATTTTTTATGAAATTTTTTTATCTTCGATCAGCACCTGGCAGAATTGGAGGTGAAGGTGTTTTAGTGAAAGAGCGGCCATCGCACCAATCACATTATGTTATCTGTTTTTCCTCCTTCAAGTACCGAAGCAACAGCGTATGTTGTTGAGTCGTTGCTAGCAAGTGAGCGTCTGAGCATAACAAACGACCTTTATTGATTGGCCGGTGCTATCATAGCGCTCTCAAAAGTGCAGCAACAATTGCATTGTTCAAGAGGCCAAGCGAAGAGCGTAATAATCTGTGTGACTTTGGCTCTCAAATTTTTGGACAACTGTTCCACTAGGTGCCTAGGCCTCTTCTAAGAGTACTTGCTAAAATTTGTATTTTTTTTTGTTTGCATTAAAAAATATTTGAGCCTTCGATCTACTAACTAAAGAGTTTTTCGAATGCAGATTTTGCGATAAGTTGCTGAAAATTGTCCCATAGTACGTCGCCGTTTGTGGTTGCGACTATATTCAATTTGCTCAGTCTGCTGCGTTTTGCAATCAGTGTTGCAGTCGCATTAGAAGTTCTCCAAAAACACACACAGAGAGCTACTCATACAATGACACATATCCTGATATATGACTGGACATGCATGAAAATCCACAAATGCTACGTGACTAGTAGCCCACACTTCCAGTAGCATTCCTTTTTTCTATCTCTGTGGTCAACTTGCCTTGCGAATGTCGAGCTTTTCCCTACTTTTTTTGGTTTTTCAAAGAAAAGTCGGCTTTTTTAACGAAACTGATTTTTGCTTTTCTTGCTTGACTTGTTTATTTAGAACTACGTTCTCTATTTTTGTGTAGCCATAGAAATTCTTAAGTCGCCATTTGAGCGACAGTAAGTCTTGACCACTGGCCGAAGGGGAGTTGTGTCTTTTTTTTTTGTTGGTGTTGGAGAGCGAGTTCTATGTGTGTGAAATTTTATCTGCTGCTGCATGCATTCCCTTGATTACAAAAGTAAAAGAAATGTCTTGTAGTCGCATCAGTCGGATAAAAGTTTGACTGTTCACATCTATGTAGGTTTTCAGCTGCGACGCCTATTCAGCAACTTTACAGGTTGAGATAATTTTGTTGCCATAAATATTTGTGCATTCAAGCGTATCCCACATTTAATCAAAAAGTTTTCTATGCATTTTTTAGTGAAATAAATTTATTTTTACTATAAAAGATGCAAGAATTCGGGGAAGATATTTTCAAAAATCAACTAATGCGTATCAAATTTGAAACTTTCTTTATTAAGCTAAAATTTCATTATGACTGAACCTTATGTGATCATTATGTACTTACAATTTCAATTTTCAACTTTCCCCAGATTTTGTCTTCCAGAAAATCTGTCTTCTTTTTGTCTAGTTAATTTAATTAAAAATTAAATCAATTCATTAAATTAGCTAATTTTTCCACCACTTTTAATTCCTTTACTTGCTTTCCTCTTCATATTTTCATCTTTTCTTTCCTATTCTCTCTCTAGCTTTTCTTGGTTGCAGGTGACAAGGTCAACGGAAATAGTGCCAATTTACTTCATTTCGCATTGCAAATGGAAATAAGATCCGTTGACTTAATTTCTCTTTGTTAATAGAATGACGTTGTTTCCTAATCGAAATGGAAATAGCGTCAACATTGCTTATAGCATGTCAACTGAACATCACGCGATGTGATCTTCAACATTACAAAAAGCGTCGCATTTTATCATATTTAAAATTCTCAATGGTCCGAGTTTTTTAATTGTCAATTTTTTTTTAATGATCTGATATAAATTTAAAGTACATATTCAGGGGCATGACTTTCAAATTTACATATTTCAAATCGCGCGATTTTTTATTCCAAATTTTTGCCTGCGATGCTTTTTAAAATCAATTTGAAAGTCAAGCAATTAAATATTTTAAAATCTTATCATACAAAAAAATAAAAATTTGGTATTAAAAATCGTGCAATGTTGGGTTTGAGTATTTTAAATCGAAATCTTCTTATAAGATGCGACGCTTATTGTAAATCACATCATTAAATTTAAACATGACGTGATGTTCAGTCACAAGCAATATTGACGCTATTTCCACATTAAATCTTTACAAAATAGAAATAGTGTCAATTGACACTATTTCCATTTGCGATGCGAAACAAAGTCAATGGACATTATTTCCATTGACATTGATACCTGTCAGCGCTTTTCTTCAATTTATGGCCCAGGAATAAGTCATAACTCCGCTTAAGCAGACGCTGCACTTGTAATTTGATATTGCCCCAGCAGGCAATGCAGTAAGCGAAGCCCAAGTTGAACGTTGTTATAATTATAGCATCATCCTCAAAGTATGCAACATTTATCGCACTTAATTATGTTTAATGTAATGAAGTGCGGTCGAGCTGGCAATGGTGACTTTGTGAGTGCGCTACACTTAAACGGATTTCATGTTAAATTTATTTTTGCTTTATATCGGTTTTTCTTCTGCACGAGTCATGATCTATTGTAAAGTGGGTATTACCTTTATATAGGGCATCATTATCTTTTTTCAACAACCTACCCCTACAAAAATGCAAAAAGGCAACATTTCCTGCCCTCGCTTCTATAGACGGTGCGGATAATTGCCCTGTTATTTCCTTCGCGCCAATAATTTTGCGATCATTTTGAAATCATTTTTGAAGAGGTTTGGGATAGTTTTGGGGTCAGTTTCGAATAATTTTGCGATCATTTTAGGGTCCCTTTGAAATCATTTTGGGGTCATTTTGGTTTCAAATGATTGAGTAATTTTAGGATCATTTTGGAATCATTGAGGGAGAGGTTTTGGATAGTTTTGAGGTCATTTTGGGGTCATTTTGGAATCATTTTGTGGCCATTTTGGCCTCAAATGATCACATATAAATCAAATGATCCCAATATAACAGATGTCCGGAAAACAGCTGACATGGCAGGGTTACAACTTTTCTTCTTTTGAAGTCAACCAGTGTGCAGCAATATCACAGCGCTAAGTACAAATCATAAAAGTTTTGCACCTCAAAATGGCAACATTTTCGGGCAGAAAAGAAAATGCTATTCGTTATATTTTCGGTTTTGTTAAAGCTAAACAGCCGATCCATTGGCCCGATTTTTGTAATTCAATTTTTAAATTATCATAATCCGGCCACAATAGGACACAAAACAATTGTTTTTAATTCAAACCCTGCTAAACATGAATTACAGCACCCATCAGTTTTTTCATATTGCCTTTCAGAACCTGATGGTATGGATATGAAATAAAAATGTGGTAAAATTATTAACGTTTTTGTATTTAAAAAGTGTTTAATCTATTTGTCAAAGCAAACCGAACAAAGCTAAACTCAAACTAACATTCCAATTAAAACTAGCATCTGCAAATTAATTTAACTTAAATACTTAGTGGTGTCTAAAAAAAAAACCTGAAGCGAAGCTTATGAACATTTCAGTAAATTGGCTTTCAGCTCGTATTTCTCATTAACCTTCAAATGGTCGCGCAATGTCGAGTCGACCACCCATACTACGATTTTACGCTAAACTTTGCTAGCTCATCGGCCTACAGGTGCTTATTTATTGTAGGTCTTAAATTCCTTATTCTACTCTTGCCTACCATTTATTAACTTAGCAGCAGCGACATCTTTATGAAACATTTCGCTGAGTGATGGACTTTTAGTTGATCTGTCACATTTGACAGTTGCGTACGTGTGATCTCTCGGTTTACATATCTTTTGTTTATAAAAATGAAATTGGCATTTGCGTTTTAAAGAAAACAAAATTTATTATTTCTTGGCCTCGAGATCACAATTTTAATGCAAGTTTAGGTAAAAAGGCTGTAAAACAACAATTTCATAGTTGTAAACAAAAAATAAAATTATTACAAATCGCCCATTTAAAAAAAAGCATCGAAAACACAACGCATGCTGCTTATGTTTTAAAAGGTCCCGCGACGGCTTGAAGGTTAAAAACGTCTATGAACTGCAAAACTGTAGGTAAGTACATTTATGAAGTGAACTTTTATTTTATCATTTTCAAAGCCATAACCAATTATAGTTTAACGCATCTGCCATACCGCATATTCATAAAAAATTTGCCCATGCCCTTGGAGATAAAAAAATACGTATCTTTTTTTTTGAAAGATGCTAGTCAAGTTAGAATAGGCTGTTCAGTTTTAAGAGGAATATTTTCAAATGGTCCGATACAAGAACTTTAAGTCAAATGTTTTTAAATAATCGTTTCTTACGGATTTTGATTCTGTATCAGAGGAATCTTTTTTTGACGCTTTTACTCTTGTAACGGCCAACAGCAAAATGTTTCTCAAGTAGAACGTTGCGCACTAACCAAAATTGGCTTGCTGTGTTATTCAGGCAATACTCTCCAGGTTAACGTATACATGAGGGTGTGTTAGTTCAGGCAAATGTTTCGCTTTGTTAGTACCCAACAAACATATAGGCATGATAAACGTTTCAAGCGTTTTTTCTCAACACCAAAAAAAAAAAAACCTGACAATCATAGCGTTCTCAGAACAGCGGCAACTGAGTTAAGTAAGCTGCATCGGCTAGTCTGTGTCGGTATAACAGGTGCAATGAGAACGTGCCCTGCTGATGCTTTAAGTGCCCTTGTGGGAATACCTCATTTCCCTATTCTGATAGAGAAGGAGGCCACACTTGCTGCATTAACACTTCAAAACATTTCCGATCTAAAAATCGGAAATATGACAGGACATATGAAGATAGTCAAGAATTGCATAAATAGTCCTATATTGCAAGTAAGTGATGCAATAACTCCTACACTCAGGATTATGCGAAACTTTGAAGTTTCGATCGTAGATCGAGTTCTCTGGGATACAGGGAATCCTTATGCTGAATCCGATTCAGAGATTTGGTATACGGATGGATCGAAGCTGGAAGATGGTAAAACGGGAGCTGGTATCTATGGCCTAAATTACAAAAAATCGGTACCGATGGGTAACTACCCCACTATCTTTCAAGCGGAAATCCACGCAATAGAATTATGTGGCAGAGAATGCCTCCGAAGAAGACTATCCTCTAGGCGAATCTACATTATGTCGGAAAGTCAGGCCGCCCTACGTGCCTTGCAGTCTTACACTATAACCTCGAAGCTTGTCGATGAGTGCGTCGCAGTCCTTAATGATCTGGGAGCCAAAAACAAAGTTTTGTTAGGTTGGGTCCCAGGGCATGAAGGGCATGACGGCAACGAAAAAGCAGATCACCTGGCAAAACATGGTGCTCTAACAGCATTTTATTCAACAAAGAGGACATTTTTTTATATGACAAAAACGGTGTTACTCAAATCAGGTTCTCTGATTGGACTGAAATGTATGAATGCGACTCTGAAAATAAATACTGAAGATAAAATAAAATATAGTATATCATCTATAATTTAAAACTTTATGAATCAGTTGATGAATTTTATTTTTAGATATATTTAACTCTAGTTTCTTTACATTTAATTCGCACATCAACGTTTGTTGGATACATCAGAAGACTTTAAGAATCCTGTTGAATATCAACTTGATAACTGTACAGTTTCTCAAAGGTTTGAGAAATAGTTGATCGATGTTTGTTTTTTTTTACAAATTTCCAAAGGAACAAAGTTAAATAATTCATTCAAAACTTTTTGTGGTAAATTTAATTTCCTAAAAAACTAACTTACTAGCGGATTTTTACCAAATTTTGACAGTTCGTTTTTTAGAAAGGGACCCTAGCCATTGCTTATATATTTTCCCCGCTAGATGGCGCGGGAATCACAAAATTTTTAAAATCCGTTTATATGCACCGATTCTGTTCGCTTTTTGGTATGTATATTTGATATTGTCGCTCGCTTGCCAAAACCATGAATGTGCCAAAATTAAAACTTTGGTAAATCGTATTTGAAAGTTTATTCCTCTCGCAAAATTTCAAATTTCAGTTTTTGACATAAATATGCTTTTGCAGATTATATTCTCATTAATCTTTTTGCAGTAATATAGTTTATACGTTAATATTCCTTCAATTCCTCGAGATACGGCACATTCATCTTTTAAAAATGTCCAAAGAAATTTTTTTGAAATTTTCGTTTCGCCCGAAACATGAATGTGCAACAAAAATATTTAAAAACTGAATTTTTAAACTTTTTAAAAGATTTGTTTTGCCAGAAACATGAATGTGTAGCAAAATTGTTACGCATACGCCACGGCGTCACGCAATATATTCATGTTTCCGGCAAAACGAAAATATAAAAAAAAATTAAAAATTTATTTTTATATATTTTTGTTGCGCTAGAAACATGAATGTATAGCACATTCGTTTCTGTAGCTTAATTTTCAGAGATTGCAAATTTCCGGCGGTTGCTTGCACTTTGGAAAGTCCGGATTTTCGTGAATCGTAGAGAAAAATGAGGTTAATCACGTGAGCCTATTAACCCAAATCTAGATAATTGGCACATTCATGCCTCTGGCAAGCAAGCGACGATATGTAAGCAAAAACTCTGTTAGAAAAACCAAAGACGCTAGATGGCGCCAAAGCCGAGATATTTGAAAACCCGCATTTATTGACCGTGTTTGCAAAGTTTTGCAGACAAAGCCGCAGGCATCTGCTAGTTCAGTCATACAAAATCTGAATTAGCGAAAAATATTTTTTTCGATCAACTTTTTCTACGAAAAAAGGGCACCTTAACACCTCCCGAATAGCTATTCATTCATATATATTCATAAATAAATTCATATGAACTCTCCAACTAGCACTTTTTTGGCTTGAAGTTCATTCATAATTTGCACAGTACAAATGTTGGCCAACATTTTTTTGTGGCTTAATCCTTTTACTTTTTATTTGCTAGGTACTTTTCACTTCATTTTTTTCTGTTAGCGGTTATCAACGATTTTATGCGGTTTCATTAAATCGGCTTAGACACTTTTGCTTATGCCAACTGTACAAATGCCAGCCAGAGTGTGCCATCCATGAGCCATGCAAGCCACACACATACACAAAGAGATATGAGACACAAACATACAAGGCAATAATGTTCATCCTTGGAGCTTTTTTGTGAGCTTCCACTTTTTTGTTTAGCTTGGCAAATATTCATAATTTTCGGTTTGAAACGCGTGCAGCGTATTCCCAAAGCTACACAGAAATTTGCATATTTGATAAAAATGTGAAAAGTGTTTCGCACACACACACACAGTCGCATACGCAAACACTCTCACATTCCCACATTGAAATGAAATATGGTTGCGGACAATATTTAGCGGCTGGAGAAAACGACAAATTAATTATAATGCGACCGCAGATTTGCTGCTCACTTCACACACGAATTTTGCAGCAGCAATTGCGCTTGGTAATAAAGCCAGAAAAACGCCCACAAAAACAAAACACAAAGCGACTAACAATAAAACAATGAATATGAATGAATGAATGAGCGAACGACCCCGACCGCAGCAGCCCAACCATTTTTACGCCACATTGGATGGTGGTCAAAAAGTAATTTAATTTGTACTAATAACAAGCTAGAGAGGATAGGAAAAGAGGTGTAGTGCTTGTTCATATATGTGGCAAAGCCAATCACATACACACAAAAACTCATTTCATGGGTCAAAAAGCACAATCTTCCAGTGTTGTGCGAATGACTTTTTTTCTGAGCTGCCACTATCAACTGCTCATCTGCTGAAACTCAGGGTGGCTGTGGTATATACACAACCAAATTCCATTAGTTGTATGTTCCTACTGGAGCGGAGTATACAGAGATAGTCAGCAAGACAGGTGTTCTACGCTAGCCAGTCGCTCCCCCAGCAGCAAGCTTTAAATCCTATTAGTGGCGATTTCAACTCAATTTTGGCTACATATTTGTAGTGTCTTTTTGTTTTCTTTTAGTTTGCTTGTCTTGTTCGGTTGTTTTGTGTGGCTTTTTGTTAAGCACATTTATTTGCCAAATTAATACTCAAAAAGGTAAATCAAATCCGATTTAAAACAATAAGCGCAACGAGCAACAGTAGCCAAATATAGTTTGGAAGGTTAAAGGGTGAATTGGCAGAGCGAAATGTAGCAAAGGAATTGTTTCCCTCTTGAAGGTTATTGACAAAATTTATTGCAGAAGGAAAGGTATTGGTGTGATACAAGAACAAGTGATATAGCTGTTCTTGGGATGGTCAGAACGTCTCGGAAATGCTGGTCCATTTTTTTAATTAATTTTTTTTTTTCTTTTTTTTGTATTATTTCGTTTTGTTTTATTTTACTTTTTTTATTTTATTTTATGTTGCTTGTTTATTTTTTTTATTTTACTTTATTTAATTTATTTTTTTTTTTATTTTTTTATTTAATTATTTTTCTTTTCTTTTCTTTTCTTTTCTTTTCTTTTCTTTTCTTTTCTTTTCTTTTCTTTTCTTTTCTTTTCTTTTCTTTTCTTTTCTTTTCTTTTCTTTTCTTTTCTTTTCTTTTCTTTTCTTTTCTTTTCTTTTCTTTTCTTTTCTTTTCTTTTCTTTTCTTTTCTTTTCTTTTCTATTCTTGGGTGTTGCCACTTGGGGGCAGTTCACAGGGTTGCCACTTATCTCAATTTTTTTTAAATATTGAGCAAGATATGCCAAAATTGGTATCAAATGAAAGGTATTTCCCACCGTATTCCAAATATGTAAATCTCAAGCAGGGTTGCCACCTAACCGCATTTTATATATTTTTCTCCATATCTCGGGAACCGCTCGACCGATTTGGATAAAGTTTGGCATTATAGATAGTATGAATCATTCTAAGATTATATGCGTGGGCGTTGCCACTTGGGGCAGTTCACAGGGTTGCCACATATCTCAATTTTTTTTAAATATTGAGCAGATATGCTAATATTGGTATCAAATAAAAGCAGGGTTGCCACCTAGAATTGCCACCTAACCGCATTTTATATATTTTTCTCTATATCTCGTGAACTGTTCGACCGATTTGGATAAAGTTTCGCGTTATAGATAGTATGATTCCTTCTAAGATTATATGTTTCCATTTGAGGTTGTTCACACGGTTGCCACCTATGTCAATTTTTTTTAAATATTGAGCAATATATGCCAATATGTGTATCAAATGAAAGGTGTTTTCGGTCGCATTTCAAATATGACAATTTCTAGCAGGGTTGCCAGCTAGGGTTGCCCCCAAACCGTATTTTATTTATCTTTCCTTACATCTCGGGAACCGCTTTGCCGTTTTGTATTAAATTTGGCATTTGGGGCGGTTCAAAGGTTTGCCACCTATCTATTTTTTTTTTTTTTTCTTATATTCAGCAAGATATGCCTATATGGGTATCAAGTGAAAGGTATTTGCGACCGTGTTCCAAATATTTAAATTTTAAACAGGCTTGCCACATAGTCTTCCTATCTTTCTTTCTGCTCTGCATTGCCCTCTTTCCTTCTACCACGCTCCTCTTCCTCTATATCCCATTCGTATTGGCCCCTGTTAATTTAGGCCTACTTCTACCCATGTACCAAATTTTAAGGAAAACGCAACATATATAAGATATTTTCGAGTGGATCGTTTCCCTGGTCCACTTCCCGGAAGTAAGATATTGTAAATCTAAACCATTCTCGAATACATCTTATTCACATTTCGTTATTTCTGAACTTAAGTAGTTAACTTCTTTCACATGTACTGGCTACACGCGGTTTTTTAATTTTTTTTTTCTATTTTTTTACATTACTTTTGTTTGTTTATTTTATTTGATTTTTTTTAATTCTATTATTTTTTTTTTTTTTTCATTTCATTCTACTTTTAATTTTATTTAATTTTAGTTGGTTTATTAACAGAATCTTTTTTTCTAATATTTTTTTTCTATTTTTTACATTTTTTTGTTTGTTTATTTTATTTTTTTTAGTTTTTTTTTTTACTTTATTTTATTTTGTTTCATATTATCTTATTTACTTTTTTTATCATTTTTTTGTTTTGTATTGTTTTTTTTTTTTTTTTTGTTTTATATTACTTCTATTTTATTTAATTTTAGTTTATTTATTACCAGAATCTTTGGCAGAATCAATAAAGTTTTACCTCTTACTACAAATCCAATCTATTACTTTTAATTTATTTTAAATAGATATCAATATTTGCTGCCATCTAGCTTTTTAGTAAATCAAGTTTTTCAAGAATTCTTATTTTTAAATAAAAAAAAGTTGAACACCTAACAAAAATTTTCCATGAGCTCAACAAACTCAAGATAGCCGGTATACAAGCTTATACTCTAGTTCCAACCAAGCCAACTTGAGGTCAACAACTTCCAAATTTTGTAAGACAGTTTGTGCGCAAAAATTTTGGCAATCTAAAAAACTGTCAAAATATCTTTTACAAATTCATTAATTCAATATATGAGTTTAATATATGCGCATTTACAATTTGGGGCACAAACAAGATACATACTTCCAAACTGCCATGCTGCAACCATAACCAATAACAAATGTATGTGTGCACAGCTGTTCGTGAATTCAAACAAATATCACGTTTGAAATACTCATACCGATCGGCAATGAGCCGTGGAAGAAGTAGATATCAAGTAAAATCGAAATAATCGAAAGTAGACAAACGTAAATCAAACACAAGATTTAGCAGCAACAGGTTGTTGCAACCGTTTACAGTAGCAGTGCTGCAACAGACCGATTGGGCATACACATTGCACAGATCCAACAACAGCAAGATCAATACTTTGGCTATGATGGCGATCGGCAATGCCAAGATTGCGCCAAACAGACTGCAAAAGCAAAAAAACAATTGCACGCACGCTCACACTACTTAAGTTATTAGAAGTTGTTGCAATCGCTACAAGAGCAAAATAAAACTTGTTGCAAGTGACGAAATCGTCTGCGCCAGATCGCGGGATTGCATTTTACTTGATCTAATAGCTCATCGAGTGACAAACTAACATTTAAATCGTTGTTAGCTCAGCATAATGAACCGGCATTAAGTACAGCCTCAAATCTCTCTTAGCACACTGCAAGCTTACTACCCGGCTTGGCATAGACAGTCTACAAAAAGTCATTATACTTAAAACGTGCGTAGAGCTTTTGCTTTGTGCTTTGGCACACTTCTTGTTAAGCGCCAATTGCTTCATTTATTTTATTTTTCTTTGTAATTTGCTTTTATTAGTGATCGCACACGTTAACTTCATTGCTTGTACTCACAACACCGCAACCGGCAAATTTGCGGACGTTAACGTCAGCGTCGCAAGGTGGGTTAATTTATGGAAATTTTCCAAATCATCAGTTAAATCTATTTTATTATGTTTTTTATTTTATTTTCTATTTTAATTTATTTTATTTTATTTTAATTTATCTTATTTTATTTTTTTTTTTTTTTACTATAATTTTTAATTTTTTTTTATTTTTTTGTTTATTTTTTCTTTATTTTTCTCTTGTTTTTTATAATTTTTAAGGCAACCCCACCCACTGTTCCCAAACATCAGTTAAATCTGTTTTATTTTTTTAGTTTATTATATATTATTTGATTTTACTTTACTTTATTTTATTATTTTATTTTATTTCACCATATTTTACTTTTTTTTATTTTTTGTTAATTTTTTTTCTTTTCTTTTCTTTTACCTTTTTATTTTATCTTATTTTATTTTTTATTAATATTTTATTTTTTTAAATTATTTAATTTAATTTAATTTTATTTTATTTTATTTTATTTTATTTTATTTTATTTTATTTTATTTTATTTAATTTTATTTTATTTTATTTTATTTTATTTTATTTTATTTTATTTTATTTTATTTTATTTTATTTTATTTTATTTTATTTTATTTTATTTTATTTTATTTTATTTTATTTTATTTTATTTTATTTAATTTTATTTTATTTTATTTTATTTTATTTTATTTTATTTTATTTTATTTTATTTTATTTTATTTTATTTTATTTTATTTTATTTTATTTTTTTTTATTTTTTTTATTTTATTTTATTTTTTTATTTTTTTATTTTATTTTATTTTATTTTATTTTATTTTATTTTATTTTATTTTATTTTATTTTATTTTATTTTATTTTATTTTATTTTATTTTATTTTATTTTATTTTATTTTATTTTATTTTATTTTATTTTATTTTATTTTATTTTATTTTATTTTATTTTATTTTATTTTATTTTATTTTATTTTATTTTATTTTATTTTATTTTATTTTATTTTATTTTATTTTATTTTATTTTATTTTATTTTATTTTATTTTATTTTATTTTATTTTATTTTATTTTATTTTATTTTATTTTATTTTATTTTATTTTATTTTATTTTATTTTATTTTATTTTATTTTATTTTATTTTATTTTATTTTATTTTATTTTATTTTATTTTATTTTATTTTATTTTATTTTATTTTATTTTATTTTATTTTATTTTATTTTATTTTATTTTATTTTATTTTATTTTATTTTATTTTATTTTATTTTATTTTATTTTATTTTATTTTATTTTATTTTATTTTATTTTATTTTATTTTATTTTATTTTATTTTATTTCATTTTATTTTATTTTATTTTATTTTATTTTTTTTATTTTATTTTTTTTTTATTTTATTATTTTATTTTTTTACTGCATTTCATTTAATTTTATTTTATTTTTTTATTTGATTAAATGTTTTTTTTTATTATTTTATTTTATTTAATTTTTTTATTTTATTAAATTTTTTTATTTAATTTTTTTGTTTATTTTTTTTAAATTTATTTATTTTTTTTTTTTTTTTCTTTTTTATTTTTTTTTTTTTTTTACTTTTTATTTATTTTATTTAACTTTATTTTTTTTATTTTTTTGTTTGTTTTATTCCGTCAAACTCCACCCACTGCACACTACCACCGCGAGCGCCGCCACCGTCTCGCAGTCGTTTTCGTTGCAACTGTGCAAATTTCGATTGCGAAATCGTTTTTCGTCAACTTACTAACCATTCACGGCAATGGACTTTGCATCGACTATGCAATCGACTAAACCCACAACTCACACAAACGCATGTACTCTGGTAATGTCTAACAACAGGTGTAACAATAACAACCGTAGCCAGTTAAGACTGCAGTTAGAAAAACTTTTGAGCATAAATGGCTAATAAAAATCAATTTTGGTTAATTTTTTGAAAAACTGCATTGCTGCAACGCACCGCAACAAAGTGAATTTGAGCCATGAGCATAACATAACGATCAGTCTTCGATGGGCAGCTCGTTGTAACGGTTTGAAAAGTTCTAAAGTGGCGGAAAAATACTGAAAGAGTGATAAGCGAATAAGGATCTAATAGTGTTTTTGAAAGGAAATGTAAACGATAAAAAAGCTATAAAGGCTCAGAAACAGAAAATAAAGAAACGGAAGTTGTATGTGTGCCACAAAGTATCTACTAAAGAAGGAAGAAACAGAACCGCTGATTCAAGAAAAATTTTGTTATATTTAAACCTAAGAACAGTGTTTGAAATATTTGACAAACTACATTACAACTTTGTGGAATAAGAAAACTTCAAAATGTCGCAAGCTCTCGGCTTCTATTTCGTTATCATATCCTGCATTAGCTCTGTTTTGGCAGAAGAGGAGAAATTTCTCACAGATCCGCGTAAGTCATTATAGACAAAGTGTTTCGAAAATGTGCAAACTATATAAAAAAAAGTTTCCAAAGTGAATGCAAATTCGAGAGATAACTATCAATATAATCAAGAACAAATGAGTTTCGTTCACAGCAAATAATCAGCGACTGATCTCTTGAGAGATTGGATTGACGATAAATTAATTTGGATTGGTGTAGCCTACTTAAAGGTTTTCAAAGGAGACTTATGATATGGATACACACACGGAGATTATTCCGCATAAATCCTCTTTATCAGATCCAAATTTTACAACACAACTGTGTGGTTTAACAACATTATTCCTACATATCTTTTCCTTACTTTGGTTATTATTCCACCTTATCCATACACTAGCACGACATCTAGCGGTCGCTCCTATAAATTTGTTTAATTTTGCTTGTATTTTTAGCTGTTTTTTTTATTTTTCTGAAGAGTGTTGCCAGCGTAAATTTTTTTTATATTCTTTAATCCGATAAAAAGGGCTAAATACAGCTCCCAAAAAACGGTCAGAAATTTGTTTATCTTTGTTCTGCAAGCCAAATTTGACGTTATTATTTGAAATTTTGTGTGTAGCTTTGTCTGCCCCCCTCAAGAAATGCTCAAGAAATGGCCAAGAAAACCGTCCTGCTCATGCAGGATTGAACTTGTAGCACGACTTTTATATAGAAAGCCCCAATAAAAAGCCACATACAAACTTTCAAATAAAAAGACCGTCCCGTTTGGCTTGAAAAGCAAAAAATAAGAAAACATTTATGGGGAGCTCAAGTCTCCTTAGTTTTTGGGAATTACCTCTGAAGATTATGCTCATACAAAAAGGACTTATGCGACTTATCCCGGACTCACCCTAGAGTAATCTTATTTCTTGCAGCGCTCGTGTTGGTCTTTAATGTTAGATATATTAAAAAAAAAGGGTTTGGTGATGAACGATGGTAAAAGGAGGTACCTGCTAACATCAAGTAAAGATTCACAGCATACGCGTCTTGGCAACCACGCCATAATTTCGAGAGAGTAAGGCACTTTGTATACCTGGGAAGCAGCATTACAACCAACTGAGTAGGCAATTGAGAAGTAAAGTCCCCTCTCGATGAACAAAAACAATACTCTATAAGTCAGAGTGCAGAGGCATGGACACTGCACAGCATCAGCGGCTTTGGGAATATTCGAGAGAAAAATTCTTGTGGGTCCCCAAAAGTTGGCGACCGGCAATATCGAAGAAGATATAATGGTGAGCTGAATGAGCTTTACGCAGACGTCGACATAGTTCAGCCAATTAAAATACAGCGGCTTCGCTGGCTAGGACACGAGGTGCCAATGAACGAAGACGCTCCGACCCAGAAGGTATTCTTATCGGCACCCGCCGGTGAAAGTAGAGAAAGAGAGCGACCACCACTCCGATGTAGAGGCCTCCAAGTAAAGGCAGATCTGAAAACACGCGGTGTCTCCAATTAAGAACCGACTGGCGTAACATGATGGACGGCCAAAACGCCTTGGCGGTTAAAGGCTATTTAAGGAAGGCTATTAAGGAAGAATATCCGATGTGCCAGCTACCGAAGCATAGCGATTTTGCCGCTACTTACCCCGTGGAGAATTGCTTCCTTAAAGTTTTGAACCATGTTAGAATAATATTTAAATTTCAATCAGCGAGGTATGAGTTCACAAACGCTGCTTACGTGGAGTACAGAGGACCAATTGCGGTTGCTTGGTTCCCAAACAAGCGACTTTATTTTTGGTACATTGGTTGATGTTCTTCTTCGGCCTGTGGTCTGCGTAAGATATTTGATTTCGCTTTCAGTATCCATATCCGGGAGGTAATCCCCTATGCACCACCTGTGAATGCGCTCTCTAGAGATTTAAGGCTTCCCCGAGGGTTTTTCCTACTGATATCCTCTAGCTAAAAGAGGGGGTTGTTGGTGGTACTAACGGCTTATCCCTCCGTTAAAATGCTTCTTTCGTAAGTATGGATTTTTCTAGAAGCCAATAAAAGGCGAATTAAACCCTGATTGTGGTAAAGTTAGGAAATAATGTCAGACATGGATCGAAAGTATTCTTGAAAACTTATTACGACCTAATGGTCTAACAGTTTTCTTAAAAACTCAAAGGTGAGCAAATAGTTGGACCATTCCCAACACTATACCTTCCGCCACTGAAGGAACACTGTAGAAAACCCTTGATCCCATGGGCTTAAGTCGCGGCTCCAACGATTAGTTTTATATATCGTCGCTGCGTAAACAATTTTTTAACACTACTCAAATTAATCTAAATCACAAAATTAAACCGGATCTTTCAATCTTCCACAGCAGATTACATCAAAACGTGCAAAATGGCTGAAAAAAACTTTACCGACTGTTCCACGCAAAGTATACAACAATTATTTGATAAACTAAATGATGGTAAGTAAACTAAAGATTGAAAAAAAATGCTTGTAGCATGCAAAAGTACAACAACTTTTTTTGTGTGTTTGTCCAACATGCAACTATACTACTTTAATTGTAGATTAATCTATTTGTCTTACAACATGATTACATTTGACAGGCATACCTGGCTTAAACAGTATTAAAAGTTTCGATCCATTCTATCTAAACCGGATACGTATTACGCAAGGCAACAGTCAAGCAATCAACTTGAAAGTCGAGTTGGCCAATGTTAAAATTAACGGATTTGGACATACAAATGTTATAGAGAGCGCGTGAGTGGATGTGACAGATATTAAGAATTGAAACTTAGTAAACATTTTTGAATTTGATTATTAATACATACGTATTTTTATATTTTTTTGTCACAGTGTTTTTCCTAAGGACTACAGTTGGAAGACTACATTCATGTTGCCGCAAATGAAATTGCAGGGTGACTATAATTTGGTTGGGCGTATTTTATTGATACCATTGAATGGACATGGTGAAGTTTTCTTGGAAGCTGGTAAGTTGAACTATAATCAGTGATCCCCTACCATCGATATATATTTAAGGAACTTAAAAAAAATCCGAGTATAATTTTCAAAAATACAACAGCCAAAAAAAATCACAGAGGATTTCTTATCGATTTCTAATGCTTTTAGGTGTGCTGAATACGAATCTGAAATCAGTTTTTTTTGATAACCTCACTTTTCTCTCCAGAGTGTGGTTTATTCCGAGATCTACTCTAATCTTGGCTTGCGTCATAATGACGCTTAACCGCCTAGGCGATTTTGGCCGTTTCGTATCAAAGCACGCCAGTCATTCCTTTTTAGCGATAACTGACGCCATTTGGAAACCCCAAGGGAGTTCAAGTCATCCTACACCTGCTGTTTCCATCTCAGTCGAGGTCTCCTCCTTCCTCTGCTGCCGAATTCGGGTGTCGATAGGAAAACTTTCTGTGCTGGTGCTTCTTTGTCCATTCGCATAACATGACCCAGCCAGCAAAGCCTTTGGGCTTTAATCCGCTGAACTATGGACAGGTCTGCTAAAGTTCGTACAGCTCATCGTTAAATTTCCTTCGATACTCGCCGTTGGCATCACGGGAAGGACCATAAATCTTCCGGAGAACTTTTCTCTCAAATACTCCAAGGGCCAACTTATCTTCTCTTGACACTGTCGATGATTACGAGCCGTACATCAGGACTGGTATGATGAGAGACTTATAGAGCGTGATCTTTGTTTGTCGAGAGAGGACTTTACTTCTCAATTGCCTACTTAGTCCAAAGTAACACTTGTTGGCAAGGGTGATTCTCCGTTGGATTTCTAGACTGATATTATTTTCGGTGTTAATGCTGGTTCCCAAATAGAGGAAGTTTCTCACCGTTTTAAGCTTGTAGGTATCAACGGTGACATGGCTGCCAAGGCGCAGGTGCGTCGATTCTTTCTTTGATGACAGCAGATACTTCGTCTTGTCCTCGTTCACCGCAAGACCCACTTTTTTTCGCTTCCTTATCCAACCCAGAGAAAGCAACGCTTACGGCCCGGCTGTTAAGGGCAATGATATCAATATCATCGGCATACGCCAGCAATTGCACGCTCTTGTAAAAGATTGTACCATTGCGGTTTAGCTCTGCTGCTCGAATTATCTTCTCCAGCATCAGGTTAAAGAAATCGCACGAAAGGGAGTCGCCCTGTCTGAAGCCTCGTTTGGTTTCAAATGGCTCAGAGAGGTCCTTCCCTATTCTGACGGAGCTGTTGGTTTTGTTCAACGTCATTTGGCAAAGCCGTATAAGCTTTGCAGGGAAGTTAAATTTAGACATGGCGGCATACAGGCGACTCCCCGGTGGTCGCCTTTCCTTTCCCCGTCCATCGCATTTCCTGCAGGGCGGTGATGTCGGCCTTTGCGCCTACGAGGACATCAGCCAGTCGGGCAGCGGTACCGTCCCTTGAAAGGGTCCGGACATTCCCGGTACATGCCCTAATATCCAAATCATTATGCCTTATTCGTTTTGCCGGGTCGTCAACATTAAAGGGGGTTCTCATCTGAGGCTTTGGTACATTAGTTTTCATTGGAATTAAGTTTTTTACGTGGCGGGTCCCAAACGCAGCGCACAACCCGTTTTGGGGTTTTTGGAAAATATTTACACATTTATATAGCGATCCGCTTGCTTCAAGACAGACGCCCGCTTGCAGCCGCACCTCATGGTGAACAGACGCTGCGCAAAAACTTCGGTGAGCCCTTAAACCAAGTACGTGAGAATGGCCCCACCGGGGCTCCCTCTCTTTCTGCCGCGAGCCTAGATAGCTCACGTTGCCCAGAGTGTACGAACGAGGACGCAAGAGTCGGGATTGGGCAAGGTCGCACAGCAACCACACCCCATTACACCCTTCCGAGATCGGCAGTAGTAAAAAAAAATTTTTTTATTTAAAAAAATATGTTTTCTTAATTACACCAACTTTTTGCACTATGGAACATCTGTATGTCGGCAAATATAGAAACAAAAATTAAATTATGATTTCTCGACCTCAGAAAAATTGTTTAATTATTAAAAAAAAAAAATGTTTACAACTATCAATCCCTTTGGAGCGAAAACTTAGGGTGACCCGAATCATCTGACTTCAACGTCGCATTCAGAACACCCGAAAGCTTCAGAAACCACTTAGAAACCCGGCCGGATTTTCAAAAACTTACATTTTGTTGCAGAGTGTAATTTTTTTTGCCAAAAATTTACTCTCATTTTTCCTATCTAATTCAGAAAATATGACTGTCATAATGCACTCCAAAACCCGACTCTATGAAAAGGGAGGCTTCACTTTCTACAATGTGACAAACTGTCGTGTGGATTTCAAAATTGATGGATTGAGGTCATATTTCTCAAATCTTTTCAATGGAAATAAACAATTAGGTAAGTAAATTTTTTTTATTTGCTGTTTTACACATTGTGTATCAATACCAAGTGTAAAGTCTTCTGCATAGACGTCAAAATTCCAAAATGAGTTTAACACCTGTTTGAAATTGTGGTTAATAACAATTGTGATATCATAGACATAGCGTGAAAACTTCAAATGAGTTTAGTCACCTGTTTTTAATTTCCTTTTTTGTCTCACTTCTTTCCATCTTCCCATCTCTTTCTACCATTAGGTAAAAGATAGGAGACCGTCATGTTGATGTGTGCAGGATGTTAAAACAACGCCATTGCTTTTCTGTTATTCGGTGCTGGCGACATTTTAATATGTGCAGGATGTAAACAAACCGATATTTTAATGTGTGTTGTCAAAAGAAGAGTTCACACTTGGTATTGATACACAATGGTTTTACATTTCTAGGATCATCGAAGTGGTGCTCTAAACAAAAGAAAACTCAACATTTGCTCTTAATAAATTAGTACACTCAACAAAAAAGCTTTGTAAATTCCAACATTAACCATCTTAAATTAAGCATGAATTTCAAGGTCACTCATTGACTATTTTGAATTGAGGTTGAACGTTCTTAATTTAACAT
>CAXKVI010000002.1:126251184-126371184 GCA_964058755.1 Campiglossa producta | reverse complement strand
AAATCCAAACAAATTTCAAAGCCCTAACAAATTTACATACAACCACTGTGAGTATTTATGCATATTAACATCTAAATTTGTCCAATTCCCATTTTGTACAACATTCAAATAATCCGCTATGCATAACAATTTACAACAACGAAACCGATAGCTCTACACCCAACCGCATACACAATTAATTTGTATTTATCTCACACATTTAACAATGTGATAATAATAAATTTTTACAACCAACAACGTTATAATAAAAATAAAATGCCTGTAGCACACAAAAATTAATACAACAAAACAACAACAACAAAGGCGTGGCGGATGAAGCCACAACACAAATTTGCTGTTTAATGTATGTGTGCAAGCAATAGAGCAACGCCAATACATGTGTAAAGAATGTTAAGCATTCGGTAGCAATTTACTTCACACACCTGCAATTTAGGCTCCCTTAACAACAGTTCATTTATGCAAAGCTCAATTTGCTTGTTTCGTCTATGTATTTGTGTAAATTTAATTTTTTTTTACAAAATTCATGTCAGTAGTGGTTACCAACAACGATAAACAAATAAAAATAATTGCATTTAACCCTTTTGTGACCTGCTCACCTACCACTGATACTGCTGCTGCTGCTGCTGCTGTGCTATATCACTGAATTTAAATGTCTGGATTACCTGCCTATCGTAGCTATTCACAACTATTACAACAATAACAAGCACTTCAAATATACATATGTATACCTACTGGAGATTGCGTACACATACAGACTACGGTAAGGCTGTACGGTGATAGTGTCAATACTTGAGTTGATAATAGCGTAGCGTTTAAACAGCCTGTCAATGATGCAAAAACCGCAGACCACAAAAAATGTTCTTTTCATTCAGGTTTTGATGTTTACAACGCGGTTTTACAGAAAAATATATTTATTCTACGTATAACAACGCATAACTGGTTGGGAAGGACTGTTTCCAGCTCTTAGAGAAAATTGAAACCATGAAATCGGCAAGTTCTTGAAATTTGGTTCCTAAAAGTATTTAATATTTTCAAGCTTGTTCAGGCGGCCGCCGTGGTGTAGCGGTTAAGTGTTCGGCCTTCTACACCAAGTCGTGGCGGTTCGATGCCCGGCAAAAGTAACATCAAAAATTATTTAGAAAAAGGATTTTTCTAAACGGGGTCGCCCCTCGGCAGTAGTTTGGCAAACTCTCCGGGTGTATTCCTGCCATGAGAAGCTTCTCAGCAAAAAATTCATTTGCTTTGCAAGTGCCGTTCGGAGTCCGCAAAAAACTGTAAGTCCCGCCAACTTGTAGGAAAAACTAACTCAAAAAGCAACACACCACAAGTTGGAAAGAGAAGCTCGGCTAAAAATCTCGTTAGAGGTTATGATCACCTGTTGGTATATCGCCGCCATTAGTTTTTTTTTTTTTGTTCAGTGGTGGTTTTAAAATTTTAACTGGGGTTCGAATCGTCTGAGCGTTGCGATTTGCCAATTTAGGGGCAAAAATTAGTAGGCATGTTTTTTTTTTTGTTTTAATTAATATTTTATTTTTTTATTTCATTTTATTTTTATATATTTTTTATTATACCCAGTGTACTGGTACTAGTACAAGGGTATATTAACTTTATTCACATAACGGCTGTTTTTAACGGCACAAAATAATCGCGATAGATATAGAGTTCCATATATGAAAGTTCTTAGGATTAAAAGAGGAGTTGATTAAGCCATGTCCATCCGTCTGTCCGTCTGTGCACGATAACTTGAGTAAAAATTGAGATATTTGCATGCAATTTTGTACACAGGTTACTTTCTGGCCAAGGTAGGTTGTTATTGAAAATGGTCGAAATCGGATGATAACCACGCCCCTTTTTCGATATCGAAAATTTCGAAAATCACACAAATTGACTTATCTCGGCAGCTGAAATGGCTAAAATGATATAATTTTATAGGTGAATCCCCCTGGTCATTCTCTTATGATTTTTTCATAAATTTTTTAAAGTGGGCATGGCACCGCCCACTTTTAAGTGAGGCGTTTTTGAAAATTTGACTGGTCGTAACTCTTAAACAGATTACGATAGAACGATGGAATTTGGTACAAAGCATACTAGTATCGTTGGTAGTATACCCGATGAAAGTGGATAAAATCGCCCTTCAACCACGCCCACTTTCGATATCAAAAATTTCGAAAATCACACAAATTGACTTATCTCGGCAGCTGAAATGGCTAAAATGATATAATTTTATAGGTGAATCCCCCTGGTCATTCTCTTATGATTTTTTCATAAATTTTTTAAAGTGGGCATGGCACCGCCCACTTTTAAGTGAGGCGTTTTTGAAAATTTGACTGGTCGTAACTCTTAAACAGATTACGATAGAACGATGGAATTTGGTACAAAGCATACTAGTATCGTTGGTAGTATACCCGATGAAAGTGGATAAAATCGCCCTTCAACCACGCCCACTTTCGATATCAAAAATTTCGAAAATCACACAAATTGACTTATCTCGGCAGCTGAAATGGCTAAAATGATATAATTTTATAGGTGAATCCCCCTGGTAATTCTCTTATGATTTTTCCATAAATTTTTGTAGGGGGCGTGGCACCGCCCACTTTTAAGGAAGGCATTTTTGAAAATTTGACTGGTCGTAACTTTTAAACTGATTACGATAGAACGATGGAATTTGGCAAAAAGCATACTAGTATCGTTGGGAGTATACCTGATGAAAATGGATAAAATCGTACTCCAACCATGCCCACTTTCGATATCGAAAATTTCGAAAATCACATAAATTGACATAATTCGCTAACGGAAATGGGTAAAATTATATAATTTTATAGGTGAATCCCCATGGTCATTATATAATGATTTTTTGATAAATTTTCCAAAGTGGGCATGGCCCCGCCCACTTTTAAGGGAGGAATTTTTATACCAAGCGCACTAGTACAGTGGTATTATAATTTTGTCCACATAACTGTACTATGTACCGGTGCAAAATAATCAAGATCCATGTATGAAAGTTCTTAGGTTGAAAAGAGGAGTCTATTCAGGCATGTCCGTCCGTCCGTCCGTCCGTCTTTGTACACGATAACTTGAGTAAAAATTAAGATATTTGCATGCAATTTTATATACAGGTTACTTTTTGGCCCAGGTAGATTGCTATTGAAAATGGGCGAAATCGGATGATAACCACGCCCCCTTTTTCGAGATCGTAAATTTCGAAAATCATACAAATTAACATAACTTGAGTAAAAATTGAGGAATTTGCATGAAATTTGGTATACAGATTACTCGGATTATAACCACGTCCCTTTTGTCGGTATCGAAAATTTCGAAAATCACATAAATTGACATATATCGGTAGCTGAAATTGATAAAATGATATAATTTCATAGGTGAATCTCTCTTATCATTCTATTATGATTTTCTGTTAAATTTTAAAAAGTGGGCGTGGTACCGCACACTTTCAAGGGAGGCATTTTTGAAAATTCGATTGTTCGTAACTTTTAAACAAATTATGGTAGAACGATGAAATTTCGCACAAATCATACTAGTATGGTTGGGAGTATACGTGATGAAATTGGATAAAATCCCCGTCCAACCACGGCTACTCTCGATATCGAAAATTTATAAAATCACCTAAAAGACTGGTCGTAAGTTTTAAGCTGATTACGGTAGAATCGTGAAATTCGGCACAAGGTATACTAGAGTTATAGGAAGTATACCTATATATTAGAAGTAAGAAATGCATTCAACTATAAGTAATATTTTGAGGACACACGAACAATGTACATATGTATATGTTATACCGTAGCATAAATAAATATTAATTTTATAAACTAACTAATAAATTTATTGAGTTCGTTTTTCCCAAATTATAATATATATATAGAAAATATATACCTTATAGGTACTACTATTGTTTCCATACACTGGGTATTTAATGTTCGGCTTACCCGAACTTAGACTTCCTTACTTGTTTTTTATTTGTTTTATTTTATTCTATTTTATTTTATTTATTTTTATGTTATTTTATTTTATTTTATTTTATTTTATTTTATTTTATTTTATTTTATTTTATTTTATTTTATTTTATTTTATTTTATTTTATTTTATTTTATTTTATTTTATTTTATTTTATTTTATTTTATTTTATTTTATTTTATTTTATTTTATTTTATTTTATTTTATTTTATTTTATTTTATTTTATTTTATTTTATTTTATTTTATTTTATTTTATTTTATTTTATTTTATTTTATTTTATTTTATTTTATTTTATTTTATTTTATTTTATTTTATTTTATTTTATTTTATTTTATTTTATTTTATTTTATTTTATTTTTATTTTATTTTATTTTATTTTATTTTATTTTATTTTATTTTATTTTATTTTATTTTATTTTATTTTATTTTATTTTATTTTATTTTATTTTATTTTATTTTATTTTATTTTATTTTATTTTATTTTATTTTATTTTATTTTATTTTATTTTACTTTATTTTATTTTATTTTATTTTATTTTATTTTATTTTATTTTATTTTATTTTATTTTATTTTATTTTATTTTATTTTATTTTATTTTATTTTATTTTATTTTATTTTATTTTATTTTATTTTATTTTATTTTATTTTATTTTATTTTATTTTATTTTATTTTATTTTATTATATTTTATTTTATTTTATTTTATTTTATTTTATTTTATTTTATTTTATTTTATTTTATTTTATTTTATTTTATTTTATTTTATTTTATTTTATTTTATTTTATTTTATTTTATTTTATTTTATTTTATTTTATTTTATTTTATTTTATTTTATTTTATTTTATTTCATTTCAGTTTATTTAATATTATTTAATTTTTGTATTTTATTTTTTTTTTTTTTAGTTTTTTTTATTTATTTTTGTTTTTTTTTTTTTTATTTAATCTTAAATTTTTTTTTCTATTTTACTTTCATTTAATTTTGTTTGTTATATTTTTTTTATTTTTTTCATTTTATCTTATTTTAATTAATTTCGTTTTATTTTTTTTTCATTTATTTTATTTTATCTTGTTTCATTTTAATTTTTGTTTTTAATTTCTTATATTCCACTTTATTTTATTTTATTAGAAAACCTTGCTATCGATCTTTAGGGAACTTAAGGTGATGGCCCAATGCACGCTTGCCTTGCTGGCTTTGCCTCGATAGATGTCAAATCAAGTATGCATTGGGTCATAACCTTTAATATTGATGTATAGATTTCGCTAGATGACGCTATTGAAATATGCGTCCAAAATGAGCTACATATATACTCGAAATTTGATCCATAGTTAAGAAAGTTGAGAGGTTGAGAATTTGGCTAAATCCAAAGTGAAGAAACTGTTTTGCCATACGTTTCACTTCTTTTTGCTTCTATTAGAAATTTTTGCCGAGATGGCAACACTATCAAAAATTTGTTCGCCAAAATTTCGAGCTATGGCTTAAAAATAGCAAAGATTTAGCACCTAAAGTTTTGATGCTAACGATCCCGAATTGGCTAATTTCAAATTGCCAATTGCTTTCATTAAATTTAAAGGCAATTTACTACAAAAATACCAACAACAACAATACTAAGCATCATCATTAATGGCATTTCCAACCATTCATTAATAATGGCAGCACATTTTAATTTGCCAATTATCCTGTTTGCCATAGATTTTCATGTCCTGTATTTATTTAACGCTAAAAATTTCCATATGGAAGCTCACGTGTGCATATACCCTACAAAAAAAGTGTGATTAATCTCTAAAGAGTTGTCCCAAATTATTTCCCTTTGTCTACCGTGGGGTATTGTTCAATATTCACTAGTAAATTGTCAATTTTGTAGCATACTTATAGGAGCGTAAGGCAACTTTATTTTCAGTAGCATACTCATAAGAGTTAAATGTACTTGTTTGGTGGGAAAGTGGATTAGTCCTTTCGTACGCTCTCGGTGTGTATGCAACTAGCTTCTCCATGGGACATGCTCAAAGAGCAATTCCGTCCATACAAAGTGATTAAAATTGGCATTAGTCACATCCAAACTTGTAACAGAAGCATCGCATTTTTTTTGCAGGGTATGTTCCTAGGTTTGTGTTAAACATTGCACCACTGTGCTTCAGCTTGTTGCGGTTAAATGTAATTTCAAGTATTTCATCGTTAAACCATTTAGTTTGTTTTTTTTTTGTTGATTTTTTCGATTTTGCATTTTTGTTGCATATTTTTTGGCGTCTAACGTAATTTAACGCATTTACCAGCTTTCGTTGAGCTACTACTGGTTGGTTATACTCAAACAAAATATTAAACGATCAATTAAGGTTGATCCACCGCCAAACCAAATGAAATAGCATTACAAAAACAACAACAAATACTCCCACATACCAATATGGCCAAAAAGTCTAAAAGCAGGCTACAGACTTTCCTGTAACAATTTGAAAGCATTATTTGTTGAAGCGCACATTCCTTCAAATGGTATGAGAGGGGCTGGCACTAGAGGTACTCGCATGGTTGAATTAAACTGGTGAATCCTTTTAATGTTATTGCGCGGTGGTGGTGGCCTTGCAGCGGTTTGATTGTTCGCTAAATTAATTGTACTAATTGTTTTACATTTTGCGTTTTTCGGTTCGGTGGGAGGCGTTAGTTGTGGTGTTGGTAGTGAGGTGGCATGGTATGAATGTTATCGACCCAGTTGTGGCTGCTTCAATCATTTGTACGCCAACTAGGCCCTAACAACAACTAAATTTTCCGCTGGCTGGGATAAATTAGCGGTAGAAATTAAATTTATTGGTAACTGCAATAGAGAATTGGCGAGTTTTACAAAAGCTGACCACAATATATGGGATGACTAAGGATTGTTAGTTTAACTATCTCTATGTGGATATGAAAGCAATAAAATGTAGTTGTGTTTATATTTACTATAATAATAGAATAAAATAAAATAAAATAAAATAAAATAAAATAAAATAAAATAAAATAAAATAAAATAAAATAAAATAAAATAAAATAAAATAAAATAAAATAAAATAAAATAAAATAAAATAAAATAAAATAAAATAAAATAAAATAAAATAAAATAAAATAAAATAAAATAAAATAAAATAAAATAAAATAAAATAAAATAAAATAAAATAAAATAAAATAAAATAAAATAAAATAAAATAAAATAAAATAAAATAAAATAAAATAAAATAAAATAAAATAAAATAAAATAAAATAAAATAAAATAAAATAAAATAAAATAAAATAAAATAAAATAAAATAAAATAAAATAAAATAAAATAAAATAAAACAAAATAAAATAAAATAAAATAAAATAAAATGAAATAAAACAAAATAAAATAAAATAAAATAAAATAAAATAAAATAAAATAAAATAAAATAAAATAAAATAAAATAAAATAAAATAAAATAAAATAAAATAAAATAAAATAAAATAAAATAAAATAAAATAAAATAAAATAAAATAAAATAAAATAAAATAAAATAAAATAAAATAAAATAAAATAAAATAAAATAAAATAAAATAAAATAAAATAAATTAAAATAAAATAAAATAAAATAAAATAAAATAAAATAAAATAAAATAAAATAAAATAAAATAAAATAAAATAAAATAAAATAAAATAAAATAAAATAAAATAAAATAAAATAAAATAAAATAAAATAAAATAAAATAAAATAAAATAAAATAAAATAAAATAAAATAAAATAAAATAAAATAAAATAAAATAAAATAAAATAAAATAAAATAAAATAAAATAAAATAAAATAAAATAAAATAAAATAAAATAAAATAAAATAAAATAAAATAAAATAAAATAAAATAAAATGAAATAAAATAAAATAAAAAAAAATAATAAAATAAAATAAAATAAAATAAAATAAAATAAAATAAAATAAAATAAAACAAAATAAAATAAAATAAAATAAAATAAAATAAATTAAAATAAAATAAAATAAAATAAAATAAAATAAATTAAAATAAAATAAAATAAAATAAAATAAAATAAAATAAAATAAAATAAAATAAAATAAAATAAAATAAAATAAAATAAAATTATATATAATGCTAAAATTAGATTGCTGGTATTAAATGGTGATAAATAGAGAGGAAACACACATTTTTTAATAAGTGCTCGCCACCATTCTTTTTATCTACTTACATACTTTCATTATCACCTGTAAAATACCAAAAATTCCAGTCACTAGTTTTTTACCATGCGCATTTCAACATACAACTATATGCAAATTTCCAGACAAAAGCTAAAAAAAACTGCATTGGCAAATAGTTGACTTGTGCTTGCTAGGCGCTGTTTCGCATATTGGCCCCTTTCAGATGATAAGAGAGCCATAGTTTCATCGCATTGCTATGCAGCACTACGATTTGACAATATTTGCACAGCCCAACAATGCAACGCTTGCTTTTAGCTACACAGAAAAAAATTACACTGGTAAAATCGACAATCTCCTACTTTTATCCTGAATTTGACCAAATTCTGTTACATTCATCAAATTTTGGTTATTTGAACAGAATTTTTGTTGATCAGACTAAGTTTTGTGTTAAAACAACAACTCCTTCTAGTTAATTCAACAGCGAAGGAAGTGTCGTTTTTAATTTATTTACTGCATCATTCAGTTAAACTTAACCCTTAGGGGTGGCTATTTTGTCGCCCTTTCCCATACATTTTTTATGGGGGAAAAATGGCATTTTTTTCAAAGTGAATTTTTTTTGAATTTTTGAAACTTTTTTGAAAATATTTTTACATACTCTTAAAGCTGAAGCTTCCAAAATGGCAAGCCATGTGCGATTATCTCAACTATTAAGATAATTACAGCCATTTGAAAATGACTGAGTTTTGCACTATTGCACACACATACACAGTAGCACGTATAAAATCTAGTATATTTTAAATGGCTTTAATTATTTTATTAGTTAAGATAATAGCACATGGCATACCATTTTGGAAGCTTAAACGATTCAACTTTAAGAGTATGCAAAAATATTTCCAAAAAAGTTTCAAAAATTAAAAGAAAATTCACTTTGAAAAAAAAAATGCCATTTCTCCCCATACAAAATGTATGGGAAAGGGCGAAAAAAAATAGCCACCCCTAATGGTTAAGTTAGAGCGCTAAATTGTTGCAAGGCTTATTTTCTCATCAAACCCTATAGTTTCAGGGGGTAAGACCGAAAAAAGAACCAAATTTCTTTTATTTGAATCACCCTAATGTACATACAGAAATTTTGTGATTTAAAAAAGAAATGAAGAGTGATGTAAAACTTAACATACTTACCATTAGGCATGAACAATTAAACACTTTTATTATATTTTTTTTTTTTTTAATAAAATGTCTTTTATTGCACTTTTAACTTATATCTAATGTAAAACAATAGTATCTATTATTTATTCAAAATATTGCTACAACTAAGCTATATAAACTTATAATAGTACAGTGTGGTAATTTAAAATATTGCAATGATGAAAATAACATTCTTTATATTAAGATTTATTCGTTATTACTATGTTTTTTATTCCATGTTTACATACATACATACCGTTACACTAATATAGTAATTAGGGCCTTACTCATTTTTTATTTTCGATCACGTTGCTGATGGATTTTTATTAATAACTTCTAAACAAAGCTTCACTAAAATCTTAGTACTATACTATATCGTAGGTAGATATTAGGAGCACTGATATGTGTGTTTTCGCACAAGCCATCGTTGCTATGGTTTACTTTACATTCAGTTTCTTCGAGTAATTTTTCTTGCTAAGAAAATATGAGTTGGGGCCTTTTTATATTAGGATAACGATATGTAGCATATATGTATAAATGCAGGTATTAATTTTCTTTGAAAAATTATACATCGATGTAGCTCAGAAAATAACGTATAAAATACATACTAACGATAGTTTTGATACTGGGATGCTAGTAGTATGCATATGGGGTTTCTAAGACACTTGTTGTATAGAACTCGAGGTGCATCAACTTCTACATTTGCTGTTATTTTGTAACGTGGACCGTTTTTTTTTTTTAATTTTAACATCGAGAAACTATAGCTATGAAAAATTTAAAGAGAGTCGATATTAAATTCATTAAAAAAATATTGAGTAGTCACGGTCAAAAATTTGGCTTTATAAACCCAGCAAAGTTTAATGTTATTTAATTTTTTGCACTTTTTTTAAACCAGTAAATGGTTTCAAAGATGCTTTTTCGTGTTTGGGTAAATACAAATAGTCGCTCTTTTACAATTACAAAAATGCTTTCCGCGCTAGATCGCTTGAAAAGTGTATAAATGCTGTGTTTGCAAGTAATTGATTTTATTGCAGTTGTTTTCCTTTCAAAAATTCCTTTTAACACCCCTTTACTTGTAACTAGTGTTACCAAATTAACCGACAGTAAATATAATGGCGCCGTTGCTGACGCCCGAGTAATCGCCAGTGAGTTATTGGGCTCAAAAAATAAGATTAATTGGATGAATAATGTGCCAACCTATGTAAGAGAAAACCAAGCTCAACTGGAAATGAAGCTAAACAAATCAATCGAGGAAATCAAAGGAGAAGAAAAAGTGGAAGTTCCAGCAAAGGAAAAAAACTGCATTGAATTAATCAAAAATCGTCTGCCATTCAAATTCTACCTCCTAAAAATTAGATTGACCTCATTAATATTCACTATAAAAGCTCAGCTCACAAGTACTTTAAATTATTCAAATAACATTTCTTGTAAGAATGATCGAATTAATAAATACAAAAGTAATAACGTTAGACGCCGTATTAAGGATTTCAAATCCACTATTCGGCTGGCGCGAGAGTTACATATGATTTCTCACTAATTTCAACTTCTTTACTTACTCTTTTAACACTCTTTAAAATACTACTTTAACAGTCTCTCCCTCTGACATACTCCCACTTCCCTTTCCCACGCTCACACTCTCCCACTGCTTAATAATTCCCGTTTCTCACACTCTCACTCTTTCACCGTTTAATACTACGAATCAATTAAACCGCTGTCTATTTTAAGTTAGTTATTAAGACAATAATTATTCGAGTATTACGGTTCAAATGCTACACAACGTATACGCATAATTAAAGAAATATTCCTAACACATGAAATAAGTTTGTTTTATTTAAAATCGTTATAAGCATACATATATGCAAGCACAATTTCCTGTTTCGAGTTAACGACGTTAGCATAAAACACTAGATACTTACATACACTTAATCATTGTTTACAAACCAAAATGCATACAAACAACTATATGCCCATTAACCTCGTATGATAACATAATAACCAATAGAAATAGTATAAATAGATGTAAGCGTAAAAATTTAAAGCAGTTCTGAAAATAAACGAAGATTGAAAGAAGCTCTTGCTTATATTTTTATTTCAAACTTCCAACACGAACTCATAACTCGCGCAATTTTAAAGGATGAGGAAACCCAAAAAATATAAAGGAATCGTGGCTATCACGATTAGCCCACGAAAAGGATTTTAAGGATTTTGTTTGGAATTTGTACATTTAGATAGGGGGAATATTAACGAAGGGTATATCTCTGTAACCATAAAGTTATATATCCAAGATTCTGGAGCCATATAGCCATGTGTGTGTGTGTATGTGTTGGTGTCAGAGCATGTGTGTGTGTGTGTGCCCTTGCACCAAATCGGCCAGAACCCGTATTATTAAACTACTCCCCCTGCGCAAGGGTCTGCCGCTAACTCCATATCATTACTATACCATTTGTAATTAAAAAAAAAATACTTCTATATTCTTATACAGAAGAGCATATGTATATTTTCCTGGATAAAATGATAATAGTACAAAACATGTGAATAACAATATCAAGACTGCAAGTGAAATTGGGAAAAACACAGTTTTATATAGTAAAAAGGATAATGGTTAACCACCATAATTTACTATGGTCTCAAGGGAAGTGATAATTTCAAATCTGTAAGGAACAATTTAACATCAACATTGAAAAATGTAAAAGTTTATGTAAAGAGACAAATTATAGGTGGCGTGGCAACTTGCTACCATTTATATAAATTAGTTGTCTTTTCGATGAGTACAGTAATTATAAAAAAATTTGCTTAACTGATTGATAAAAAAATGAAAACATTTCAAGAGCAAGGTAGTGGTTGGAGTCTAAGTGAAATTATTAATCTAGAAGTAAACATTAATAGATACCAACCAATTAAAGACTTGTTATAGGTATATATACTACCAAAAGCAATTAACTTTGAGCTTTATCAAGATGATTCGTGTAATGTATAAACTTTGTGTTTTTTTTAACTATAAAAAGTGTAGAGAAAGGCGATATTTAAAGTGATAAAACAAAATGGAGCACTAGTAATATTCTGCTACATGCAAAAAACTTAAAAGCTATAAACACTCAAAGTTGGTACTACATATACATATGTATGTTTGTTGAAATCTTAGATCTTATACTATTCCATCATCTATATCTTTTTATGTATCAACAGTTTAGTGTTTTTTTTTTTTTTTTGAATATCTTAGTATATAATATCAAAAAAGGTATATATGTTTTCAATAATTCGGAATGTTTATAAACATGTTCTAACATATGTATTTTTAAATTTTTTTTTTTTTTTTCAATGCTAACTAGAACACAACTATAGTGAGTTGTGCGCTTGGAATGTAATATATGCTAGCTCTAACATCATATCATTACTATACCAATTGTTATTAAACAAATTGCCTCTATATTATATAGAACAGCATATATTTTCGAGGAAAAGATGATAGTTGTATATTTGATAGAAATAAATATTAAACGTGTTCACGCAATAAACAAACTAATTTATAAGAACTATGAATAACTATATCCATAATTCAATTTAATAGTACTTTAAACAAATTTCAAATAAATGCTTGGTATGGAAAATTCTGCAACCAAATTAATATATATGATATATCAATTATTATTAGTTATGTAATGGAACATCATACCATATGTGGAATGCCGGAAAAGAGGACTCAGAAAAAGAACTCCTTATCGATATAAGACAGGAGCTGCTTGGATTAGGATTAGTTGGGTTATAATTACTGGGACATGATATTAAACGTGTACTTTGTGAAACTTTATATTTGTGAAATTATTTTTTCACAGAAATGTACTATATCACATATACACTATACATAAATAGTTAATAGAGTAAGAACACTTAAAAATATGCGTATGGTTACTCAAACCTAGTTTATTCTTCTTTTATGCTAAATATAAACGAGTCGTATATTACATGGTATACGTGTACTCAATTACAGATACATATACTATATGATTAATAAGTTGGCAATTAATAGAACATCAAACTCATACGTGTGCGAAAGATAACATAACAGACTTATATAATAAACGTGTTCGAGTAGAGAACCACATTAACATGAACTACGATTGAACAAAATTGTTTAGAGCATAGAGAAATAGATCTTAAGCGCGTACTTTGGAATGTGATTTATAAAAAAGTAATAGTAAAATACAACAACGATTTTTAAGAAAACTTTGCGTTGTGGTACGTACATATGTGCTAGGAGTACAAACCGAATAGTGTACTGTTCTATGAGTATATACGATCATAAATAGCGCCGACAATGGGTAGAGTGTGAAAATTAAACGTGTACAAGCGATGTGTTTAAATATATAACAAGATAAATAAGAATATAAACAAGAAAACAAGAGGTAGATAGTTAGTAAGATTAAAAAAAAAACATAATTTTGAAAATATCGTTGTCAACTATATTTGTGTGTTGATTGAGTACACAAACGAATATGCTGATACCTTCTAGACTACAAATCCTAATAGTGGCGAGTAGAATGTGAAGCTTAAACGTGTACTATAGATATAATTTAAAAAAAAAAAAAACTTGTAAATGAAACAAGATAGGGGCTACTTGCAATCGTGAAATGACGAAACATGCGAAAGGGAAGAAACAAAGTTTCGAACTAGAAGAGGAAGTTTTTTTACAGACAATACATAGAAATAGACTAGTAAGGATAGCGATCTATTTAAGAAAATGATTCATTACAAAAAAAAAAATCTTTCTAAACGAGATAAGAGGGGGCTACTTGCAATCGTGTAATAGCGAAATAAAATATAGTGAGCCGCTAAAAAGAAAAATTGATTCAATTGCTAAATTGAACAATATTAGTGAAAGGATTGCAACTTTCGAAAAAATCGATTCAAATATTCCTCTTAATAAAGCAATATTTATTATATCATGCGAGAATAAAGAACGGAAGTTTGATAAGAGCATCCTACTGGAGCTAATGGTTTTACAGACAATAGATATAAAAAGTGTAAGCAAAGTAAAATTAGTTCTTATACATACAATGCATATATAAATACTATACTAAGAACTTCTAGATCAAAGTCTGTGGAGAAATATTCCATTGTTGTTCAATGTTAGAGAAGATAAAGCTATAGCATACGTATAATGTGGCAAATTTAAAATAATAACGTAACGAGTTTAATAACTAGAGAACAATACTAGATGTTCAATTCATTGTCTATTCGTGTTTCGAAGGTACCCTAGAGAAGTAGATACTCAAAATTAAGGTAAGATTAATCGCTTAAAGCTGTTAGTAGTAATAATTTTAATGTTAGTATTAGAAAATTATAGTGGTGAGAATTCTCCGGAAAAGAAATTATTTAGTTATTTAGTCAAGAAAATTTTGTAATTTTTGAAGTCTAGAACATAAAAATAAAATTTTTGAAGTCCAAAATTCTAAAACACTAACTGTAAAAGAAAGTGCCCAAGAAGATGTGTTATATGGGCGACGATCTATTTTGGGGAAAGAGACAACACATAAAAACGACTCAACGAAATAATGGACGAGCTAGTAAAAAGACTATCATCACATCATAGAGACTTCGAAGAAATAAAAAATGAAAAAAAAAAAGTTTATTATAAAATTAATTTATATGATGAATTTCATATCAAATCCAATATGCATTGAACCCGATCCCTTCAGAATTTGATGAAATTTTGCATAGAGGTACATTTTACCTACCCAAACACAACCTCATTATTAGAAATTGAATTTTCGAAAAACGGTGGGCGTGACAACGAAATATTCGAAAAACGACGATAATAGGTACTTTTAAAGTGTGATTACTACGGAATGGCTTTACCGATTTCAAAGATCTTTATACTATTAGAAAGGTAACATAACAGACTTATATAATTTAGCTTTCAACAAAATACACTGTACAAATTTTTTAGTGCACTGAAAAAAAATGTTTTCCAAATAAAAAATTTGAAACTGGAAAAACACTTCAAAGATCAAGCAATTTTGAAAAATAATTAATAAAAAAAATGCGCATTCCGCTAATTTTCGAATGCTTAAAGGGCGTTCCTACATCGCAAGTGGAAGTATGCTTGCTTTTTCAGATAAACTCCATTTCTTTTATAAAAGTGAGTTCGTGAGTTCACCTCGAAAATTGCACCTTTTAACAGAAAAAATTGTTGCATAAGTACGTTGACTTGCTTAGTGAGAAGATATCCTAATATAAACAGCGGTTCGCCCAAAAGTATGCAACATTTTTTCACTTTTTCTTCATACAAGGAAATGTTTATTCCTAATGTACCTTCCAGGATGCTAAAGCTAATGCAGAAATAAAGTAGAATTTAGTCGCTTTTAGCTTTCAAAATTGTGTGGAAAAAATGCTGCATTTTGGGCTAAAATGCAAAATGCAGGCTCAGCATGAACAGCACATTACTTTCTCATATTTTTTTTTATATCATGCGTAAACTAATCAACCGATTTCGAAAATTTGCATGCCTTTAGAAAGATATTAAAATCACCTTTTGAAAACATGCACTGTAAAAATTCTATATTACACTGAAAAAAAAAAATTCAAAATGTTTACAGTGTATGTTTTCAAAAGGTGATTTTAATATTTTCTAAAGGCATACAAATTTTTGGGGCCGGGTTCAAAATGTACGTTTTTTCAGTTTTTGATATTAAATTCATCATATGTAAAACTAAAATTCAAAGAAAATTTTTGTTGAGGCAAACGCTAGTATTCGACTACTTTTTCTCGGTTCATATAGATTTAGGTTTACAAAATTATGTTAGTTATTTATTTGTTAATGATTTGATACAATAGTATTGAAAAATTATAATTTCAAAAAGCATAGACAATGACCTATCTTTCAAATTAAGGCTGCATCCAGAACTACATCATTTTCCACTTTGAGTATTTCAAGTGTTGTAGAAGTTTAGCAAGCATATTGTACCGAGGCAGCCCTGGGAGCATTTTGAAAGACCGCCAATCGTCTTGGAATGGTGCGCGATAAACTGAACTAAACTGTGTGGATTTTTTAAAACCCAACAGTTAAGGGTTGCCAATTTCTATTTTTGTTGTCAATAACCGTTAAACGATTTCCACGTGAATTTTACAATTCGGCGTTATTAAGGTCAAGTATTACAATGTGAGCTACAGACTGACTTTTCGTATGCGTGTACTATTTTACAATTATTATTAGATATACATACTAAGGGAATGTGTAATAATTTAGAGAGAGCAAGTTGAAACATAGAGCTCTAACTTGTCTTTAAGCGCTTTTAATTTAAAATATCAAATTTTAAACCAACATTTTTTTTTATCTTTCAATGTGTGATAGTCAAAAACTGCCAATATTAAATAAATAAGAATAATACCATAACATTAAAAACGGTTACTGGAAGGAATTCTTTCCCAATTAATCGTCTCCAACGGGAGCAGATAATATTAATTATTTTAAAGTCATAACTAGATAAAAATTTACAAACTTCAATTCTCTTTCAAAAAAAAAAAAAAACATATGCATATTTCTGAAACACTTTTTGTATTATCTTGCCTATGAGTAGATACAACTCAAAGAGATAATGGTATGGGATATGCAAACAAATTTGAAACTCTTCAGGAGCAATTAACAATGATAGTGATTAACAGTGCAGAAAATAAACGTTTATAAGAGTTTATAACAAAAAACACTTAACGTGAGATATATAAAAAGATATATAAATTTAGGACAGGTCGTACTAGGTATGTAACTGCAAAAAAATATTTATTATTAATCATATGGCCTAATGTGTGTAGATAATGAGGCGTTTAATTGTGGTTTAAATAAAGCAAAACAGCTTAACGAAAAGTCATATAACATCAAATGTGTATTAAAGAAGAAATACGATTTAATAAACATACCTTCCAAACATTAGAAACAGTTAAAAAATTTCATCTACGAACTTGGACCTTGAACAAGTTAACTTAAAGAGAAATATGGAACGGCTCAAGTAAAAGTGTACGCAAAGATATGGCATAACGAAAAAAAAAAAAACAATATTAAAATATATCAAATCGTATTAGCAAAACATATCCACAAAACACATTTCTAAACTAAAAAAATGAACATAAAAAAATTAGCTTAAAGAGAAATATGGAACGGCTCAAGTAAAAGTGTACGCAAAAATATGGCATAACAAAAAACAATATTAAAATATATCGAATCATACTAGCAAAACATAACCACAAAACAAATTTCTAAACTAAAAAATGAACATATCAGTAATATGATATTATCAGGAACGAGATTTTATTTAAAGAAACTTAGACGTGTATGATATTTAAAATTATTACTATAATATAAGCTTAGTTTGAGGCTCGATCTTAATTGGTTTCGTCGTCACTTGATTCTAAACGTGTTCTATAATACATATATATTTTCCTCACCTTAAAAAAACTTGCATTTTTAGTACAAACTCGATTGTAACATCAACGGTTGAAATGATAAGTTAAGTGTATCTAAGAAAAATCGCAACTAGCACGATACATATTGTTTAGCTAAAACAATAATGAGGATTTTCACTTAATTCTTAAGGTTGTTTTGGAAACATATACTATATCATATTTTGCACTAGCAAAAAGTATGATATATAAGTTATGTTGCCATATACCACAATAACACCCAATGGCGCACCCTGTAATCACGTTGCCCTACGCGTGATTTCAATTGCCCCATTTACAGTTCACACAAGAACTTTCGCTGACGCGACACACGCGCAAGCGATCAGTTACATATCCAATGCATGGGAATTGCAACGTAGTCAATACCGATCAACACGCGCAACCCAATGATTACGAAATACTGGGCAGTGGTGGGAACTGCAACGTTAGCAGTTAAGTTAGGCTAGGAAGTTAGATGGTAAGAAGTAATGTTAGTAATAAGTTAGTCTGATTTCACACCGCGACAATCGCGGTACAACTTATTATATTGTGTAAGAGTTTCCTTAATCCGAACCGCTTCCTGTGCGGAATAAAATTATAAATTCAACTCAACCAAGGTGTTTCAGTGATATTGGCGAACCGAAGTTCGCCACAACTTAAATTTTTTTGACGTTCTCCCTCGGAGAACTGTAAGTTATATGTTGTTATTTTTTGAAATTTTGTGGTTACTAAACGCACAAAGTTCAAATTTCTTGCTAACTTTTGAGCAAGAGAGATTGGCTTGCGAACTTACCTCCTATTGGTGTTTAATAACAGCTGATCAACAGGAAGCGTGTTCTTCACTGAGAAGGTTAGATAGTTTACATGACACTTGTGTGTTTGGAATGTATTTTAAATGCTATTGTTAGGATACTATTTATAAAAATGCACTTAGTTTGGATTACATATATTATACTTGAAATCAGTTGATAGAGGAAGAAGTTGTATGGAAATTTTAGAAACAGCATAGCCAACCAGGCAAATTATAAATTAGGTTCTCGAGAATGATACATTGAATAGGTCTAAATTGTTATTGGTTGAGATCGATCATAACTAGAAAAAATGATAGACGATTACGATGAAATTCGTTAAAATCGTAACAAGAACATTATACGAGCATTGCGTAGAAAGAGTTATGTATAAATGGGTTCCGATCTTGGTAGAATGTTCAGTTTATGTTTTAATTTCAAAGATAAAATATTAAATGAGTTCTTTTTGTGGTGTGGGCTGAAATATGCAGATCTTGTTTGGGTTTACTGAAAATCTGTGAAAAAATTGCGTATTTTGAAAATTTAGGTTAGTTAATATATATATTTTTTAATTTTTTTTTTTATAGGTCTTCGAAGTTGTTTTTAGAAAGACAACAATTACGCGACTAAAAATTAATTTCAATACTTCGATGGCTAAAAGACATAAGCTGGACTCTGTTCTCAAACGGGTTCGGAATTTTGTTATACATCAATTTTGAAAGTGTTTAAGCGAAAAAATGGACATATCCTCTCTAGAATTATACAAACTATTGTGGAAGAAGATGATATTTCTGCAAAAAATTTTAATTGTTCTCAAGGAAAACTTCATACGGATGCAACAAGCGACGTTTAACGAAACTGACCACGATTGATTTAACGAGATCGTCGTTTGAGTATTTCAAAAAAATATTCCTTAAAAGGAGAGTACTCTACGATATTTAGGAAATTAGGAGACCAAAATTACGAGATTTAAAGAAAAAAAACACAGAAGGACTGCGCCGCGATCAAAATGACCACTTCCGCATCGTTCACGACTGTACCTACCACAATTACAACTTCAGATGCTCCATTTAATATGTACATTTAATTAATTATTAAAAGTTCTTAAGCGGGGTTTCTTCACAAAGTGATTAGAAGGATATGATGATAAATTATTATCTCTACAAAGTTAGAGCTTTAACAAAAGCCTAAGAACTTAACATAGCATAGTAGAAGAGTTAACAGTATTTTGAAAGACTGTGCTCAATACAATCGTTTCATTTTCGTGGACATGGTGTAAACAAATGGTGCTACTGACTTGGCTCAGAAGCGTTCGCTCGGTACTGTACTTAAACGTGTTCCGAAGCCTAAGGACATGGCATGCTTTGGATGTTTTAAGTGTATCTTTAAGTTAATGGAGGATAATTTTATATATATCGCGACTTAAGTATCAAACGTGTCCATTTGTTGATTTTTTTTTTTGTTTTTTGCTTTGAAAAAAATTCTTCAAAGAGTATTTATTCAATTTGAAATAAAAAATAAATATATTCAATGTGGCCTAGATAAACAAGAGTATACAAAACTATGAGGGCTTTTAAACGTGAACTACATGTAAAAAGGAGAAAAGCATACAGTTTGGAAAAATTTATGAAACGTAAGCAATTATAATAAAAAATTTTGAAAAAAGTGGGTAATAATATTAAAGTTGGTTCGTTTCTTTTGTGGGGAGGTTTAAAAAAAATACAAAAGAAAGAAATTAAAGTCGTTTTGGAAAAAAAAATAATTTTGATAAAAAATTGTTCTTATTTCGTGCTTCTTAACTTGCCAAATAAAGTATGGAGTCTTGAAAAATCCATGATAACTTTAATAATTATAAAAAAATAAGACGTGAAAAATATTCTTAAAAGCATCAAGCGGGTACTCAACTAACAAGGGAAATGAACATAGAGGATACATTTCATTTTTTTAGTTTTTGAAGTTAAGGATAGAATCTAAATAATAAATTTATGAAGAACGATTTAATCTCTATAATAAATATAAATCGTTTTTGCACGGGGTTGGCGTATATGCGGCATCTCCAAATAAATATATTATGTATCGGAAACAACAAAGCCAAAGGATTCATTCGACATTTTGAAGAGTTTAAGAAAATGTTTTCGAAAACAGTAGTGATAACAAAGGTCATTAAAGTGAGTTTACCAATAAATGAACAATAAAAAGAGAGTGGCATTAAATGTCGACTGAACCTTATTGTTTCTGCTACTTAGGCAAAACAAAGTGGAACAAAAACCTTATACGATATTTATAGACCTTTGAAAGAAAGAAATTAGCCATTAGCGTGTGGTCAATGATAAAAGGGTACAACACTTCATACAATTGCTTGTGCTTTTAAACAAAATAGCATTCTAAAAAATTTAGTTTTTTAAAAAGAAAAGAAAAGATTATAAATAAAAATTATGAAAAAAAATATATATAAAAATAAAATTTTTTTATAAAAACAAAACATATTATATAAGTTAACTAAAAAGAATTTATAACTATCACTGTTTATAAGACATTAGTGATATTTTAAAAAAGGGTTTATCGCACTAGGGAATGTAATCGTGAAGGAAATGAAAGAGTCACAAACGTTTTCTCGTCACAAAAAAAATAAGGATAAAGCAAATTTTTTATAAACAACGAAGCTAACAATTTAAATAAGCGTTCACGCCTAATGTAGTATAATATATGTAAATATTTAAAATTGTAAAGGGAATGTAGCTTTGTAAGATGGATACAAAAAATGTTTAAACTTTGGTATAGTAATAATATGAATATTAAAAATATAGCGCTCTTCAGAACATAAGAATAATAGATAAATTCTTACAAAAAAAATTAATACAAAATTCATTAAAGGTTTTTTTTCTAAATAAGGAGTTTCTTATCAAATACATTAATATTTTGATTATATTAGCAATTTAAAATTAACTCGGTAGGCCAGAAAAAAATTCTTCTAAAGTTAAAAAAAAAATATTTTTATACAAAAAAAAAAAAATTCTAAATAAAAAAAAAATATTTTTATACAACAATATCGTAGATCTAAGGTTAATAGTAAAAAAAATATATATACATACATACATAATTTTGTTCAAATAAAAACTTTTGAGCCATATTGCACGTCCACCGAACTTAGTATAATGCAAATAACTTTGAAACACCGTACATTTTGTCCATATGTTTTTAAAATCTTCATCGCTTGGAATAATAAATCCGATTTTTTGCAAGATTTGAAAATCGTTGCTGTTGACTTATTTAAAGGCTTGACTCAAATTTTGCAAACCATTTTCTTAGTAGATTACTTTGTACTTTCCTCGCAGCAGTATTGGCGACAGCAGTCTCTTTCTCAGCGGCATCAGCTGGAACATATGTATTGCTATTGAAGGTCGTTTCTTGATTAATTTTTTCTTTTGTTTTGACCCCAGATAAATATTTTGTGCTTTCTTGAAGTGAGACCAACCATTTTTGAGTAATTTTCTAGTTTCCTTGAAACAGTACATGTCAATTCGAAACACCATACATCATGTCCTTAAAATCTACATAAGATCGTTTGCAATAAAACCTCCGAATTTTTCATGGCGCGAAAATCGTTGCTGTTGACTTATTGAAAGACTCGACTCACATTTTGCAAACCATTTTTTTAGTAGATTACTTTGTAGTTTCCTCGAAGCAGTTTTGACGGCAGCAGTCTCTTTCTCAACGGCGTCAGCTGAAACATATCTATTGCTATTGAAGCTCTTTTCTTGTTGAATATTTTCATTTGTTTTGACCTCAGCTAAATATGTTGTGCTTTCTTGAGGTCTAAGGACTAAGCATCTTTAAGTACGTTTCTAGTTTTCTTGAAGCAGCATTCAAAACATTAGTCTCTCTCATAACGGCGTCAGTTGGAACATATGATTGACCTTCGTCTTATTGATAAATATGTTTTCTGTTTTGAACCCAACTAATTATTTTGCTTGAAGCGAAACTAAAAATTGTTTTATTCGGTTCTGTTTGTGTCAAACACTAACATGATCTTGCTTTACTTACGTTCATATATATGATTTTTTAGAAACATGTTTATCATCTCTTTAGTATGTTGTTGATGTGTTGATGAGTGCTGAAAAAGTAATAGCTCTCTCTCTCGACAGTAAGGCTGGTTTAATCAAGAACTCAGACTCGATTGGCGTGGTAACAGTTTTTAGCATCTTTCATGTCTGGTTGAGGAATTTCAATATTAGCACTGAAACAAAAAAAAAAGTTATAGGTAAATAAAAATGTTTACAAAGTTAAGCCAAATGTTTGTATTTGAATATATTTCCTATAAAAATTTAAACCAGAACTAATCATTTTCTTAAAGTTAATTACTAAAAAATTATTTTAGTAAGATATCAAGGGTTCCGCCGAAGATCGCCCTATTCCAAAATATTTTTTTTTTCAAACGCCGAAAACATTTTTTTTTTTTTTCAAGGAACCCATACTAACCAATTTCAGAGATGTCCAATAAAAAACACCCCTACATATGATTTTTTTTGTCCGTTCTGACAAAATCTGTTCTTGAAAAATATACTTTCGTTTCCAATCTCCCTCATATATGGTATAATTATAGTAGACAAACAGTTACTGTTTAGGAGACAGCAACAATTTTCCAGAAACGATAGTATCCTTTTATTTCTTGTATATTGTTCTGAGTCATGACGAAAAAAAAGGTTTCTTTGTCCAATGGCCTTTTAAATTTAACTTTGTACTAAGAAGAGGTTTGACAAAAGAGTTTAAGATTCTTATAGCAAAAGAAAATATCCAAAGCTTCTCAAATCGAACCCTCTCTGAAATGATGATGCGATGAACCAATAACGACGAGTATTTATATTAATCAGTTCATTCTCTCATATGACTTCCGGTCTAGAGTGTTGATCCATCATTGGACAGATATACCTCGTGATCGATCTTTCGTAGGAACCCTGCAGATTTTTGTATAGTAAAAATAAATAATCTCAAAATTAAGCTTCATAACCCCTTTCCACAACTTAAAAACTCTAAACAAAATATTGCATGCCTTCAAACTTTAAAGTTTAGCAAACTTACAAAAGCTTAATTTTAAGCAATCACAAACATTTTCAAAACGCCTAAAGCAAATCACAGAGACAACTGTATCCATCACTTGCAATGCAAATAAACGTAACGCAGCACGTACAACGAACGAAACGCCTAAAAACTGTAAAACGCCCAAAGTAGACTTTGCTGTACGTGCTCTACTTGCAACTTCAAACACCAAAATACAACAAAAAAAAATAATTGAAATGATTGACCAAAAATGGGCGTAGTACAGCTAACGTTTATTCAAATATAAAATATTATAAAGCAAAAACAACATTACAAAGCAACACGAACTTAAAAGGCAAAGTGAAAAATTTTCAAAATTTTTGTAAAAGAAAAATTCTATGTATATAAAAAAGTTTTTATTTTTGTTGCACGATATACATAGTTGCATAATTTTAGTTGCAACACAGAATAACTTTTTACTATGGTCCATTATATGATGGCAGTTGTAGTTTAAAAAACTACAACAATTTTACAACCATAGTTTTATGAGTACCTACATCTTTCCAGCAACTACTTTATAATGACAAACATGCCAACAACAAAAATTTATTGGTCATAAAGTTATAACAAAAAACAAAAACAAATGACAAACCAACAACGGAAGTCAAATGGTCCTATGACTCAAAACAACAACAACAACATCTAGCAGATAGACAACGCTCATCATCAACTAACGCCCTTTCTTGGCCACACAGTAGCTAAACCAAAAACGAAATTGTATCGTTAGTAAAAACTGCCTCTAATCAAAATGATTATCTACTTCTTTGTCTCTGTAGAGTCGAGCGTATATATGTAGCTACATATGTTTGTTCGTATATCATAAAAAGGTGTGAAAAGAGCCAGAAAGTGAAAAAACCTTTTCATTTGTACCTAGATCGATCTAACCTACTGAGATGTTGTATGAACGCTGATGAGTTGTAAGCTAACGATGTATGCTGTTTCGACCTTTCTATTATTGTTGTTGTAACTATCAACAGAATAAGCGGAAATATAAGAGATATGTGTTTAATGATGTGTATTTTATTAATTTTCGTTGAATTCTCTTTAAATGGGTGTTAATTAAAAAAAATATTAAAAATCTTACAAAAATTGTGTTTGTCGAGCGAAGTTGGGGAAAAGTTAGAAGTTTTATGAGTTATAGGCTTCAGTAAAGGCTTTTCACTAGAGTTGGGAATTTGAGAATTTCGAACTAAGTCGCAAAAATGAACTAGTTCGTGTAGTTCTTTTTTAGTTCATTTAGTTCAAAATATGCCTTTTGGCCTTAACAATCCAGAGGCGCGTCTTTTAATACCTCCTCCTAAACTTACCACCTTATGTCCGGTAGTACAAACTCTGCTAACCAACAGCGGATAAAATCTTGGAAAATTACTGGGTCTCGCTTAACAAAAAAGAGGATATAAAAGTGGGCAATATTTTTCAACGAGGTTCTTTTTTCTAACCATGTTGGAGTTGCTAATTTGTGATTTTGTTGTCACCATGACTAGCCCTGGTTGGCAGGGACTTTAGTTTAGCGCGCGTTTTGGTTTCTCTGTATTTTCTCATTTTCAATAGTTTCTAAAAATTTGACGAAAACTTTATATAGTTGAAGTAGTTCATTTGAAATTTGGAACAAGTTCTTATGAATGAGCTAATTACATGAACTACCCAAGTCTACTTTTCAGTGCTGATCTTTCACAGCAACGGTCACCTGAGTTAATGTTAAAGATGGTTGAAAGAACAATTTTTACAGCATAAAATTTCCTAAATAGATGTCCATACCATATCGAACACTAACCTAAAAAAAGTCCGTGTCTAGTGTCATAAGAAGCAGAAAATTTAAGTTCATATAATAAATTTCATCAAAATCGGTCAATATGTTCCCAAGATAGTGGTCGATATACTAAAGAATAGCTCAAAAGCGCTCTGGTGGCAACCCTAATTGAAAATATCTTTGTTGGTATGCGGCCCAAAAAATACCTTGCATTTGATATCAATATTCGCATGTCTTGGACAATATTTAGAAGAAGAAAATCGGTAATTGGCAATCCTGTAACCCGCCCGAAGTGACATCGCCCAAGTGGAAAGTCTTATGGCCTCATTATGTATGACGAACGATAGCTGAGACGAACGATTCGTCTGCTCACAATATCACCTAGACATCGCATTATCTATCATTTTTGTTCGCACCATAGATTTTTTAAAAATATTTTCGATTTTTCTTTGACATAAAAAACAAAAATGAAAGAAAATGGGATATTGTGAACAGACGTCTGATCTATCGTTCGCCATACATAATGAGGCCATTAGAATGAAGAATACTTTCTATAAGTCAAATTTGCTCCAAATCGCTGTTGCCACTTCCTAGATTTTATCGATATACGAAGAAATAAATAAAATGGGGTTAGGTGGCAACCCTGCCTAAAATTATCTTCGTTCGTATAAGGACGAAAATACCTTTCATTTGAGACCTATATTAACATATCTCGGCTACTAAGAAAAAAACCAGAGTCACTTTGGAATTACGAAAATATCTCTCTCTTTTTCGTCAGTTGTATCTGGCAACTCTATAATTCTGTGTACCTAAACTGCTTGGATCTTCCATTCTGGTGATGATATGAAAGTGAATTTCATAGAAGTTACGTTTTTTTATTATTTTTAACGCATTTTATTTAATCCTTACGAAAATCTTAAAAGCGAACGCCCGTTAACCCAGCGATGCATTCTAAGTAATACCCGAACATAAGCATAATAAAAACGCACCATCAAATAAATTTTTATATAGGCTTAATTGAGTATTCCGGTATAGTAGGTTTAAACATACGCACAAAACTGAAATTGCAACAAAAAAAAACTGAAAAAAAGATGGACAGCTGCAACTCAATAAGTTGAAATTAATACCACCAACATTTCAATGCACTACGAAAGGATATGCGAAAGGATAAACGCGCAGAAAAATAAAAAAACGAAAAAATAACCAAACCAGCAACAACTTTGTACAATGACATTAACATTAACTCAATTGCAACAAGGATGTGTCGCTGCGCTTGCTCATCCTCTTTCTCCTGCTCCATCTCCTGCCACTTTACATTTGTGCGGTTTCTGTTTAATTGCGATTGTCCAATGCATCCGTTTGTCTGTTTGACCTACGACCCGCAATTAACCCATGAATGCTTCAATGTAATGCAATTACAGGCTGTTGTAGGCTTGAAGTGGGGTCACATACAGAGCACCCATACATGCACGCAAAAGTTCATGCGTGTCACGCAGAGTTCGCCATCGCATTTGGTGTCGCATTTTCACGCTCAATTATTATTAAATATTTTAAATTTCACATTTACATAATGAGCACGATTGCACACACGCATACAAGCGCATCAGCATCATCAATTGATGCACCACTTGTGCGTTTGAGTAGGTGTCGCTCATGTTGCATCGTAAAAAAAGCAAACTTAATTGGCGCATTGCTGCAGCAGCTTTTTCGTTCTACCCTAATGGGATTGCAATTATTTGTCGATAAAATAAAATTATATCACATTTTTGCAATATTTGCCATTTAAAGTTAATATTCTCACACTCTGACGTTTGCATTGCTTGCAAATTCGTTTTTTTTTTTTCTTTTTAACCTATTATATTTCATATTAAGTTACAATGTTTGGTTAAGTGAACGCCGATAAAAGCATACATTTAATTTTTTAATTATTCAGCATTAAAAATGTATTAATACTGTTTGGTTTAATGATTATACAATTTTTTATGCTTCATTCATTTAATTATGCGTTAATGACTAAATTTGCCAAATACCCTGTAGGAAATGCGTTTAGTGCCTGATTAGGTCAATTTTATGGATTTACATATATACCTCATATTGAACTTAAATTCGTTAATTATCGAATAATGGAAATCGTAAAGTAGTAAAATTCATCAAATTGGGCTTTAAAAACTCAGTCAAGACCTTTGAAAAAAAATCTCTCTATGTCTTCGTAAACTTTGTAATTTTTATGGTCCACCAAAATTTTTTGTTTAATCTTTACTTTTCCAAAATGACCCTTAAATAATCCTAAAGTGGTCTCAAAACGACACTTAAAAGTTCCCAAAAATGATCGGAAATTTAAGCCAAAACGACCCAAAAATTCTCCCAAAATGATCCCAATATGGCCCTAAATAACCCCAAAATAATAGTAAAATAATCCCAAAACGACCCCAAAAACAACCTTAAATGTTCCTATAATGATCCAAAATTGAACCAAAAATGACCCAAAAATGAACCCAAAATTACCCTAAAATGATCCAAAATTGAACCCAAAATGGTCTCAAAAAAGCCCAAAAATTATTCCAAAGTGACCCCTAAATGATCCCAAAATGATCCTAAAATAATCCAAATATGATCCTAAAATGACCCAAAAATGTACAAATACAATACGGTAAAATGGTAACCCTGGGCGGCAACGCTACTTGAGAATAGCTTAGTTGGTATGTCGGCGAAAATACCTTTCATTTGATACCCATATTGGCATATTTTGTTCCATAACTTTAAAAACTGAGATAGGTGGCAACCCTGTACTATCTCTTTGCCAAATTTCATTCTAATCGGTCGAGCGTTTTGTTGTGCAGTTTATTATAACTCGAATGTCTAGAAAAATATAGAACCGAAAACAATTGGAAGATTTTTTTTTGCATTGAAAAAAAAAATCTTCAAATCTCATTTATTCGCGCTTTATGTTCTCCAATATCTAGAAAAAAATACAACCGAAAACAACTGGAAATTTTTTTTTTTTTACTTCGATTGGCTTAGCAACCAAAAAAAGCTTGCTTTAAAAAAAAAAATATTCAAATCTCATTTAAGAGCTATCCCTCGCGCTATTCAACTGCTTTCATTGCTTTTATGTTCTCATTATCTAATATCAACCAATAATGCCGCCGAAGAAGGATAACAAAAGCACTCCTTTTTTTCGTAATAAGATTCGGCGAACCTCAGCTTCGTTTTATGAGCTCATATACGCTTTTACTGCTATACAGTGCTCAATATATGTGCGCTCACTCCTTTCTATTAAACATTGAAGTGTTTATCCTTGAGCATTAATAAAATTTAATTTGTTTACAAATGCTAAAAACGAGTGGATGAGCTATGAAAAGTGATGAAGGAGAAACAACAAAAGCAATAAAAGCTAAGGCAAAGCAGCCACCATCCTCAAGGATACGAAGCCAACAGAGCACAAAAAAAGGATATGCCAAAGATATTAAGGATAAAAGAAATTATACAAACAAAATAAATATAAATATAAAATGAATTGAGGCAAAAGAATGCGAATTGAAGAAATAAAATAAAATGAGACAACAACTTCATTTGAGAAATTGAAACATTTACACCGCAGCGGAGTGGCTGCACACAAGACCAGCAAATGCTTCTTAAGAGCTACATTACCAACACAGTGGGTCTTAAGTACAGTGCAGAGCAGCGCAAGTTACGCGATTTTATTTACACCTTTTGTGAAAATATTTACACTTCAGAAGGTTGTAGGCGGCAATGAAGAAACGCTAAGAAAAAATGAGCAACACCTACCTGGATGAGGGCGAGAAAAGCAGGATGTTGAATGGAGGGTGGGAGCAACGAAAGCACACAGCTCAAAGCTTGGCAGGCGGCAACAAGGTAAAGCAAACAATTGAAAGTAGATTTCCGGCTTAAAAATTGAAAAATTCCCAAAGGGAAGCTAAAAAACTCATAATAAGCCTGGGGCGGGGCGTTCAACAAAAGTAAAGCAAAAAAGAAAAAGGAGTGTAAAGAGTGCGCTCAGAGAAAAAGTGTATGGAACTTTGAATAAAACAATTTCGCTTCAACTATAAAAACTCTTGAAATTAAAACTGGCAATGTTGATTTAAAATTAATTTTTAATTCAATGTTAATTTGAGTTTACGTAATTTTGGCAGGTGCAAATAATTCTGACTACCCTGCAGCGAAACCGCAAACTAATCACAAAAATACTAGTATACAACTAGAATTTTCTGGCTGAATTCATACTAGTCAGGAAATATTCATTTCATACTATTCCCCAATTAAAAAAATACAAAATTCATGCGTTTCGTTTGTTTATTTTTTCTCTTACAATTCACAGATGCTTTTTCGTGATAGGGTAAATACAAATAGTGGCTGATTTCTTAAAAATAAACATGAAAATAAAGGGTAAGTTTTTAAAATTCTGGTTGAAATCTGACTAGTCGAGGTTCAATGCATTTTGGACTAGTATGGGACTAGTATATTTCATACTAGTTCATTTTATCATACTAGTCCAGGTTGAACTAGTATGCGACTGGTATTTACAATTAGTATAATTCTATTATATTATGACTAGTACATGAGGGGTATGTTCTGGTCGAAATCTGACAATTGACATTTCGTAGGACATCAACGCGTAAAAAATACCAGTTGTTGGGCCCGGTGCACCAACTAGTTGTGAAGCAGTTTTCAACTATTTGCTTTCGCTGCAGGGTAAGTATTTATTCTATTGGGTGTAATGGGGAATAAAATTGTGAAATTAAAAACGCCCAACCTTAATTCAAAGTGCCGACTATCTTAAAATAAGATTGCACGAATTTGTTTTTAAAGTTAAAATTGTTAAAATAAACACGAATAAACATTTATCAATAATACTTTTACTAGTTCAAATTTCATTATAAAAACAATATTGCTCATGCTTGATTTGAAGAATTTTCCAACTTATGCATGCTTGATTTTACAACATTTTTTTCTGAGTGTACGTATCTATGTACTTCTTGTAAGAAAAATAGGTAGAAGAAAGTTATGTTAGCTTTAGATTTAGATGCTGCGAGGTGTAAAAATTAGGAAGGAGGTGCGAGCGCATTTGAATTTTGCGCTGTTGCGCCTGCAGCTCAATTCTTTCACTATTCTCAACTACAGCTGAGCCGTTGAGGTCCATTGCCGCTTTTGCAAATTTATGTTAAAAGAGTAATTTTTCTTTCAAGTGCAGTACAAAAAATATTGGCTTTTGTACTACATGAAATAGGCAAAATGCCAGCCAGCGAATATACACCCCCACACACAGCCATGCAAGATACCAACAAACGTCTACACAGCTCACAAAGCACTCCACTCATTTCATACAATTTGAAGGATATCTGCAAGTGAGTTAGAGCTTTTGGTAATTTGCATGCGTGCATACCTTTCTACAGGTGTGTGTGTGTGTGTGTGCGTGTGGCACACAAATAAATTTGTGTGCATTTCAACGCCAATTGCTAGGTGTTTTCTGCTTCGCCACTTGCTTGAGCATCTCATTATCTATCTGCTTTAGATATTTTTATTTAAATTTATTTTCTAGTTGAAGATGTGAAAAAAGTTAAATCGCTAGACATATTTAGTGAGTAAAAGAATTCATATTGTAATTTTTTTTTTTGCAAGTGTTACAGGCTCAAGGCCTTGCTTAGACACATTTTCAAAGCGTTTGCTGCGCGTGTGTCCTTTGGGTGGATAAATTCAATGGAGGCATGCGCCGGCGAATGGTAATTTATTATTTTGTGCAGTAACGAGCTCATAATTTGTTGCAATAAAAATGTCTACAATGTAACGCTTAAGTACTTGGAAATATTTATAGTGTTAAAAAATGAGTTGAAATAAAGTATTAATCAACGTCGTGAGAGCTAAGAAAAATTATTGCTCAATGTAGAGTCGCATATGACTCATGTGGGAGTCGTAGATGACTCCTTTTTCTTCCTATAATTTTCTTTATCTTTCAGTTTGTTTCCCGTTTCTTCACTTCCTTTCCGTTGTTTTCCTATCCTTCCCCTTCTTTCATTACCTTTCCTTAACTCTCCTTTCCTTCCTTTTTTGTGCCATTTCTTGACTTTTTTTACTTTATTTTCCTTCTCTTTCCACTTATTTTATTTTGTTTCGTTTAATTTTAATTTATTTATTTTATTTTTTTTGTTTTCATCTCATTTTATATTCATTTTTTATATTTTTTTTCTTTTTTTTTTAAATTTTCTGTTACTTAATTGTATTTTTATTTTATTTAATTTCATTTTAATCTTACCGTTTTTTTATTAATTTGATTTTTATTTATTTTTTTATTCATTTTTATTTATTTTTTTTATTTCATTTAATTTTGTCGTTTATTTTTTTTTAATTTTATTTATTTTTACTTTAAATTTTTTTAATTTATTTTTTTTTTATTTTACTTCATCTTATGTCTTTTTAATTTTTTCCTGATTTTATTTTGTTTTATCTGATTTTGGATATGTATTATCGAGTCGAGTCGAACCCTGGCCTAAAGTTCAACAAAACTATCACATTATATTATCAAAGGCTACCAAATTTAACAAAAATGTTTTATTTCTTTTTTGTTTTAAATTATTTTATTTCTTTTTATTTTTTTCTTTTAAATTTTTTTTATTATTTTATTTTTTTTTTTTATATTTTTTTATTCTTATTTTTATTTTTTTTATTATTCTTTATTTCATTTCATTTTTTTTTTTTTTGCAACTAAATCATTTTTTTTATTTTTTTTTTTTTGTTATTTTTTTTAGATTTTTTCATTTACCTGATTTTAAATAAATAAAATAAATAAGTAAACTTAAAAATAAATTAAATTTTATTTCATTTATTTTTGTTTTATTTTTTTTTTTCATTTCATTTTAATTTTTTTATTTTTTTGTTTTTCATTTCATTCTAATTTTTATAGATTTGTAATTTTTTTTTTCAATTTTTTATATTATTTTATTTATTATTTTTTTACTTTATTTTTATTTTATTTCATTTTAATTTTTTTGTTATTTTTTTCAAGTATTTCCTTTTTTCCTCTGATTTTAGTTTATTTGGCCTGACTTTAAATTAATAAAATAAATGAATAAACTTAAAAATAAAATAATTTAAATTTTATTTTCTTTTATTTCATTTCTTTTTAATTTTTTATATATATATATATTTTTTTTTGTTTTTTTAATTTTTTTTTTCAATTTCAATTAGTTTTTTCCATTTGTTTCTCATTTTATATTATTTTAATTTTTTTTTTTAATTTAATTTAATTTTTTTATTTAATTTTATTTTTTTACTTTATCTTATTTTATTTTTTTCTGATTTTATTTTATTTTAACTGATTTTAAATTAATAATACAATTGAATGAACTTTAAAATAAATTCATCTCCAAACAAAAACCTACCAAACCGTTCACTGACATCTGATTTTCAACGCTCCTATATTAACTTCATTTTACCAAGAACTCTACATAATTATTTAACTCACTTAAATGCAACTTCTTAATGCTAAACTCTTATTCGTCAAGTTAAATTACATTAAAACGAATAACATTAAGAAGTTAAAGTATTTGCGCTACACTTGACTTCAGCAACACAGTTCAGTTAAAATTGAGTACAGGAGCGTGCAGAGAGAGTTCAAAGAATTAGTGAGTACTCAAACCAAATAAATAATAGAGTTAAGGAAACATTCAAACTTAAAATATTGAAACAACACTCAAGGATTGCCCTTCAAAAATTGAGAAAACTTTAGCGAAATGTTATTGCTTCTCAAAAAGCTGTTCCTAGAACTAAAATAACCGTCAACGTATTGCTTTGCATTTACAAGATAGAAATCAAGAGAAAAGTGTGGTTAAGGAGAACTTAGGCTGACTGCATACTGGGAAGGAAAATTAAATTGAAATGAAAGTTTTTATATTAGAAAGTAAATTTTATTTCTATCCGGTCCATATAGAAGACTTTCAAGAATAAAAAAAGGACCTAACTCCTCTTTGTAACAGTTTTAGCTTTCTTTCAAAAACTTCCCCCCACGACCATGTACAGACAGCCTTATGCTAAGATTTAAATCTTCGCTGGCAACTCGTCTACATAATTTATAATATTCATAATCATATCATCTGCAATACTAATTTCTTAACTTTGAAAATAGTTCCCACTCCCACCTCACTTTCTCTCTCTCACCCATCTCCCTCTCAGCCAACTGCGTTTTGTTGATTTGTAAAATTTTAAATTTGCATTGTTTGTCGATTGTCTGTGATTGCTTTAGCGCGCGTGGCAGGCTCAAACGCCAAGTTGTATGCTAAATTTTTTTAATATTTAAATATAATTTCATTAAGCAAATGTCTTTTGAGCCGCTATATCCTGTCCTTTTTACTACATCATTGTACTTGTCTATTTCTTCAATTTGTTTTATGACCGTTGTTGCAGTCTTTTTAGTCAAATTAACATAATTTATAAGCAGATTTTGTAGTTGAGTTATTTTGTGATTATGATTTCTTAGACTTGTTGTTGAGTTTATTGTCTTAAGTGAAGATATATTTCTATTTACTATTTACTGCTGTTGTTGTTATTGTTATTTGTTGGACATTTTTGCTGTTTATTTGCATATAATTTACATTTCGTTTGTAATTGAATCGACACAAAGGAAGAATTTAAGAAATTTAATCAAATTCGAGTAGAAATGGCTGAAAAGTTTTACGAAAATTAGTAAATACTGGGAGTTGAAGTATTTTCGGGCTATTGAGAATTATTTTAACTAAATGGTGGAAAGTTGCATTTTTTATTTTCAATCTTAGGCGGCGATATGAAGTTTTGATTGACATGCAACGGAAATTATGCAACGGAAATAGATATCGTAGCCGACTTTCAGGCGTAGGCGATTTACACCACGATGTTTAGCTATGCAAATCAAATAGGAGGTGAAATTCTAGGATCTATCTAACATTGCACAAATTGTAATAGTTAGGCCGAGCAGAATTTGTGGGTGTTGCCACTTATGGCGGAAGGTTGCCACCTATCCCATTTTTTTATTAATGTAACTAGATATGCCAATATGGGTATCAAGGTGTTTTCGAACGTATATCAAATAAGATAATTTTAAGCAGGGTTGCCACTAAACCGCAATTTATTTCTTTTTTTAGTATACTTCAGGAACTGCTTGACCGATTTGGATAAAATTTGGCATATACACAACTTGATTCATTTATATATTATATACATGGGTGTTGCCACTTGGGTCGGTTTACAAGATTGCCACCTTTCTCGCTTTTCTTAAATATTGAGCAATATATGCCAATATGGGTATCAAATGAAAGGTATTTTCGACAGTTTTCCAAATATGACAATTTCAAGCAGGGTTGCCACCTGACCTTTTGATTTATTCTTTGTTATTTCGACCACTATTTCGGTAGCCTATTGACCCATTTGGATGAAATTTTATTACAGTGTTAGTTTGCATAATTCTAATTTTTTCCACCTGGGTGTTGCACCTGGGTTGCTATCTATTTGGTTCCCTTTTTTTTAAGTATAAAGGCTGATTTACACTTGTCGATTTTCTAGTAAATTTTCCTATCGATTTTTCCGTTCTACTTTCAGAGACAAGATTTGGATCGAACGTCTTGCTGCAAATGTACACGGTGGAACGACAAAAATCTACCAGAAAATCGAACCGTGTAAATCAGATTTAGTTCACTAACGAAAAGATTTAGTTAATTAGTCCAAGCCTGGTAGGTACAAATTTCAACAAGGTAATCCAATTCAAAATATCACAAAATTACATATGGAATACATCCACCTACATATATGCTCAGATATGGCGTTGTTATAAAATATTCTGAGTTGTATTTTTTGATCTGATTCTCTTAAAATTTAAGATATCTATTATTTCGATAACTCGACCGGTTTCAGTGTTATCGCCGAATATGTGGACCAGGGGTGGAAAAAATGTGTTGCAATGCATTATGGGTATCGTACAAAATATCTCAGCTGGTTTCGGAGATATCTGCTAAAATGTGAGACGGAAAAACAGAAGTGCCGGGTCTGCGAGTGTGGAATACAAATCTTCCACTCAACCTGCGATATTTTATGATCACTTTTTGGACACCTTAGCACCAAGGCTCAAACTGATTAAACTTTCGAGAAGTACACGTATTTTTCATAACCAACTGTTTGCAGCTAAAAAATACTCTAACTGCTAGAATAAAACACCAAAAATAGCAGTCAATACAAGAAGATACTCGTAATACGTGACCAAAATCATAATAGTTTTTTTTGGGTGTAACCCGTTCTGAAATGACTCACGATAAGCAAAGTCCAAGAAATCCGCTTCTAAATTGTTATCTTTTCAATGGTAAAAAAATAAATTCAGTTTCCTAATTTCTGTTTAAAAAAGACTCATACACAGAAAAAAAATTTAGCTCGAATAGTAATAATAAAGTTAATAGCCAGGAAGCGAATTTAAAAAAAAAAAAACAAAAACTGGAGAAAAAGAGTAAATAAAAAAAGCGTTGTGAAGAGACGGGCTTATGAATTTCAATGAAAACTACTAAAGAATTTTAATTAGACACAAAAATAAAATAATGTCTAGAAACGATGATAGCCCAAGCGACATGGACTATACATGGACTAAACACGAAAGTGCCGCGGATCATACCAACAGAATTATTTTTGTCAACATGAACCATGTTAAACTAACAAGAAAGATCCTGTTAAATTTGCATGAGATAATGAGTGTTGTTTTAACAGGAATTAATGTTAATTTAACAGGAACTAATATTAATATAACAGGAAGTCATGTTAATTTAACACTATGTCAAGTTTTTCAACATGAGCTTCATGTTAAAATAACATGATCGATAGTGTTGAAAAATGATAACCTGAAAAAGTGTTAAAAAAGTATTGATTTTACATGAACATTTTTCTGTGTGTAGTTTTTTTTTTTTAATTTATCAAATTTCTTTCTAGCGGACATGAAAGAATAAAAAAAAATAATTTAAAAATATGGAGAGCACACTTTTCTGCAGCCATTTAAAGTGCATTTTTTTGGTTTTAGTTGATTTTGGTAATGGTAACATCGTCAAAAAATTTTCTTCTAGAGTTTGTAGGTGAGGAGATTCTTCATGGAAAGAGTGTTGACAGTTTTTTTGTGAATGATATATCGCTTTTTTCCCAGTGCATTATTATAAAAAATAGGAAAATAGTAGATTTTGCTTGATAAACCAAAAAACCTTCGGTTCGCGTCACCTACGTATTCAGTCGATGGCTTCCTCGCATGGAGCAAGAACACAATTTTTAAAAAAATTTATTTAAAAAACAAAAAAAGGAAATGCTAAGAAAAAAAATTAAATTTTTTGTATTAGAAATAAAGGCATGATCATGCACGACCAGCGTTACTGCTATCAGTTGAACGCAACCAAGCGATAACCCATAACCTCAACACACTCAATGCTCATGTTTCTGTCAGCCAAAAATGCATAGAAAATTTGAAAAAATTACTAAAGCAGTGTTCAACGGAAGCGTGATATGAGGTTTTTACAGGCCACTCCAAAAAAAAGGGGAAGAAAATAATTCAAGGAAAAAAACTAAAATTATGTGCATATAATGCATTATGAGCTCACATTTTATGGGTGCCACGTGATTGCTCCACAGTTTTTAGAAAATTTTGATTTGTGTAGGCTTAGAAAATTGTTGAACAACACCCAATTTCAACTCTGGTTTGATCTCGCGCTGATATGAAAGCCGACAACAACAAAGCAAAAAAAAAAACAATAAAAACCCACACCGGATGACTGTCACTTTTTCCAGTTAGGTAACTATCTAACGATCTACCAAAAATGAGCCCATGTACCCACTTACAATAAGTGCCACTGTGTGTACATAAGTATGAAAGTATGTTTGTTTGTATAGTTATTTACGTGCTTGCCGGTACATTTATTTGTACATATGGGCTCAGCAAAAAAATTCAAAAAAATATGTACTGTCACATATTGCCTGTCAATGACCTCTTCTTGCACACCATTAGCTGGCTGCTACTTTCGTACCATTTCACTGTGCGACAACTCAATTTTGAATAACATCAATCATTTCGTTTCATTTCAGCAATTCTTTTCATCATTTGTCTGCTCTAACGTATTAAGCATATATTTTTTACACTGTAGAGCGTAGCACACGCACCCCTGTAGAGAATTTCACTTACGTGCACGTGTATACTTTAAATGCGTTTATAATTATGGGTAATTTTTGTCACCTGTTTTTTTGTTAGTATGATCAACAAGTGATTTTGGTGGTTGTTTTGCAATGATCTCATTTGTAGGTGAAAAATAAATTTTTGTTAATTTCCCTGCAACAAAAATAGTTCTTGTGTTTTCATAGTAACGAATTGATGTCGAATGTGATTAAAGCCGGATTGGACAGCATTTATTGAAGAGAAGACAGAAAAAATGCAAAAAAAAATGGAAGCTCTTCCATGTGACGAATACAGAAAATCGACTTCAATGCACTGGAAAAAAGTGATTGTAGCGAGGAAAATATAGCATTTCCATGGTGAATCATCTCACCAACAAACTGTAGAGGAAATTTTCTGCCAATGCTTCCGAATTAATTTAAAAAAAAATGCACTTGAATTTTGAATATTTTCCGACTATTTTTACCCATTTAGGTCTACTTGTAGGAGAGTTAGATAAACCACAAAAAAACGCATTGTCCGAATCACTTTCGTAGTTAGTCGATTTTCTGTCTTCCTCGTCTGCACTACGGAACACTATTTCAAAATTTGGTCCAAGAATACACTTTCTAAAAATATGTTTCAAAACGCCTCGTCTGAAATTCAATACACTTTTATCAGAGATATGGCATTTTTTAACCCAATTCTAAAACAGGGCCTTCTTGAAGATGTGAGATAGAGCGTTCTTCAAACAAATTTTGAAAAAGCGCTTCGTAGTCCAGGCGAGGAAGACAGCAATTTCAAAAAAAATATTTTGAATACACGGTACACGGGTAAAAAAAATTTGCCTACATTTATTTCATTTTTAAAACTTCTTGGTTCAAAATTGAAACTTTTCGGTTTAAAATTAAAACCTTTTTGTTTAAAATTAAAACTTTTCGGCTTCAAATTAATATCTTTTCAGCCAAAATTCTCGTTTTGTTTTCATTTAATTTTGAAAGCTTATTCAAAATGGAATTTCGCCCACACCAATTATGTGTGCTATGGAGCTCAGTGGTAGATCAGAAGGCCATGATGCGGGGAAGTCTGGGCTCCAGTCCCAGCCAACCGAGAAAAAAATTATTTTTTCTTTAGGTTAGGTTAGGTTCAAGTGGCTGCCGCAGAGGCACACTTAGGCCAGTTTTGAAAGGCCCGTTGTGATACCACCAACACAAGTAAAGTCAGTCCCGGGACCCAGCCATATGGAAAATCCCTGAGTTGTTGGGATTTTCCACATAGCAGAATCCCGGGACTGACGCTCCTAAACCGACACCGTTACTCCTCCTCGAACCACTTAGATGACTTTATGAAGCCCATCAAGTCCTTTATGTCCAGTTCCGCGATCTGGCTTAGGCTATCCAGGAACGGAACTCCCAAAAAGCGCGTTCTCGCGCCGCTTAAAGCCGGACAGTTGCAGATGAGGTGATCCACTGTTTCCTCCTCCTCATCATCTTTGCAACTCCTGCAGCATCGTCGGTAGGGCACACCTAGCCTTTCTGCATGCCTACCAATGAGGCAGTGACCGGTTAATACCCCTATCAATATGCAGATTTCCCTCCTAGTTAGGGCATAAATGCGTCTAGACCTTTTAAGATCCCATTTTGGCCAGGTTTGTTTCGATATGCGACACCCTGGGGATTGCAGCCATCTTTCGTTGGCTTGACGGAGTGTGTGCTCCTTCAGCATTAGTTTGCATGTGGCAAACGGCATACCTAAGCGCTCTTTATCCTGAAGAACCTGCTTGGTCGTGCCCTGCCTGGCAAGCTCGTCTGCCTTACAGTTTCCCTCAATGTCCCTATGTCCCGGGACCCATATGAGTTTTACGCGGTTCTGTTGGGCCATCTCCTGAAGAGATCGACGACAGCTGAGCGTCAGTTCAGAGTTGAACGTGTATGAGCCAAGGGATTTGATGGCCGCTTGGCTATCGCTGAAAATAGCGATATCTTCTCCGATAACATGTTTGCTTAACCAGGCCGCGGCGTCCAGGATTGCCGAGACTTCCGCCTGGAAGACGCTACAATGATCAGGTAGTCTGAAGGAGAGCTCAAGGTCCAAATCCCTTGAATAAACGCCTCCTCCAACTCTGCCGTCCAACTTCGAGCCGTCGGTGTATATGGAAGTGCCACCATTTGTTTCGGGACACCAATCCGTCCGTTGCAAATCACCAGGTTGGTTGTTAAGAGGTAATCAAACAGAGACTCGCCCCTGGCATTGATGTCGGAGCTCCCCCATTGGACATGGTGAGCATTAGCGTCCGCTCCAATAATAAGATTACCCGTGCAGAAATTTGACACCAGGTCTTTCACCTCCATTTGTGGTGGGGGTTCTTCGGCGTCGTAGGGCATATAGACCGACGCCACCGTCAGGCGGGTGCTGTCGACCGTTAGACTGATAGCGGTAATATCACCATTGGTGTAGTTAGGTAGGAGAAAGGAGTTCAACTCAGACTTGACCAAAATACACGTTCTGACTTTGCTCTCCTCGCTGGCTCGAATGAGCTTGAAGCCCTTAGTCCCCAAACCGCAGATTCTCGAGCTATTGACCCAGGGTTCTTGGATGAGGACCACATCCACGTCGCCTTTAGAAAGACGACTACTTAAAGCAGCCGAAGCTACTTTAGATTTGTGCAGATTAATCTGAAGCACCACCAACATGAGAGCGCACAGACTTCCCTGCCGTCCCCATATCGTCGAGGTTTGCCCCATCCCGGAGGTTGCCTATCAACGACGAGTTGTTCCGATTAACTGCCCGATATGGCGTTGCAGGAGTCTTGCTGTCTGCAGCGTTAGATGTTAATCGCTCAGCGTTGGCTGCTACCACCGTGACGTCGAGGGCTTCCTCGTCCTGTAGGCTGTCCTCCATCTCCGAGTTGTTCACAGCACTATCGCCAAGGGACGTGGCGGATAACATGCTTTCCGCATCGGAATCCTCCGCTTCCTCTTCTGGTAATTCGTTTTCCGGTTCCCCCGGAGCAGCCGAGAAGGCAGCGCGCTGAGCATCACCACGATATACGTGGATAACGATCTGGCCTACGCTGTAGTGTACTAGGCCATTGCACCTTTTGAGGGGCTCGATTGACTCTTTATTCATGGTGAACACCACCTGTCTGTCGGGCCCTACCGCATCCCCGACCAGATTGACACTCCAGTCATGCGTTGGCAGGGACGGATTCATTAGCCGTAGCATCCCGAGAATTCTCTCGGGTTCGTCAGGGATGGCCGGAATCCACGCCCTTGCCCTTGGACGAGCTGGAATGTCCTTCCAGTCGACGACCTCTATCTTTGCGCCCTTGTAGACTTCACCCAGCTTAGCAGCTGCTGCCTTGTACAGTGCTACGGTTTTTGCATCCTCGCATGCGAGTAATTTAATCTGACCCTGGTGCCAACCCGCATCCGTTACTCGCGCCGAACTACCCGGAAACTCTGGAGCAACATTGAGAAGAATGTTGCCGAGTTCATTTCGCACGTAACGCCACCGGTCCTTAGGGATGCCCAGGCGGTCATTGCCTCGGTCCAGGACGCCTATAAGGATCCTGTCCTTGGTTACCTCAGCAAAGCTTAGTTTGCCCGCTCCAGGGGTATTCTGATGCCGCTTGGGAGGGGGATTCAACTCCAGGTCCGATCTCTGGCGCTTGAAAGGGTTAACTTTTAACCTCTTTGGCATGTAAGAATTTTGGAAATCCGGTATCACAGCTTTCGCTAGCTCTACCGATTTACTGGAATTCGGCGACAGCGATTCCTGCGGTACCCCTTCATACCTCTTCAGGATCTTTGCAGCCAATCTTTTCTCGTGGTATGTGAAGCGGCGGGGAGATGTCTCCTGGGAGTGCGGACCCGTAGTTGCCATCGCGGTCGCTCTCCTTGCCGAAATCTCAGTTGCAGCTTCCTTCTCCTTCGAAACTCCGAGGCCAGGTCGTGAGACCGCTGCCACAGACGTAAAGATACTGGTTTTCATATCAGCGGTTGATGGGAGTTTAGCATCTGCCGTTGTCCGCTTAGTTGCGTTGGCAACCGCACTGGTGCTAGCTCCCATCAAGTCAATCTTAGTCGATAGAGGGTTGGTTGATCGACTCGTAGTTGCCATCGCTGTCGATCCCCCCCTTGATTGTGGAACGGAGGTTGTCCTCCGGCGTTGTTGTTGCTTTCTCGCCTGTTCCTCCATAGCTCTCCTTTGCTGAGGAGTGAAATTTGGCGTTGTTTGTTTTTTAGGTTTATCGTTTTTATTTGGATAATTTGAGTTCATCTTGTTCGTACGACCCATCGCCGGACACGGCCAGCTTAGGGTCAAGGGAAGAGTAGGGGAAAATGTGTCGTCCGCCGCGGCAGAGCCCCGTACCGCGGTAAGGCCATGCTTACTCTCTGAGGCGACCCGGTATCAGAGAGGCTCCGTTCAAATACAGCCACGATTTGCCTCCCGGCTGCAAACGTCCAATGGGCACGGTTTCGCATAACACCCTGGATTGGGAGGGGGAAGATCTTTGTCGTCGCGCCAGAGAGGCTAGGCTGCTCTCGTGATGAAGTGCCGTACGGAGCTATGATCACAAGGGCAGCGTAGCCCTGTGGCTATCGACTTAAGCCCTCGTACCGCGGCAAGGTATCCACCCTTCTTTTTTCTTTAAGAACTTGTTAAAATATTTCTGGTTTAAACTTGAAGCTTCATTCATTAGCCAATTTTCTTTAAAACTGGTCTAGACTTAATTTGAAACCAAATTTGGTTTGGTCATATATGTAGTCCAAAAAAGTTTAAAAATTAACGAAAAATTTAAAATTTAACCGTGTAAGAAATTATGACTTCTTTAATATTTTCAATCTATTGAAAACGAACAAATAATTATTAAAAATTTTCAAGAAAAAATGAAAAAATTAAGCAAACAAATTAATAACAGTTCTGCTCCAGGTTTCTGAAACTTTTTAACGAAATTCGTGACATAAAAACATGTTTTTACACAATTTTCCGCACATAATTTGTCAAAATCTCTGCTAGCGACGAAAATGAGTTACTTTCAAAAGTTACAGAAAACAGGTGCTTGCCTCACCGCATCTAATAATACGAATCCAGGATTTCTAACAAACTACCCTTCAAGGCAATACTAAAAGGATATATCAGTTTTTTCATATTGCTACTACAAATCTGATGACCATTTATTTAACATCAGGTTGGCGTTCAGCAGAGCACGTATAACAGTAGGTACAGCCAGGGCAACAGAAATAAACCAGTTTAAACCAAAAAACAACATGAACTTTTTCCTACAGGGTAATTTCCCTTTATCACTTTCTCATGCATAATTGAAGAACATTTTCGACACAAGCATAAGTATTTACCATTCAACAATGTGTATTTAATTAATGTCAATTGAAACTCTGGTTTATTCAAGTGTTAATTTCAATTGAAGAACAAAATTGTATTTTTAAGTGACCACCACACTCAAATTGAAAAAGAATATACAAATGAAATTTATGCGAATTAATTTGGTTAAATTACACTTTGGGTATTGTTCGCATATAGATAGAGGAAGAGGAGGGACTTTTTCACGAGCTGAAACGATTTCCGATACTTTTCAAACATTTGAATAGATCATGACCTCTGCGGTGAAGTTAGTTTAAATTAATCGACACCGAACTTGATTTGTGACCAAGGTTTCACATACCAAGTGGGAAGTAAGAGCATTCAAATTAGAATGGTGAGCTCTTTAAATGCATGACCTCAGGAACGTGATTTTGATTGGGGATTTATCTTTGTATGTACCTACCAGCTGCACTTTTCCATATTAAAATTTATACCATTATGCAATCGTTGGGATCGTTTCCTGGTTTGCTACTTACACGGTGGAATGACAACAGTCGAATAGCAAATCGATTACAAAATTGACCCATGTAATTCAGCCTTAAATATGTTTGAAAAATAAAATAATTTTTTTTTTTCAGAACGTTATAGAATTTTCGAAACGGCCCTCGTAATATTAATTAACGAAATATTTGAAAAATTTTCCTGAATCAGCGTATCGCTGGATTATAATTGCAGCTTTAAATTATTTTCAAGTAATTATTTGTGAGAGATCTAAGTACATATACAATTGTTTGTAGATTAGCTATGGTTATAAAATCTGTGATATTCTATACTCTATGTCATACAGTCGCTTAGAGTCAAAAGCGGACAGTAAGTTTTTTCGAAAGTGATGTGAATTTTAGAGGATTTTTTAGAAAATTAAAGTCACAAGTTATAATACACTAAAAAAAATATGAAAGTATTTAAAAAAATACTGATTGACGACGGGTTCATAGCTTTTTAATTCACAAAAATATCACATTTTTGTTGAAGTCCAAGGAAAAAATATCTTTATTTTTATGCATGGGTGTAGCTATCTAAAAAATCTTCAATTTGAGCTTAAAATACCCAGTTGAATTTATAAAAACATAAAAAAGTTGATACAAAACTCAAAATTTTGTTATCTTCTTTGAAAAGTCAACTGTCCCATACGAACAGAGAGCTACTGTATGTACATATGAGTTAAAATGCAACCGAATATGAACGTGTGTAAATTTATATGTACTTGATTTTGCACGCAAAGTTGGAAAATGCATAGATACATACAGGCTAAACTTGATAACCGCAAAGTCAGGCTAGAAACCGGATCTTTAAAAATAAGTACTTATAGATATTACAGCAGCAAAAAAAAAGCTTATAGACAAATAATTGGTTCCCCTTCTTGCACAAGCTGGATAGATACCTGTTATTGCCCTGCAAAAAATTCTTTTAGTCTAGGGTGGGTAGGGGATGCTTCGGTAAGGGGCATGCCCCTACTACCAGTTTTGGTCGCTTTATATGGGCTGACGTGGTGCCTCTGTTTGATAATGTCCTATGAAGAGGCTATTTGGCCACGTTTATAACTTAACAGCCCATGCCAGACAACTGTACCCATAATTGACTATTTGTGGTAAGATATAATGTATAATAGAGTATAATTGAAGATTAAACGGACTTATTGAAAGTTCTCTCCTTTTTCTCCAAATGTTTTAAAAGTTTTGAAGTGAAAGTGTTTTTGAAAGTAGTGCCATGAAATTATTTTACGCAATTCTCAATAAAGATAGAAAATCTTTTCATTATTATTTTTTGAATTTTTTTTTTTATTTTTTTTTTTACCTTTATTTTCCCTTCTTATTAACTTGTTTATTAATCTTATTTTATTTTATTTTGTTTTCTTATATTTTAAATTATTTTATTTTTTTCAATTTTTTTGGTTTTAATTTTATTTTTTTTTTTATTTTTTATTTATTTTATTTTATTTTATTTTATTTTTTTTTTTAATATTTTATTTTATTTTGTTTTAATTTATTTTATTTTATTTTATTTTATTTTTTTTTTTTTTAATTTTTTTTTATATTATTTTATTTATTTTATCATTCTATTACATTTTTTTTATTTTAAAAAAATAATTGTTTTATTTCATCTAATTTTATATTTTTTATTTAATTTAATTTTGTTTATATCGTTTTATATACATTTTTTTTATTTCATTTCATTTTATTTTGAATTTTTTTTTTTTTTTTTGGTGTCTTTTTTATATTTAACTCGTTTCATTTTATAAATTATTTAATTTCACTGTTTCAATTTAATGTTTTTTTTTCTTATTTTGTTATCTAGCTTTTTTCCTTTTTCTAACATCACTTCAATTTTTTTTTTCTTCCACAATTTCTTTTTCTTGCTCAATTGCCTCAATTTCAAAAACCACTTAGCAGCTAACGAGAACACTCTCGAGATAATCCAAAAAATCAAAAAAAAAAACACTTTCTTCCATTTGCTAAACTAAAAATAAATTTAAGAAAAACACGCACTAATCAATCATGACACTATGTCACGTCTTGATACAGGAAAAGTTGATGGAAAAAGTGAAAAAAATCGAACAAAATTTATGTTTGTATAGTTGAAAAAAAAGTCTTAAGAAAAATCACTTTTGTATTTTCACTAACAAAAAAAAAGCAAACACACTTACCCAATCGCTGTCGCCTTCATAATATCTACGTGCGCCGTATGTTTATTTAAACAAATCTTCTCCAAGCCTTGCCACATCACACACACAGGTCACCACATGACGATCGCCTATCGCCGCAGCCTTTGCCCCTTGTTGCTGCTTGCGGCATGCCTTGGACACAGTGTTGTGGCGCGCAAATGGTGCTGCTTCTTACTACACATTGAAATGTGAAATGATCGCGTCTAGCATGCCGGTCACATAAGAGCGTGTACATTTGTATGCGAGCATGTTTGTAAGTATGTTTGTTAAGCATGATTGTGTTTTTTTTTTACAACTTCAACGGCAGAATGAATGCAAAAGTGTTGTTGTTCTTTTTTTCTTGTTTTTGTTTTAGTCGTAAACATTCATACATTTTGACGCGATCATTGTGGGTTTCTTGATTTGTTGGCACTGCTGCTATTACGTTGTGATACTTGTTGCTGTTGTTGCTTTTACTACTTTTTCTTATTGTTGTTGTCGAGGCACGTCTTGTTATTTTCAGCATTCACGAGTTTTTATCAGCACCTGACCTTTCAACACCGCATTGCAACAACAACAACAACAGCACAACAAAAGTGGGGCTTGGTGGTTTTTTTGCCCGCTTTCCTTCTCCTTTTTTTTGTGCCTCATAATGCGGCAGTTTTGTTGGTTAGGTTTCTTCTTCTTCATCCTCCTCTTGCTTTAATAAATATTTACATTACTTGGACGGGCATAGCTAGTGCCATGCGGTAGATCGTTGGTTTGCTTGGAGGAGCGCAAGTGATCCGACTGGGCTGAAGTTTCAACAACAACTGGCGTTTCGAGGCGTAAAAAGTCTGCATAAAAATTGTTTTAATACATAGCTTGTAGAAATGTGCATACATAAAGGCATACAGACAGATATATGTATATACAAAGAGATAAGTGTATGAATGTATATGACTTTATATGTGCATGCCTATTATTGTGTATGTAAGTTTGTCTGTATATAATGTGTAAGGAATGCTTATCGGTAGGCTGTCAAAGCACGATCATATATATGTACAAGCCCGTATTTGCGGTTAACATTTATATTTACGTGCCATGATATATATTTAGTCTACATCTGTGCAAATACATACAAACATTAGATCATATCGAAAAATGAAAATTTTCCGGTAGCACACTAATGTAAAGTTTATTTTTTGTTTGGCGGTTAAGGCTCGATCTAATAGCCAAAATTTTCGGTTTTGAATCTATCTATCCATATTTTTTCATATTAAAAAAAAATACAAATAGGTGGCAACTCTGTAAATCAACCCACGTGGCAACACCCAAATCAAAAATCTTGAAATCAAACATATACCATTTTCATCCAAACTGATCAATAGTTTCCAGAGCTGGTGGTCGATATACGAACGAATAAAAAAATTCGGTTAGGGGCCGTTCAAATATTGCGTCAGCAGATATTTTACAATTATTTACCCCCCTTGTCATCGAAAATAAGCAAAGCGGATACCCCTCCCCCATGCTTACGTAAACATTATGTGTTGTTTTTTTATATAATAATTTTACAACGGGACAATAGATTTAGAGTATATATCAGAGCTCGCTGAAGAAAATTATCCACATTTTTATCCTCTTTTTTTGGAAGCGCTATCCAGTAATTTTTCAATGAATTATCAGAAGATGGTTAGCATGGTAACTACTGATGACGTAATCATCATCTATACTCCCCCATCATCGAAAATAAGCAAACCAAAAACCCCTCGCCCCCTCCCCCCCCCCTATATTGATGACGTAATACTTGAACGGCCCCTTAGGTGGCAACTCTATTTGGCGATGCTACTTGAAAATATTTTAGTTGATATGAAGCTGAATATATCTTTCATTTGATACCCATATTGGCTTATCATACTCAATATCAAAAAAAAAAAATTATCAGGTGGCAGCACTGTAAATCTCTCAAAGTGGCAACGCCCGAGTAGAAAAATGAGAACGAAATTAAACACTGAAGATGGCAGATCGCCGAAACCGGTTTGTTACAAAACCAAAATTGACAAGGGATGACGGAAAATCGTTCCAATATACATCTAGTATCCACCCTGTCGGAAAAACACAAAATCAAATCAACTCAGAAAATCCTAGATTTAAGAATTCCACCCATATACGAAATTTTATGCAAATCGGTCAGTAGTCTTCCGAAATACTGGTCGATCTAAAAAGGAATAAATAAAATTCGTTTAGGTGGCGACTCTATTTGACAATGGTAGTTTCTAAGCTGGTATGAGGCCAAAAATATCTTTCACGTGATACCTATGTATGTGTATTCGCACATCTCGCTCAATATTTTAAAAAACAATTGAGATAGGTGGCAACACTGTAAGCCGCCCGAAGTGGCAACACCAAAGCAGAAAAACTTCGGTTATTGGGGGATATTCTTATAACTTTTAACGGATAGTAAACATGCCTAAAGCTTGTTATAAGTTATAAGATATCCCCCACTCTCTTACTATCTCTCTCCTTACTCTTCCATCTGTCATACATACTCTTCGTTTTCGAAATATCCAAACAAGTTGACGGTTCATTAAGTTTGAATAAGTGTAGGTCCAACTTCGAAATTTTTAGTCAACCTCAATACGTGAATTTATTATTTTTCGACTCCCAGAAAGAAAATCGCCGCTTAATGTTCTAGACTCTAGGTTAAGAGTCATGCCAAGCCATCAAATTTTTTTTTTAAGCAACTGATATTTTTCAAGGGTCTTCAATTGCATATACCAACAGCCCAGATACCGATCTTAATTATTTAGATTAAATAAGTTGGTTTTACAGCCATCATGTGTATCATAGCACATGTCTAAGGGAACAAGATCACTGTTGAAAGGGGCTAAGAGAACTTTTAACTTAGTCTCTTGATATATACCGCCACCGATGGCTAGAACGGCAAATAAATTAGCTAAGAGTCCAAGAAAATTAAAGATAGGACAAGTTAAGAGAGCCTTCGCATGCCGGAGAGTCAAAATTGGAACGAATATTTATTCGACTGCCGAGTATAAGATCACCATATTTACAAATATTTTTTTCAAAAATGCTCTATGTCGGATTTTCTTTGAAGAACTAGTTTCAGTGACGCCCTATTTTAAAATTTGGTTCAAGAACGCCCCATTCAGGGTGCTCCACTCATCAGTTAAGCTGTCCCAAAAACTTTTAATCAAATATTCCTATCTGAAACATCAAGGAGATATGCATTTCTCCATGTAGTTATTCTCAAGTCAGATGTAAATTATATTGGGCAAGATTGTAAGTTCGATCGAAGGTGCTTGGTGAATATCTCACTTGGAAACTGTAAACCAAAAACAAAGATTTCAGAGCCCGTTTGTTCTGAATGTGCTGAACAAACTGTTTCTTTAGAACAGAGATAAACCAATCGTTCGAACGAAAATCGACACTGATGATGGCGCATTGCCGAAACCGGTTTGTCTCAAAACCAAATTTGACAAGGGATGACGGAAAATCAGTTATTCACCCTGTCGGAAACATCAATCTTAACAAATAAACCAATCTGTTCATCCTGAACTGATTTGCGGGAGAGCATAGCGATGATGATGATGATAGTGGAGGAACAAAAGTCTCCACATAAAGCATTTGCTCGAAGTTCAAGTATCTTCGATCTTCCTAAAATACAGTAGAGGATCTTGATACAGTCTATGATCTAAATGTATCATCTGAAATAGTTTTTCTGGCGAACATTTTTTTACTATAAACAAATTGGTATTTAGAACTGTTGGAACCACAGTAACTAGTCCATTGAAACTATTATTAAAAATTGTTTACATTTTTCGTTGCAGGTATTGAGCTGATTACTCAGCTGGTCTACATATCTAAGTATAGAATACCAGCAGAAATATGTACTTACATACATAGTTAGCTTGTGTACACAAATAATGTTGGAACAAGTGCAATATTCTTAAAATAAAAAAATACACCCAGCACATATTTCTCAACTAATGTCATGGTGCTATAAAATTAACGAAGAAAAATAAGTTTAAATTACTTGACTTCTAATTTAACGAAAAAGGCTTTCACAAAAACAAGTAAGTCTAAGTTATGGCAAACCGTACAGTAAATACCCAGCGGTATTATTCATATGATTTTCGAAATATTCCATTTCGGAAGTGGGCGTGGTTGGGAAGCGATTTCGTCCAATTACATCAGGTATAATCCCTATTATGTTAGTATACCTTGTACCAATTTCATCGTTCTACCGTAGTCAATTTAAAAGTTATGACCCGCGAAATATTCAAATATGCCTCCCTGAAAACTGGGCGGTGCCACGCCTACTTTTAAAAATTTATCAAAAAATCATAATAGAAGGACTAGGGGGTTCATCCTACCAAACTATATCATTTTAGCCATTTCCGTTACAGAATTATATCAACTAGTATCGCTTGTGATCGAGAATTCGACCAATAAAACCTGGAGGGGGTCGTGGGGTCGCTAGCTCCGTACACCCCATCCTTAAATTTCGGGTATGCCCCTGAAAATATACCGCCTCAGTTTTTTCCTTTCCATCGGTGCATATTTCATTCAAATCGGTCAAAGGGTTCGCTCACAGGAGGTTCCTAAAGTTTTTCATGTGGCGTATTTATATATACTTAAAAGAGGGCGGTGCCACGCCCACTTCAAAAAATTTATGGAAAAATCATAAGAGAATGACCAGGGGATTCATCTATAAATTTATATCAGTTTAGCCATTTCAGCTACCGAGATATGTCAATTTATGCGACTTTCGAAATTTTCGATATCGAAAAAGCAACCTACCTTGGCCAGAAAGTAACCTGTGTACAAAATTTCATACAAATATCTCAGTTTTTACTCAAGTTATCGTGTACACGGACAGGCGGACGGACATACCTTAATGAACTTTTTTTTCCAACCTAAGAACTTTCATATATGGAACTCTATATCTATCTCGATTATTTTGTGCCGTTACGTAGTACCGTTATGTGGACAAAATTATAATACCCTTGAACTATACTAGTACGTTGGGTATAAAATTTGCGAATTCAAACCCGTATATCTCGGCATCCATACAATTTTTATACGCGACCTTTAGTGATATTTTTTTTACATAGCAGATAACTTTTACCAAATTTTATTCAAATCGAAGCGATGAAAATCTTAGGTGGTCCGGTTGAGGAATTTTACCCCATATGTATCTCGATTTAGGAAATAATCATTATAAATAAGCCCCATTTGAAAGATAGGGGGTTCAACGATTTATAAGTCTACTTTACTAACAACTGACGGAGTTTCATAATAGGTATAGGTATATTACGGCTGATACATTAGCGCAAATTCCGAATTAACTCCATTTTTAGGAGTTAACTTGAGAATAATCTTCATTATAAACTCCCACAAAATGAAGAAGATTTGAGCAGTCACAACAAAATCTTCGCTGGTTACACTCTTCAGATAAATAAACAAAAACTGCAAGAAAACACATATTTCCAGCGACATCTAGTTTTAAATAGCAAGTTATGCAAACAAAGCACTAGATGGCGCCGTTTCTTAATCTTCAATTTTGTGTGTGTCAGCATAAAATTTGGATCTGATTAAAGAAGATTTATTGGAGGTAATATCCGTGTGTGTATCCATAGCATAACACGATCCAACTTAATACTTGTAATAAACATCGCTTATAATCTCTGTCATTTGAACTTAGATCAATGATCTTTGACACATCCAAAACTAAAAAAAAAAAATTTTAATTTTTTGTCATGTTTCCACTACATTGTATAAGCTGATAAAGCGTAATAATAAGTACTATTTGAGGATGGGTGTAGCGATTGTTACTGTACCCCAAGTACTGTGACTCAAGCAGCATTCCCACTTATCTACCTTCTGAGGGTCATGTTGCTGTGATCAATCGACAGTTTAAGTGCTATACCGTTCTACAACAGCGTACTCCCATTCATTGGGAAATATCTCGTACAAACCAACAAATCATAGAAATATGCCATGGAAGTCTTCTAAAATACCCTTATCAGCGTCGAACTAAATAGTTAAAATTAGAATCTCTCTATCTACTTCATGGGATTTTAATGATCTTTGACACTTACAATCTTAGAATATTTTTTATGTCTTCACTACTTTATATTAGCTAAGCGCTGATAAAGGGCCACAACGAAGTGATAACACTGAAGACCTTTTCTTTTGACTCCAAGCATAATATTTTGTAAAGCCTCGAAACACTCCACTATTGGATTTACTTATTAGAGATATTCGTTAAAATTAAGAAGCTACTTATAAGAGATATGTTGAATATTAATGAGGTTTCTTATCAGTCGCCGTTCATGTCAAGTAACCGACACTTGTTCTCTTGGTCGGCGTCATATTTATATTTCTTATCGCAACGTCTTTTTGTTCATTGTATGCGCTTATTTAGAGCAGCCATAGCCAAGTAGTGACTCTTTTGGCTCGCTGTGGCTATACAACAACAAGATGTGGCTCCTGTAAGGCTCACAAAAATAGACCAGATTCGCAAGAAAAGTACGATGATTTACAATCATTGCATGACGTTGTTGTAGCTCGGCTCAGTAGGTTGAAATCCCTGGTTACCCCTGATCTAGAGTTATGAGTTAAATCCGTTTTTGTAAATGTTATTCATTAAAGAAAATTTAAAAGGTTCTTATTGGAAATAAATGAACCACAGCATGTTTATGATCGGTAATCTTTAACCTTGTAACGTAAATAGTTTTATAGGCATAATATGACTTTGGTCGTTTTCAGAAATAAAATTTGTTGTTGAATTTCTACTATTAATTTTTTTATGAAGTCAGGTCAAATTAAAAATTTGAAATAGCAATAAATCCCACAGGGCCAAATTTCGGTAAAGAGCTTGGGTTCGCCAAAAGTCCCCATCGATCGCATGTGAGCTAAACAAGTTATTCGTGGTCAAAGGTCAAAATTTTTTGGACTTTTCTGAAATACGGTTAGCTTTTCGAAAAATTGCCCAAAACCAAGTTGTAGAACTTGAAATTCTCTACCAATATGGTCTTAGCATTTTCTTTCAAGAGTAACCATTTCTGAGATATCGCGATTATTAAATCAGCTCTGGAAATTATATGAAAATATATGCCACATATAGACTTTTCCGACTTTTTTTCGAAATCTCTAGCATAAAAAAAACATATTTGAGAGTTTCTTAAGAATTTTTTCGACTTTTGATCCCGAATAACTTTTTTAGCACACATGGGACATGCAGTTTTTTTCTGGGGACGAAACTGAGCTTTCCACGCAAATTTGACCCATGAAAATTATAACTTTCAAAAGTACACTTTTTGGTGTTATAGTACATTTACACCGCACCAAATTTGGCAAATTTGGCGAAAAATTGCAAATTCGGCTATTCTTTCCATACAAATCTCATTTTCCAAATTTGGAACTCCATCACATTTCACCTCATTTGCAGAACAATACAATCCACAGTTCCTCAAAATAGCAACCCTGCGGGTGTTCCACATTAAAGATTTCCCAGCAAGAACTTTAATGGGTAAATGACGTGTGATAACTTTTGCACTATGCATAGCTACAAATAACAATTTCAACTATTCGATTCTACCAGGAAAAGACAGAAACCTTCTTGACTCTTCTTTTACTATTACTCTACAGGTGTTTAAATCATCACGGTAGTACATTTTCTTTTGGTGGTTTTTTGTCCTGGTAGAAGATTCTTGCAGGGAAGGTGAAGCCAAATGCAAATTTGCCAGTGCACTCGGTGTCGGTGTAAATGTAGTATTAGCCATATGAGAAAATTCTGAAAATCCTCTTGGGATCCAAAAAGTCATACTTTTCACAGCAATACAGCAAAAAAATTTAGTAAAAATTACTCAAATAATATAGTAAATATTGGGCAAAAATATAGTAAAAACGACAACAAAATATAGCAAAAAATTACCCATAAATATAGTAAAAACTACACAAAAAATGTAGTAGATATTACACAAAAAAGATCGTAAAAAATTACCCATAAATATATTAAAAATTACACAAAATATAAAGTTAAATTATGCAAAAAAAATATAGTAATAAAATTACACAAAATAGATAGTAAAAATTACCCATAAATTAAGTAAAAATTACGCAAAAAATATAGTAAAAGTTACGTGATACTTTGAATTTGACATTTCCCGTACCAACAAATGTATATGTAGGCATATATTTTTTTGAAAAACAACCCTAAAAGGCGAGTTTTGAGAACCAAAAATGTCCTCGGAAAAAAAATTGAACCCACCCTTCCCAAAATCCTTGATCCGGCACTGCTCATAGGCAATCATTTTTCGAGCACCTGCACTATAATGTCAGTATATCTTTTAAGATACAAAAAAATGCTGACTATGCACTGGGTATAATATTATTATGGTATCAGCAAATAACAAAAATTTTTGTCTAAATTTCGGCAGATCTTGCTGTGGAAAGCTAATATTTGAACGATCGTATGGAGTGTGAAAATTTGAGAAATGAGAAGCGATATGTACATAAAACGAGCTAAGTATATTTGTACAAAGACAGACGTCTGATTTAGTGTACATAAGTAGGTACATAGTCATATGTAAGTATCTACATATGTACATACGTACTCACATATACTCTCATACTGCAAACTATTGAAAACAATTGACATACTTCAAACTTGATTCACGTTCACAAAGTTGATTAAATACAAGTACATGGGTATGTAACATGCGATCATTTCGATTCACTTGTATTAGGGTTGTTCTTAAAAAGAAAACTAAACAGACGATTTTTATATATTTCAAAATTTTGGGCATACAAATAAATCGACCTTTAAAAAGTTTAAAAATTAGTTTTTGTCATTTTAAATTTTGACTTTATTTATAAGACTTTGGATACATAATATTCGACTTTCCGCTTCTTGTCTACACGAACTTATCGCATTCTTGAACGTCGTATTTTGGACACCTCTAATACTTCTATTATTTTTATGTCATTTATTAACGAGCCCATATGTTACTTTGTTCCACAAATATACATAATTGTAGATACAATATATTATATAATAGTATTCTATGAATGAGATTAATTGGCAGTATGGTTCAACCATTAGAAACTGTACATGCATACATGCACGTGTTTATATATTTGGTCACGCATAGATATATGCCAAAGTACAAAGGGGGCCGTTCATGTGTGACGTTAGTACAAACATCGCTTTACCCTACACAGAAATCAACAAGTAGTCGCACAAATTTCTGATCAACAGTGCTAGGAAACGAAATTAAGGCAACCCGTATTGAGTAAAACTTTTTGAGAAAAATACGATTATTTCGTTCAGGCAAATTCAATTTTGTGATGGTGTTTGAATCTTGGTTTCAACCAAATAGAAATGGTTAGGCTTGGTTGACAGGCTAATGCGACCATTAGCGATACTTAGCATAGACTTGACTTGACTTGGGAACCTGCACTTAGCGTTCTGTTATATGAAGTTTGCATGTAATCGATTACCCTACTTCACTTGACTTAGAAATCTGATGAGTTTTGATTTTCTACGTAAGTTCTAAGTTTACTGAGCGCCATGAGAAAACTGCGTAATGCCATACCTTTTTGTTACCCAGTTTGAATAAAATCCTCCAAATATTCCATAGTGATAAGAATTTGTGGATGTATATTATTCAAATGGCAGCCGCAAAACTAGCTGTCAAATAAATTAAATTCAAATTAGACCAAAATTCCTAATAGTTTTGTTCGGGCATTGAATACCGTGCAGGAAAAGTATCTAGCGTAAAAGTAGCTTTAACTTGCTTACCAATCAACTAGTGCTGTATATTTACTGTAAATTTTCATATACATACTCGGACTAACTATTTTTGTTCGACGATAGCCGGAATCCGGTCAGTTATGGTTACCTCTGCATGAGATGTCAACCAACTACTAACTAACTACTTTTCAACCAAAAAATAGCCAAAAGATAAATTCATTTTTTTTTATAATTTTTATTTATTTACTTTAAATTTTATTTTATCTTTTCCATTTCTTTTTTTAATTCCCCCATTTTACTCTATGTGTATCAAATTTATTCTTTAGAAACCAGCTACTATTTGTATTTACCCAATACCGAAAAAACACCTGGAAATTAAAAGCCAAAAGACGGAAGTGAACGAAAAATTAAACATATTTTCTGGTTGCGTAACGAGTTTATTCCATAACTAACAAACCGCTTATCTCGAACTTACAACCACGGTTGCCACATTCAAAAAAAACTACCAAATTCTGGAAAAAAACTACCAAATGAAAAAGGAACTACCAAATTTTTTTTTTTCAGATGCAGAAACAAAACTGTATTAAACAATTTTTTAATACAAAATAGTATAACAAACATGTAAGATGTAATAATACATTTACACCGCACCAAATTGGGCGAATTTAAATGAGCCGGTTTGACACCGTTTACACTGGCGAATTTGCATTTGGCTTCATCTTCTCTGCAAGAATCTTCTACCAGAACAAAAAGCCACCGAAAGAAAATGCACTACCGTGATGTTGTAAACACCTCTAGGATAATAATAAAAAAGAGTCAAGAAGGCTTTTGTCTTTTCCTTATAGAATTGGCCCATTTTCTTAAAAAAAAACTACCCATTAAGGTTCTTGCTGGGCAATTCTAAATGTGGAGCACAGGCAGGGTTGCTAGTTTGAGTAACTGTGGATAGTATTGTTCGGCAAATCAGGTCATGGAATTCTAAATTTGGAAAATGAGATTTGTATGGAAAAAAGCGCCAAATTAGCAATTTTTCGCCAAATTTGCCAAATTTGGTGCGGTGTAAATGTACTATAAGATTAACAAAAATATTTAGGAGTTCTATCGATTCGATATGATATCTAAGTAAAAAAACTACCAAATTCGAAAAAGCAAAAAAATACCTGGAGAAAACTACCAACTGTGGCAACCGTGCTTACAAACTTAACGAGATATTCTATCTCCGTAACTGCTTGACCGATTTAGATGAAATTTGGAAAATATGTAGATATGTAGCTTTTCTACTTGACTGTTGCTAATTGGGGCGGTTTACAGGGTTGCCACCTATCACAATTTTTTTCGAGTATTGAGCAAGATTTGTCAATATGGGTATCAAATGAAAAGTATTTTCGGCGAGATACCAACTAAGATGTATTCATGTAGAGTTGCCGCCCATGGTTACCATTTTACCGTATTGTATTTGTATATTTTGGGGTCATTTTGGGATCACATCTGGATTATTTGAGGATCATTTTGGGATAATTTTGGAGCTGTTTTGAGATCATTTGGGGATGAACATTGGGTTCATTTAAGGGTCTTTTTGGGGTCCTTTTGAGATCATTTTGGGTGCAACTTTGGATTATTTTGGGGTCATTTTCGGATAATTTAAGTGTCTTCTGGGGGTCATTTTTGGATCATTTCGTGGTAATTTTCGGATCATTTTGGGATCATTTAGGGGGTATTTTATGGATCATTTTGGGATAATGGTAGGGTAGTTTTGTGGCCATTTTGGGATCATTTTAGGATCATTTGGGGTCATTTTGGAAACATTTTAGTATCTTTTTAGGATGATTTCACACCGCTTGACCGATTTCGATGAAAGTTGGCATAAAGATAGTATGCTTGATTTTTAAGACTGTCCACTTTGGTGTAGCCACTTGGCGCGGTTTACAGGGTTGCCACCTATCTAATATTTTTCTTAAATATTGAGCATTAAGGTATGCCAATATGGGTATCAAATCAAAGGTACTTTCAGCTGCATATCAACCATAATGTCCTAAAATTGATTTGGCACTAGGGTTGCCACCTTACTGCCTTTTATTTATTTCTTCGTATATTGACCGATTTGAATAAAATTTTGTTGGTGGACTGTATACTTCATTCTAAGATTTTCTACTTGGATTTGCTACTTGAGCGGTTCATGAAGCCACCTTTTTGATTTTTTTTTCGGAAATCTATTTTGAAAAGTTTATATTGGTCAGTAGGAATATTGGAAAAAATTAAAAAAAAAAACAATCACTCTCTGAACCAACTACTCTCTGGAGATCAGAAAAATCTGACTTTGGAAACTGATGATAAACCCTCTGAAATTTTTTGGCTGTTGTACAGTGTAATTTTGTATAGAGTTCTATAAATAAAAACTTTCTTCTTATGTTTATGTCAAAATAAATCAATTGTCCTACAGGGCATGTTCGCACACAAGAGTACATAAAAATATAACAAAAAATGCTTATTTAGCATATTGAGTACAATTTATGTATGTGCACTTAGAGTGTGTGCCTTTTTAAATCAAAGTTCACATTTTAATTGAGAGTATTTATTCAATGTTGGGTTTCGTGATTACATTTTTTTTGCCCTTTAACCTTTGAACGGGGTTCTATGCACAACACTTTGACTCTTCATTTTCAAAGTTCCAAAAATTAGAGATTTTTTGTATGAACTTTTATCAGAATAACCGCTTTCTAGCATATAGCCCCGGACGGAGCTCACTGAGCTAACAAATGGCATATGATGACATTTTTCCAGCTCAGGATGCAAGCCTCAGACCCATATACGTACATAGTAAAATCTCAGAACCTTTTGACGGCATACATTATTTAAAATTTAAGACTCATTTCAAGGGTAGAACCTCGTCCTTAAAGACTTACTACAACTAATCAAGAGTGGGTCTTTTATTCCCATAATACATTTTCTCTAAAGTCCAGCTCTCTAATATTTCTTTGCTCTATGAATAGCTACAAAAGCGTATGTATGCATGTATGTACATACATTTGTTTATTCGAACAATCAATTTGCCAATTGCTGTCCAATTAATTTTCGAAAAGTATTCTACAACAATAACAACAAAATATGAATGCTTGTAAAAGAGTCATTTTTAAATGGCATTGTAAGTAATAGAAAAAGGACAACAATTTATTTGTTGGCAGCTATTCATGCAAAAGCAAGCCAAATGAGAGATATGGATTGGAGAAAAAGAAACATTTTGCAATTTATAAACCATTCAAAGTAACAATTTTGCAAAAAGCGGGGGACTAAAGAAATGCTGAGAGCAATAAGGGAGCAGGGGAGGATCGAGGACGAGAAAAGGTTTCACAATCCTTTTGACTTGTGTCTAATTGACATGGGACAAGCGGACAATAGAACGAGGCGACCAATGAAATGTCGATATTATTGGTTGGCAAAGCAGATATTTATATACAGGGTGGGTCTAGAATAAGATGTTCGAATTTTAAATATCACAAAAGTGCGAAAAAAAGGTTCTTTACTTTATTTTTTGTTTTCTTTTGTATTTTTTTATTTTATCTTTTTTAATTTTTTTATTTTTCGTATTTTATTTTTTTTTATTCCATATTTATTTATTTTTTTTGTTGTTATTTTTTTTCGTTTTTTTTATTTTTTTTTCAATTCTTTTTTTTTTCTTTTCTTTTTTTATTCCATTTTATATTATTTTCTTTACATAATTATATTTATTTATTATAAATACAATAAATAATGTTTTAATCTTTTTATTTTTATTTTTTTGTTTTGTTTTATCATATTTTATTTTACTTTTATTATTTATCATTTCATCACTTTTTTATATTTTATTTATTTTTTTTATTATTTATTTTTTTATTGTTTTATTTTATATTTTTTTATTTTTCTTATTGTAATTATTTTAATTATTCTTTACTTTTTTACGTTATATTTATTTTTATTTTTTATTTAAATTTTTTATCACATTTCACATTTTTTCATTTATTTCATTTTATTGTTTTTTTAATTTTATTTTGTTATATTTTGTTTTAGTTTATTTTTTATTATTTTTTATAATATACTTTATTATATTTTACTTATTTTACTTTATTTTATTTTATTCTTTTTTATTGCATTTAATTTTTTTATTTAATTAATTTTTTGTGTTATTTTTCTTTTTAATATATTTCATGTAATTTTTATTTTATTTTTTTTTTTGTTTTTATTTATTTTTTTTTTTGTTTTTTTTTCTTTTTATTTTAATTTCTTTTTAAATTTTTTATTTTTTTTCATTTTATTTTATTTTATTTCATTTTATTTTGTTTTACTCAACCACTAAAAGCACCACCCTTCATGTAGAAAAATACAAATATTCATAGATCAGCAAAACAAGCTATTTTGAGCAATGCCAATTCAAGAAACAGCAACAAAAGTATTCAAAGATGTTATTGGGGACAAAATCTAAAAAACGTTTAAGAATGAATAGCAAAAATACAAAATAATAAATTTAAATTAACAAAAGGGTGGATCCTTGTGGGACGAATTGCCCGCCCCCCCCCCCCCCCCATTACCTCATAAGGGTGTTATATTTATTTATTATCCTCAAGATACAATTTAAGATAAAATAGTTGAATTCAATTGTGTGAGCGCTGTAAGCCACAAAAAAGCAGCAACAACAAAATCACTGCCAGACAAGCACTAAGTTGAGCGAAGGAATAAAAATAAAAATGTTTTATTGATTTTGAAATCGTAAGAAAATTGTTTGTAAATCCCGCATACCAAAGAGACACACAGCTCAGGTCGTACATTTGGGTTTTAAAAAGTTCATGAAAGCAAAAAATTGAAAATTGGCACTGTTTGCTGGAAGTAGAAAAAAGTATTTGCCCTCGTGCCCGCAGCGCACCCGTACCGATATACAACATTTTATTTTCACTTTGCTAACTTTTGGCCTCTGCATTTGTTGGAAAAGAAATTTTAAGAATTTTTTTTTTACGTTGAATTTTGCTACTTTCATTCAGCATTGCTTTTCAGTTACTTTTGCGAATATTTACACTTTTGCGATTGCTCATATGAGTACATGTGAAGGTAGTTAAATTGTGTATGCGTGTTCGGCGTAGTGGTGCTCGTTCAATGCACAAAAGGCCAACGGCCATTTCAGCCCATTACACTCACTATCTCGACAAATTCATTGTCCTGACGGCGTATGCCATGCCACATATCCTTGCATTTTCCTTTTTTTATTCGTAGCTTTTATGTATATGGGTCATTCCATGTCAAATTGTCGTTTTAGCCTTCTCGAAAGATCAAATTTTACGCTTCAAAGTTATTTTCATCATATTTTGGTTTATTTTACTTATTTTATTTTATTTCGCTTAAATTTGTTTTTTCTTAAATTTTATTTTTTTTATTTGGTTTTTTCCTAATTTCTTTTTCATCTTATTTTTACTTTCTTTCATTTCATCAATTTTTTTACCTTTTTTATTTTATTTAAATTTTTTTAATTTTTTATCTTATTTTTTTATTTTATTATTTTTTCCAAATTTTTTTTTATTTTTTACTTTATTTTATTAATGGTTTTGTTTTTTGGCATATTTTTCGAAGTCTATTCATGGCAAAGTTAAACGCTTAACCAAGCATTTTCGGATTTGTCATAGAATGGCCCATCTGCAATAGCGCAGCACTCATATGAAGCTTTGAATGTGTTCGTAGTACCATCCAATAATCCACTTTTTCTATTTTTTTTTAAGTTAACTTCTTAGGCGGCGATATAAAGTTTTGATTAAGAGTAAAATTTGAGAAAATGGATGACGATGAAACGGAAGTTATGGCACGGAAATAGATATTGTAGCCGACTTTCAGGAGTATGTTGCAGACTTTCAGGCGTTGGCGTTTTTCTTATATCTCGGGAACCGCTCAACCAATTTGGATAAAATTTGGCATTATAAATAGTATGATTCATTCTAAGATTATATGCGTGGGTGTTGCCACTTGGGGCAGTTCACAGGGCTGCCACTTATCTCAATTTTTTTTTTAAATATTGAGCAATATATGCCAATACTGGTATCAAATGAAAGGTATTTTCGGCCGTATTCCAAATATGTATGTAAATATCAAGCAGGGTTGCCACCTAACCGCATTTTATATATTTTTCTCTATATCTCGGGAACTGCTCGAGCGATTTGGATAAAGTTTCGCATTATAGACAGTATGATTCATTCTAAGATTATGTGCGTGGGTGTTGCCACTTCGGGCGGTTCACAGGGTTGCCACCTATCTCATTTTTTTTTAATATTGAGCAAGATATGCCAATATGGGTATCAAATGAAAGATATTTTCGACCGTATTGCTAATATCTAAATCTCACGCAGGGTTGCCACCTAGGGTTGCCACCTAACCTCATTTTATTTATTTTGATTCATATCTCGAGAACCGCTTGACCGATGTGGATAAAGTTTGGCATTATAGATAGTATGAATCATTCTAAGATTATATGCGTGGGTGTTTCCATTTGAGGCTGTTCACAGGGTTGCCACCTATCTCAATTTTTTTTAATATTGAGCAATATATGCCAATATGGGTATCAAATGAAAGGTATTTTCGGTCGCATTTGAAATATGACAATTTCTAGCAGGGTTTCCAACTAGGGTTGCCCCCAAACCTTTTTTTATTTATTTTTCCTTACATCTCGGTAACCGCTTTGCCGTTTTGTATTAAATTTGGCATTATTAGTAGTATGATTCATTCTAAGACTATATACACATGGGGCTGTTCAAAGGGTTGCCACCTATCTATTTTTTTTTTTCAATATTGAGCAAGATATGCCTATATGGGTATCAAGTGAAAGGTATTTGCGACCGGGTTCCAAATATTTAAATTTCAAGCAGGCTTGCACCTAGTCTTCCTATCTTTCTTCGAACAACTCTCTTTCCTATCTCCCTCCCTTTTGCTCTTCATTGCCCTCTTTCCTTCTACCACGCCCCTCTTCCTCTATATCCCATTCGTATTGGCCCCTGTTAATTTAGGCCTAATTCTACCCATGTACCAAATTTTAAGGAAAACGCAACATATATAAGATATTTTCGAATGGATCGTTTCCCTGGTCCACTTCCCGGAAGTAAGATATTGTGAATCTAAACCATTCTCGAATTCATCTTATTCATATTTCGTTATTTCTGAACTGAAGAAGTTAACTTCTTTCACGTGTACAGGCGACACGCGATTTTTTTTCCTTTTTTTCTTCATGTTCTACTACATTTTTTTTTTGTCTCAATAAGTTTTAGCTCAGCATTTGCGTTGGGTTAAGTTGTAAATCTTGAAAAATTGCTATTCAATGCAAACATTCAAACATTCATCAATTGGGCATTCATGCGGCTATCGAAGCAATATACACTGAAAAAAAGTTTGATGCTTTAGAACTTTTGTTTCTAAAAAGAAGAATTGTGGAAACTAAATATAAATAAATTATACTTAACACGTATCCCATTTGATCAATTATTTATTTAAAAATTGGCGGGCCACCTCAAAATGTTAGGCATTATAAGTTTATTTTTTATTTATTTTTTTAACTATTTTGCCCAAAAAATGTCATATTTCAGCGAAAGTTTTTAACCGTTTAAATGGAATTTTAAATAAAAATCTTGACCAATTTGGCACTAAAGAAAATTTTTCATTTAAATTCGTTTCAAAAACTTCAACACCAAAAATTTTTCTCACTGCACGAATGCATTATTATTGTTAAAATAGTTTCCTCAATGCATTGTCGTACGACATATTGCCAGCATTCTCAGGGATAACATACATAGTCAAATCTGTCCATTTAGCCAATAAATCCTTGAAGCAGCTTATTTAAGTCGTCTGCGCATAAATTTTATACCCATCACCATTTTGTGGGGTATGAGGTAGGCTGACAGAGCAGAATGAACTGATTTCACACGAGCAGCCAAACGGAGACAATTGGCTTTAGTAGTCATTGATGTTAAAGAGAATGACTATAGAGAGGAGGCAGAGTTAGGAGAGACATGTAAGAGTAATGGGCTTTAAAGAGCTATTTTTGTTGTTGCTGTTCTGCATATCTTTGCTAGTTTGGCTATTATTTTATGCTAACATTTGTTTTTCACCTTTCTCCGAATGACTAATTTATTAAAAAATAGACCCCTTGAGATGTCTATCACCAACACACAGAGAAAAATGCGATGGTGATGGATAAGAATTGACAGTGATTTGGTCATATAAACCAAAATATCTGTTGATTCAACCAAAATATGTGTTGATTCAACCAAACTCACGGTCAATTCTTATCCATTCCCAACTCATTTTTCTCTGTGAATTTAATATAGGAAAAATTTTGATATTTCTAAAACATATCGAACACTAACCAGAAAAAGAGAAAATTTTCGGTTTACTTTATCATTATTGGATCAGTTGGGACTATTTGGGATGGTTTTTGTGTCAGTGGGTCGCTTTCGAGTAATTTTTGGTACATCTTGGTCCAAAATTATAAAAAAATGGTCCAAAAATTAACTTAAAACTATTTGGTTGAAAATTACCTAAACGCCTTTTATTTTGAAGGTATGTTGCCATATCCTGTTTAGTTTAAAAAAAAAAAATTGACCGCTCCAGGTGGCAACACCCAAGTACATAGTATTAGAATAAAACATACAATCTATAAGTCAAATTTGATCCAAATCGTGTTAGCCGTTCCCAAGATAACTAGTGGCCGATAAACAAAGGAATAAATTAAATGCGGTTAGGTGGCAACCCTACCTGAAAATATCTTATTTGTTATACAGAGGATAATACTTTTTATTTGACACCAATATTGCATTTCTTGCTTGATATTAAATAAAAATCAGATAGTTGGCAACCCTGTAAACCGTCCCAACCGCAACACCCAAGTTAAAAATCTATGAAGAAGGCATACTATCCAAACGGAGCTTGATCATTTGTATTTAAATAGAAGCCTAGGTGATATGGCACAGAAGGTTGCCGTATGCCTGCATGTCGGCCGACTAAAAAGTTAGTGCCGAAATAGAAACCCATGTTCTTGATTCCGGTACGCAGACCATGCTGTTAAGGGAATATGCTCGGAATGTCTTTCGTCGAATTACACTCAATGTGAAATTCGTTAGCTTTAAAGTTTTTCAAACTAGTCTCCTGTCTACTTTGTTATGGCCTTCCAATCTGCTTAAAAAAGACACCACAATAATCTGTTAGTTCTAAGGTTGAAAGAGCGGAACTTGCTGTCTGTGGAAGCTATGTCCCATTTTACCCCAGCATCTTACTCCCTATTGAAACCTGACAACATACCCCAAATATAGGTGGATCACGAATATGGGCAGCCTTTTGCCGGAATAACTCAGGAATCATCCGGTACTAACACCGGGAACGATGGTAAGCACCGTCGCAATATGAGGGCAGCTAAAAAATCAGGTATTAAGTGCGGCCAAAACGCTCCAAAGAGGAGAATATATTTCAAAAAAGCTCTATCTTAGAATTTTTTTTTTTTTTTTTTTCAAGGAACACCCTGTCTTGGAAATTTTTCAACAAAGGGCACCCTGTTACGAAGAAATTGTAATGATTTCCTTGTAGAAGCAATATGTATATTAATTTTCCCTCAACATTTTTACTTGTCCTGCATACTTTCAAAACTCACAAGCAAGTTGGCATTCCAAGCTGGTTACACGTCTATTTCGATGTGTCAACTAGGACACTATCCAGCACATTATCAGCGTGCCTGCGTGCTTCTAACAATTGCAAAGCCTCATGCAAAACAATGACCATGCCTGCGTGCTTCCAACAAGACATTCCAACAAGATTCCATCTTTTCAATGGCATGACTTGACTTTGCCCTTAAAAAACTTTATATATCTCTATCATCTATATTTGTACTCGTATTTATATCTTGCATCCTGTTTGTGTCAATTGCTCGTGAGTATACTCGTGTAAGCTTGTCATTGTTTGCTCTTAAATACACATCGAATAACTTGTGCAAATTCTTAAGCTGACATTGGATTTGGTTTCAGCTGCCCATTCACGCTAAAGTGTTGTTCAACGTTTGTTGGCATTGTTACTGAGAGTATTGCTTGCATAATATTTACTACTACTAGAGAATTGTTATTCAAGCTAAGTATTGGTGTGATTGGTTGGTGTATGTTAGTGTTGTTGTTGACATTTTTCCTCGTACCATTGATTCGGTTCTAACCCTGAGCCTCTTTAGATTTTTCTATTTTTCTTTTGCTGTTAGTTTTCCCCATTCTAAGCTTCTTTGTTAGGTCACACTTTGCCGCGCCACCAAAGAGCATATGCAAATTGTTTGAATTTCGTTTGACCAGTATGTGGTAGTATATATGTATGTATTAACACCCTGTTCTCTCTCCAAATAGGGCAAACACACTCTGTAGCGAACGGTAACGGAAGTGTACGACAAGTATGTTTGGTTGTTGACTTCCGCTGAGCGTCGCGTGGAGACGCACTGTGGTGCAGGGTGATCACTTTAATAGAAAACAAATTATGAGCAAAAAGCCCGCCAAACAAGTTATTTAATTTTATTTCTTTTTGTGTTCAAATTTTTTCTTTTTTTTTTCTTTTTTTTAATATAATATATATATTTAATAGGAAACAAATTATTAGCAGAAAGCATTTTTCAACTTGTTTTCGCCAAAATCTCAAAAGAATAATTTGATAAAAATTATTCGACTGGTCAAAAGTGCACAAAATTTTCAAAGTTCGTAAATATAATGACCAATAATAACAACAACAAGATTATGTTATTTTTTTATTTTTTTTTTTTCATTTCATTTCATTTATTTTAATGAAAATTTACTTGAAAATATCACACAGTGCGCCACCCGGCTGTTCAGCGAATTTTGTCTTTACATCTTTTTTACAATCATTTTTTATTTTTTTTCCTACGTTTTACTAGCATTTATTTTATTTTCTTGTTGTTGTTACTGTTATTTTAAACTTGAATTGCCACCAAGGATAACATGTCCTCTGGGGGCTTACGAAAAGTGTTAGTAAAAGCGACAGATTTCCATATGTTTACTGGTCTACTCTGTTCCCTCAAACAACAAGAAAAAAAACACAAAAAACAACAACAATTTAATGGCCATTTTACTTGTTGTTTGTAAATAGAAAAAAATAAATTTACTATCCGCTTGTTGGACTAACAGCCTATCTGTGGCGCATAAATCACTGAACGAGACACAATCAAGAATTTGCCTTATTGCTTAGCACAACAAGGATATATAGCATTTTGCTCGTATGCTATACCTATACATTTACATTGAGGCATGCCATTATTTCAAAAATTTGGCGCTGTGCAAGTTCATGTTGTCCTCGTGTTTTGTCTCTGCTCAGTGAATTAAATTAGTTTATTAAGGCAGACGAATTGCTTTTAGTGCACCGATATATATCTTGATTATAATTTAAAATAGTCCAACAAAAGCTTTTTAGCAGCAGCAAACATGCGAAAAGCTTGTTTATCGTATTAAAAAAAAAAATAAAGAAGAATATCCCTAATCCTTTATTTTTACGAAATTTTCCATTTACAACTCAATTTACAAGGATTCTGTGCAGAATAGGGGGTCGGCACAGCTGGCTCCAAAAGTTGATGGTTTGTTCTAAAATTTTAATTTTTCTTTTTATTTATTAATTTTTTATTTTTTTTTTATTTTTAATTTAACTTATTTAATTATTGTTATTTTTTTTAATTGTATTTTATTTTTTATTTTTTTTTTGTTATTGTTTTTATTAACTTTAGTTTTTTTTCTTTTAATTTATGGTATTTAATTTAAATTTTTTTTTTTGCATTTTATTATATTTATTTATTTATTTTTTTTTTTTATTTTATTAAATTAAATTTTATTTCATTTTACTTTTTTATTTTATTTTATTTTGGTTTCATATATTTTTTTTTTACCTTTTTACTTTTTTATTTTTTTTTTTTTGTTTTTGCTATTTTTTTTATTTTTTTTTTTTTGTTTGATTTATTTATTTTTTTTTTTATTTTATTAAATTAAATTTTATTTTATTTAAATTTTTTATTCTATTTTATTTTGGTTTTGTATATTTTTTTTTACCTTTTTACTTTTTTATTTTTTTTTTGTTTTTGCTCTTTTTTATTTTTTTTTTGTTTGATTTATTTTTTTCTTTTTATTTATATTATTAAATTAAATTTTATTTTATTTTGCTTTTTTATTCTATTTTATTTTTTACCTTTTTTCTTTTTCAAACTCTTTTGTAAATACCGATGGCCTAAGGTGCTAGACCTTCTAGCATACAAGTCACTACAGTGTTGTGAGTTCGACTCTCACAATGCCCGGAAGAAAAGTCCTTGAAGAGATGTAACTCCAGTATCATCGAAACATATGTCGGCTTGTCTGGTTCCTGCAGCGCGTAGGTAAATTTTTCTCAAAAAACACATTTTTTTACTTTTTTATAAATTTTTTGGTTTTTTTTGTTTTTGCTCTTTTTTATTTTTTTTTTTTTTTTTTGTTTGATTTATTTTTTTTTGTCTTGTTTTATTGTCATTTATGTATTTTTTAAATATTTTTTGCTCCACCTGGTACATAGCAAGTACTTATATTTTTGCTGCACTCATCTCTACTCTCAGCCCCTCCATCTCTTGCTCCATTTTAAAATCCACGCTCCACATAACCTTACATTGCAATATCGTGTCGTAATTTCATGTACCCCTATTGCAACTACATATCTGTGACGCGCTTATTGGGGACTCGGTTATCTTACCCACTGCTGTTGGTGTAACTGCTGTATCTGCTTGTTTTCATTTTCATGTTTTCTTTGAATTTTGTCGCATGTTGTGTTTATTTTCAATTAGGGATTAAAATATTTTCTATGCTCTCCAAATACTCGTTACACTTGTGTATGTGCATATGTATGTAGCACACATATTTGCCTAATATTTGAATCCCCTATCTGACAAACTGATTATGTAGAATATTTCTAACAAACTGCTTCTCTTGTCTAGGTAATACTCGAAAATATAAAATGCTAGAAAATTTTATATTTTTGCATGCGTAATAAAATATTTAATTTCTGAGCAACATCAAATTCTCATCAGTGGTGCTGTTTTTAAATTGCTTTTATTTCATAATTTAAAAATTCAGTACTTCTCCATCTAAGCACTAAAATCTGCGCTGCAGCAAAATAAATTCAAAACCGAAAACATGTCCTTTGCTAAAAATTCATTCGAGTTGACAATCATAAAAGTTGATTTATTCAGTGGCTAAAACATGTCACCTCGGGCTAAACGTGCTTAGTTTTCAACGTAGATGTTAAGCGGAAAATATTATAAATTCAACAAAAATTTTGCAAAATTTTATTACATGCTGTGTTGTTGTTGTAAAGTGAATATTCGGACGTTTTAGAAATAAAAAATATTTATTGAGCTGAAATTGGCATAAAATTTGAAATAATTATAACAAACAAGAGTGGACTGCAAAGTAAATGATGGCAGATAGAGGCTATAGATATGATAAGAAGTTTATTTTAGTTTATTTTAATTCATTTTATTTTAGTTTTATTTTTTATTGTATTTTATTTTTCTTATTTTACTTTTTTTATATTTTTAATTTTTTTATTTTATTTTTCTTTTTTTTACTTTATTTGATTTTATTTTTTTTTGTCATTTTATTTTTTTATTTAATCTTATTTTATTTTATTTTATTTTATTTTATCTTATTTTATTTTATTTTATTTTTTTTTTATTAAGTTAAATTTTTTTTACTTTATTTTTTGTTTATATTTGTTTTATTTTTTTTTATATTTTTTTATTTTTTTTTTAATTTTTTTTTATTTTTTTTTCTCTTTTTTATTTTATTTTACTTTATTTTATTATATTTTATTTTATTTTATTTTATTTTGTTTTATTTTATTTTATTTTATTTTTTTTTTTTTTATTTTTTTTTATTAAGTTTAATTTTTTATTTAATTTTTTTATTTTTTGTTTCTCTTTTTTATTTTATTTTATTTTATTTTATTTTATTTCATTTTATTACTTTATTTTATGTTATTTTATTTTATTTTTTTTACATCATTTTTTTTATTTTATTTTATTTTTTATTTTATTATGTTAACTCTTTTGTTTTATTTCACATACATTTTTTTGATTGATTTTCTTTCGTTTTATTTTATGTTACTAATTCTTTTTTTTATGTTTTATTTTATTTTATATTATTTAATTTTTTTATTTATTTTATTTTTATTTTTTTTTTTCATTTTTTTTAATGTTTTTTGTTTTATTTTTTTTCTTTTTTTTTCTTTTAGAGTATACAGGTGTATAATGGTTCAATTTTCCTTGGTACCTTGATGATAATGATTAAATCAAAAAATAGCATTAAGCGATTCATATTCGAATTTCCAATAGCAAAAGCTATTTGACACAAAGTGTACTGCTGTCATTGACATGCTGTCAACGAGTACATTCACTCAGCTGTTTTTCACTGTCACTTTATGACAGCTGAATTCATCAAAGTCATTGCAAAATTAATTTGGCATCACTTGAGGAGTGCTAGTTTTTGAAGTTGCAAAACAAAAAGCAAATGACAGTTGCAAAATAATACAAAAGAATGATATGAAATCAGCTCACCAGCTTGGTCCACCCCACAATTAAATTAACTTCTTCTTTTTTTGACAATCGCAATAGCCATTTTTTTTGTTTTCATATATTCGCAAGTGCCTAAATTAATATTCAATTGACTTTTAAACAAATGACATCTTGCGAATTTTGACATTTTCAACCCCTCTCATTTTCATACATCGTATGCCAAACGTCAAGTTGGGTTTCGTTTTCTTCTTCTGTCGTTCTTTGATTTATTACGACGCGCGTTTGAAGGATATGTCGCGCTACTTGTCAATATGAACCGCCTTTGACAATATTGATGGTTATTTCTGTCTACTTAATATCCAAGTATGCATAGGTTATCATCCGGGTTTGGTTTGAAAATTAATTCAATTTAATATTTTTATTTTATTTTTCTTGGTATTCGCAAAACACTTCATTATCCACACCCAGCGCGTTAAAATTCAGCCAACATGCAAGCACTTAAATTCAAATAATTTCTAAACCAGTCGCAATTTATTTAACATGAATACCAATTTTCAACAAACTCGGCAAATTAACAACATTCTAAAAAAAAAAACAAAAAATTCAAAGAAAATAAAAAAAAAAAAAAAATATTTTATATGTAAATTTTATTATTATGTGTTTTGTAAAGCTTTAATGCTAATAACTTGTAAGACAATATCAATTAGACAAGTAATACAATAAATAATTCAATTTTATAGCTTTGAAGTGACATTTAAGGCATTTAGATTACTTTGTCCCTGAACCTACTGTTTTCGCGATAACAATCCCAAAAGTCCAGCTTTCACCTTGTTTACATCTTTGACGCTTGTTTCGCCTTTTATGTGATCTTCCATGACCAAATCACGTTTCATGTTTGCATCCAAATGATAGCCGATGATATCAATTTCAAAATCGAATCCAGGCGAATTGGCGAAAGTGTCATCTTCAGGATACCAGAAGCTATGTACGAAATATTTGCCCTGAAAATTTATGTTTCAAATTTATATAGAGGACGCAAATTGGATATTTTTGAATTTGGTATAGCTTGTGGGAGCAAGCTGCTGTATATTCTAGAGAGTGGAACGTGGTTATCCTGGGTATTTTTGAACTAAAAAACTAGTGAACTAAATCTTTTTATTGAACTAGTTCGTTAGCGGGCTGAATTTTTCTGCTGCACCTTTTTCTTGTGTGAATTTATGTAACTTTTTCTAGAAACTCCGCACATAATCAAATATCGAAACCGCGATAAAAACAGACAGTTTTATTTTTCAAAACTGTATTTGACTTTGGTTGTTGTTACAAAACAAAATTAAATTCCTTTAAGTTGCTTTTCTAAACCAATATTCAGCAATGTTACTATAAACAAGTAAGGAAGTCTAAATTCGGGTAAAGCGAACATTAAATACCCAGTGGTAGTTTTCATATGATTTGCGAAATATTCCAGAAGTGGGTGTGGTTGGGAAGCAATTTCGTCCAATTACATCCGGTATACTCCCTGTTATGCTAGTATACCTTATAGAAATTTCATCGTTCTACCGTAATAAGTAAGTTTAAAAGTTATGCCTCCCTGAAAATTGGGCGGAGCCACGTCTACTTTCAAAAATTTATTAAAAAATCATCCCGCCAAACTATACCATTTTAGCCATCTCCGTTTATGAATTATGTCAATTTAGCTGATTTACGAAATTTTCGATATCGAAAGTGGGCATGGTTGGTGGCGATTTTATCCGATTTCATCAGATATACTCCCAACGATACTAGTATGCTTTGTGCCAAATTTCATCGTTCTAGCGTAATCAATTTAAAAGTTACGACCAGTCGAATTTTCAAAAATGCCTCCCTTAAAAGTGGGCGTGGCACTGGAAAAATCATTATATAATGACCAGGGGGATTCACCTATTAATTTATATCGTTTATGTGATTTTCGATATCGAAAAAGGAGGCGTGGTTATCATCCGATTTCGCACATTTTTGATAGCAACCTACCTACAAAATTTCATGCAAATATCTCAATTTTTACTCAAGTTATCGTGTACACGGACAGACGGACGGATATGCCTTAATGAACTTTTTTTCGACATAAGAACTTTAATCTATGGAACTCTTTTTCTATCTCTATTATTTTGTGCCGTTACGTAGCACTGTTATGTGGACAAAATTATAATACCCTTGTACTATTACTAGTACGCTGGGTATAAAAATTGTTGAACTAGTTCATAGTTCGTAGTATAGTCAAGTAAGGTCACCAAACTACCCTGCAGGCAAAATAACTGGTATGTCACGAACAAAATTGCCATATCACATTATTAATTAATCATTAGTATGAAAACGGTCCAGAACTTTAAGATGGGGTTGTCATTGGAGGGGACCAATTGCCACCTAATACAGACTTTTGGGGGGAAAATGTGATGGGTGGAAAGAAGACTCCTGATTGGTTGAAAAAGCAAGGAAGCCTTGTGATTGGTTAAAAGGCCCAGCTTACTACAGAAAATGCACGAACAAACTCATCTACGAAAACCGATACATTTCAAGACGACAAATGGTGAATACGGACCTACTACTAGGATGACTCTGTGTAATGCAGGTGGTGGAAATTCACACACTCTGCATTACAATAAATCGTTCTAGTAGCGGGTCTGCTATCACTAGTTCAACCGCCCCCTTTAGAGGCAATTGTCACCATTTGCCTGAAGGGTAAGATCCCCAAGAACTTATTCAATGGTTTCAACGCTCTAGAAGCTTTCTAAACCTTTCCTTGAGCCAAAAAAAAATTCCAACCGTAATGGGTACATAGTCAGAGCCAGAAATTAGCTTCCTTTAACTAGTAACTTACCTTCACAATGGGGCATTTCTCAACCAAATTCCCATAGCCTTTTAAGTAATCATAAATCACAGTTCCGATGGGTGATTTATTCCGCCAATCAATAAGGCGACAAAAATTGATGGTGGAATTTGTTGTGGTCATATAAGTGGGATCCTGTTTTTGTACGAATTTCGTTTCAATATGAAGATCAAGGTTATGTAGTTCCTGGAAAAAGAATTTAAAAAATTTACCTTTTAGTAAAATGAAAAAAATTCAAATTTATCCGCCTGATAAAAATATTTTTTTTTTACGGAATTTTAAAGTTCACTTGAGCAAAAGGCCCTTAGTACCGGAACTACCCACCTTTAGCACATTAACGGTAATATTTATATGCGGATCACCCTCATCGTAAGTAACTGTATGCGAAATATATTTATTGTCACTCCAGAATTTGCTATCCTTAAAATGTGGACGCATTACTTTCTGCGAAAATTTACATTTTAGTTACAAAAGTCTCAAATTTCAACATTTTGGGGAAAAAAAACAAACCTCTGCAACTGACCAATCGCAACACAACACGAAAACTAAAATAAAGCAGAAAATCTTCGTTATAGACGCCATTTTGTCTAAAAGTGAAAAAAAAATCAGTTTCGAGGAAGAAAATAATTCCGATTCTAGGCAACGTAGGTACACACCCCAACAAAGATTGTTAACTCTGCTGAAATTTGAAATGCTTGCGCATAATTTTATAGCCTTCAGAGTGTAATGTCGATAATTTAAATGTCATTTACAATTCATAAAAAAGTTTTTTTTTTTTTAAACGCCAGCAAACAATATGAACTAATGAAGGGCCAGCTTAATAGTGTCGCCTTATCGCTCAACTACCATCGCTAGCAATGACGCGTAACGCCCAATTTATAGCGATTTTTTTGGCAAAAAAACTTTTTTACATTTTTTGGAAGCAAGCGAGAATTAGTTCATTTGTGTGATTCGTACATTAGACCGTGTACAAAATTAAAATTTCTATGAAATAATCCCCAATCGATTTATAACATTTAGTTTTTCATCGAATATGTATTTAAAAGGGTTGTCAGCTGTTAATATTCTATCCCTATTGAAGGGTTGCCAGCTACCTCGATTTTTTTATTGATTGATCAAGATATGTCAATTGGGTATCTATCAAATTCATTTCAAAGATATGAAATTTTCAAACAGGGTTGCCATATAGAGTTGCCACCTAACCGCATTTTATTTATTCTTTCTTAACTCGACCGCTATCTCGGAAACCGCTTGACCGATTTGGATTAAATTGGCGTATAGAAAGTTTGATTGATTGATTTACAGGGTTGCCAACTATATCGGCATAGCAACAGAAATATTGTAAAGTATGTTTGCCACCTAGGTTTCCCATCTAACCCCATTATATTTGTATGTATATCCGGTACTATCTCGAGAACCCTTTGAACGATTTCGATGAAATTCAGCAGTTGTTAATATCGAGCTTTTAGCCGCATATCAATCCTGCTGTCTTTAAGATGAGTTGCCACCTAGGGTTGCCACTTAAGTGGATTTTTTCTTCCTATATTGACCGATTTGGATGAAATTTTGTATGTGGATAGTATGCTTCATTCTAAGATTTTCTCCTGGGTTTTGCAACTTGAGGCGGTTTTAAAAGTGGCCACCTATTTGATACTTCTTCGGAAATCTATTTTGAAAAACTTTTTGTAAGTAACACTATTCTAAAACACCGAGAAACAAGACGATTAAAAACTAATAAAAAGAAGGAAAAATTTTTTTTTTTTTTCATTCCCGTCTAATGTGCACACTATTCCAGAGTTATTTTCCAATCAAATGGCATTTTGAATGATTTTTGATTGTTTTTTAGATTTTCTGCTTCAATGGAGCTTAAAAATTGCAATGATAAATAAAATTTGTTCGGTTATTGCCAAAAGCCAAATGGCATGCAGAGGATTATTTTCAACGACAAAGAAAATAAAAAACTTAAAACTAAAATTTTTAAATAAATACATTTTAAAATAATAATAATTTGAACCAAATTATATGTAATCAAATCTCTAGATTCACATTTTATTTTAGGGTTTTAAGCAATAAAAACGTATCTTTTTTTTTCATTCCAAAAAATTTATTTTATTTTTTTCTTAACGCGTTTTTTCCTCTTATTTACTTTGTGGGCGTTAGTAAAGTTAGTTTTACGCCAAAAATTTTAGTCAGTTAAATTTTTAGCTGCAATGAAGCTGCAAGATAAAACGCCGCACTTTTCATTCAACGCATTTAACCTGTTTGTTGTTGTTGTGGTGGGTTTAATTGTGTGCGCGCCAATAGCCAGCGGATGGGTAAGTTTTTGCGCAAAAATTTTGTAGTTAAAATATTCATGTTTCATTTTTGCTAGTTTTGTTTTTTTCTTTTATTAATTGGACTGTTGCCTAAATTTAATTATGTTAACATTTTAATTGTGATAAAGTTGTTACATAATTTATCAAATACATAGTTCAAACAAAAGTGATAACTAACCTAAAAATTCAAACAAAGTTTAAACTTTTGTAATCAAGTTTTGCTCATTAAATGGCGAAAATAAACATTATCGCTGCTTACCAGCGCTAGCCATGGTAAAAACAAAATCTGAAATTACAGTGGGTAAAAGTAGGCATCGAAATACCAACTCACAATTCGACTTAATTCGATTAATCGATAATTTTCGACACTATTCAGTACGTTCAACATGGGTAGAAACCGAACCTGGCTGAACAAAATTGCCGACTTTTTTATCCTCTTTTGTGGTAAGCGCGACCCAGTAATTTCCCAAGATTTTATCCGCTACTGGTTAGCAGGGATTAGGGATATACTGTCTTCTCGTTTAAACCATTGAACTAGTTCTTTCTAAACTTACTTGGATCTCCTTTTTGAACTATGTATACCTCGACTAATTGAACTAGTTCAATGGTTTGCAATATGAACGTAACTTAATATTGGTGGAGAAAAGCAACTTAAACTATTTGAGGGAATTTCGTTTTTTTTTTATAAACTTCCATCCGAAAGGTTGCCAGAAAATAGATTAGTTCATATAACTAAACGAAAAAAGAACTAGTTAAATGAAAAAATCTAGTACACTAATTCTTGAGCTCAAAATAAAACAGCGTATTTCACACCCTAAGTTTTAATGTTAAATTCGAGATAGCATTAAACTAAAAGTGAACTAAACCACTCATTGAACTATAAAAACCAACTTTAGGCACTACCTATCTTTTTTGTTAAGAGGTAACGCGGTTTTGAGGTTAAGTCCAAACGAGTTTTTGCATTTTTTCGAAATTTCCAAATTAACAAAATCATCTTTTAAAAAAGAAAATCAAGTTTATCATCATTTCCGGTTGAAACAGGAAGAAATTATCGAAATTCGATAGATATGCAAAAATAATCATTAATTTATCGGAATTCGGCAAATGATTTCTATAATTTCTATCCAACTTCACGTTCTCGACGGAATTGATAACAACATGTTCCCCACGAAAATTTCGTCGAAATTAGTGCTAGAGACGAATAACTTTTTTCAATAATAACCTTCTTACTTCCAGCGCTCCTTTAAAATAATCTTCACATCATTTCCGTATCAAAAAAATACAGACATGATGGATATTACGGTACGCATTGTAAACAACACCGACGGTGGTAACTATATAACCATTGTAGAGCAGGTTAAGGAAGAACTTGAGGAGGCCGTGTTCACATATGCCATTGGCTTGGAATTTAATGAAGGCAACTATACAACATTAGTGAATAGAACGGTTAATTGGTGCAAGTTTCTCAAACAACGTTCAATTGATCCAGTCTTGCGAGTTATCTATGAAGATATACAAAAACATGGAAAGTTATTCAAAAATTGTCCCATGAAGAAGGGCGTATATGTGGTGAATGAATTTAATCTCGACGAGGAGATGCTGCCGAACTATGTGCCCGAAGCAAACTTTGTCGTTTACATTTACTTCGGACAGGCTAATGGACAAATGATCTTTAGTGGGAACTTGTATGGTAAAATTGATAAGTCTAAGGGTTTTAATAATTTGAAAATGTTTAGTTTGGGGTGATAAGGAGATGATTTTTCTTTGTCTTCGAAATGTATTATTGTACTTGAATATTTTTTTAATTATGTTTGTATTTTGCAATAAATATTGGAGTTGACCCCAAACGATAAAGTTTTAAAGAAATTTCATTTTATAACAGCTAAAGTACAATTTTGATTGAAAAATTGACTTGGGTGCGTTTCTTGGATAACTAACATCAATGCTCATCTGAAAATTTTCGGCAGTTAAACTTCACCTTACTGAACGAACTGTTGAACAATATTTCGAAAATATTTTCGGGGGGGAGTCCAATTTTTTTTTTTATAATAACCATTTAAATGTAAAATGGTGATGACTTAGCTTAAGTTTAATTTTTTTACTAGTTTAGACGCGAACCAAATTTATCAAAGTCTAGGGAAAAACAACAAAAAATAAAGAACTTATCTTTTGAAATAACATCAAACATTAAAATATTTTCGAGGTCCATTACAAAAAATAATTTTAAAGGAAAAAGATCAAGCTTTAAATTAAAATTAAAAATATATATATATATATTAAAATAGTCCAAATTTGAAAAAAATTGAAAAAAATTTGTTTTAATAAAAACTTTACTAAATTTTTTCAATAAATTTTTTTTTTATTTATATTCGAAAAGAACGGAAAAAATACTTTAGAAAACGGCTTCCATGTTCCTTCTTAGCATGTCAATTGCATGTCCTCTAATTTGAAGGAGAAACAGCTTACGCGCAAAAAATTGTGAATTCAAACCCGTATATCTCGGTAACCATCCAATATTTTTACGCGACCTTTAGTGTTATTTTTTTCTTACATAGCAGATCACTTTCACCAAATTTCTTTCAAATCGAATTTTTAGGTGCTCGGCTTGAGGAAATTTACCCCATATGTAGATAGCGATAGGGATCGCGATGGAGATACAACGTCTGCCGGGTCAGCTAGTAATTTAGAAAAATGCTGGGACGATTTTTATAGTAAATTTTCAAGTGTCGAAGTATTTTTCGAAAAAATTACCCCTCCCCTGAATACGCGCCTGGCTATGTGTTTCCCACTAGATGGCGCTGGACTACCTGTATTTGCAAAATCTGTATCTATGATCTGATTCTGTTTTTTTTTGTTACGCATGTTTGATATTTAATCAAAAACTCGGATTAAAAAATCCGCTAAATGTCGCTGGAGTGGAAATATTCAGAAAATCGCGATTTATGGTCCCTTTTTGTAAGTTTCCCAGACAAATTCGCTAGCATATACTAGATAAACTATGAAATCAAGTGGCCCAGTCGCAGCTTGGCTGTCAACGCCCGACAGTTACATCATCCATCGACTTACGCAACCCCAACGTCATTCATTACAACACGCTTTAGTATGCAAAGCAGCTTCGTCACTCGTGCTCTGGCAAGTTTTCTTGTTCTAGCTGGATAGGCGCATCGTTGCTTCGCCTGTCACGTGACGGCATTGTTCATCATCTGTGAAATTGTTTGAAATGCGTGCAATGTCGGCCTGACGATGCGGCTTTCCGCGTTCCGCATTCATTCCACAACTATTTGCTTCTCTTACAAAGTTTTTACAACTTTGTTTTTTTTTTTTCACTGAAATCCGCGGCACTGGTGTCACGCTGTCTGCCATTTACGTTTAATTATGACAATTGTACAAAGCTGATAATGATGATAGGTTTAAGGAACTCTATATAATTTAAATATGATTCAACTTTACCGATATGTGACAAGAATGCTAGAGCATTTATTGAAAGAGAGTATTGACGCGTTGGAATCTGTCTAACATTTCTAGAATAAATTATGATTAGGAGGACTACTGTCAATTATGATGCATCGGGGTCGACGCCAGTAATCATTAACTGATACCTGAAATCATTGACCGAGCCGTTTGGCCAAATAGCTACCCGATAGGTGAGTCCTTTGTTATTGCAATTAGAGAATACTTTCCGCGAATTTGTATGCGAAACTTGTAAAAACCTACCATTAATAGGGGTTTTCGGATATCTCGACCCCAGCGCCACCTATCGGATTTATTTTTTGCAACAGAGTTTTGGGTACATCTAAAATATACGAGCCAAAATCAAACAGAATTTCAAAACAAATAGGTATTTTAAAAATAAAGAGACTCCGGCGCCATCTAGAGGAAAAAATATAGTCTATGTTTAGAGGACTTATCCGAAAAATAAACTGGAAAAAGTTGGGAGAAATCCTTTCAGTAGTTATAACGCCAGTTGGTCACACAAAAACCCCATACAATTTTAAATATATGGTAGAGCTGGATCTGTTACTTGTCTCCTGATATAATTCTCTGTTTATAACTAGTTACCTTCACCTAGAAATACTACAGGGCATCGTAGCTGATTTGTTATAAGCAATTGCTTTAACCGCTTCGGTGCAGACACAGTACTTCTGTGTCCGAAAAGCCGTCTGATGTGGACCCTGGAAAGTCCGAAACGCGTCATGGCATCCATCGCTGTGTAAATCTTTGTCAATTTTCTAAGTATCAAAATTCATAAAAATTTCGTAACATCAAAAATTAGAATACCCTAGTACTAGTAAAAAGTACAGCAGGTATAAACAATTTTCGAGCTAAGCTCCAATAAGAAACACCTTCTGTTATTTATTGGTACGCCCCAGAAAAATATCGTATAGGAACCACAAACGTAACAACTAGGAACTCACACAGTTAACTTTCCACAGATAACAAGCTTTACAATCCTGCATTATATAATAATGGATTGTAAATATTGTGAGAAGACGAGGCGCATGCTGGGCATCCATTCAGCAAGTCGGGGCCCAGTCTGGATAAGTAGGAGTTTAACCCGCTACAGAGTTAGCGTTCACATAAGCAAAAGGAGCTTTCCGACTCTGTATGCGATACCTCGACATATGGCTGACAGACGTAGATATGTATAAGCTGATATCTTGATGTTTTTTCACTCATTTTGGGATCTTTTTTGGATCATTTTGGTATAATTTCTGGTTCGTTTTGGGAACATTTGAGGGCCTTTTTGGGGTCGTGTTGGGATTTTTTGGGATTATTTTGGGATCCTTTTGGGTACATTTAAGGGTGTTTTTGGGTCATTTGGGGATCATTATTTGGTCGTTTTGGGTTCAATTTCCGATCATTTTGGAAACATTTAAAGGTCTTTTTGTGATCATTTTAGGATTATTTTGGGATTATTTTAGGGTCGTTTTGGGTAAGTAAATTAAGTGCTAAATTGATAACACCAAGCAAGCTCGGTCACCCAGGTACTAAAATTTTAAGTATGCTGTGAAAGGCCTTGGTCCTAGAACAAGTTATTCAAAAAACAAGTCTGTTCAAAAAAAGGGTAGTTCCTATGCAATCCACTTAGCAATACTTGTCAAAGCCACGCCCCTTTACACTTTACTGGAATTTAAAGCTTTAATATCGCCAGCTAATTGTGATTGTTCAAAAAAAATGCAATTACCGTAACGCAAGCCAATTTACGGCGCAATTTCAATTAATTTCATAATTTTAAAGTAGATTGGTAAACATATTAACGCCTAAAGAGATCATTTATGTGCCAAATCGACACAATCAATATTAATTTGTTAGAGCAACAATAAAATAAAATAAACGATTGACCGTAAGTCATTTACAAAAAGTAGGCTGGTCACTTGCTTGTTATGCCGCAGGCTATAAATATATACGAGGACAGGTGGATGGGTGGGTGGTAATACGCCCACTCAATGGTCGTACATTGCATGTCGCTTTCGTCAAATGTGGCATAATTTATGACACTTTCATTAAGGTTGACGACAAGCAACTGGCGACAAATATCACGCGAAAAAAATTCAAAGCGAAAGGATTGAGCTTGCTATGTACTAAAAGGGGTTAAAAATTTACACAGCGAAATTGGTGTACAAAGTGGGCAGTAAATGTAGTTGATTTGACACGTGTTACTACAAAATGCTTGCCCGCCCACACATACTCTATCGCAGCGAAAAAAAATCGCATATACGACATGACACGACAAGCATAACGGGGCGCTATGTACGAGTAGCACCTTCCCGAGAGTGTGAGGATCATTCATTTGAATTGCCCCGTTTTGTATTACAAAACGTTTTTCGAGTGTGTACTTTTGAAATTTATTTGCCAATATTTTGGTATTAGCGGTGAGTTAAAATGTGGCAGCTAGGAACAGTTTAGAATAGCTAGAAAGCTAGTCTGGGTAAGTGGGTAAGGCTACCCAATAAGTGGGGGATTTAGTTATTTTTTGTTATTTACCTATTCGCTTTTATTTCTAAAACGACAGGAACTTTTGCATAAAAAGTTCTCTTATATAGGTTTTGGCACTTATAATTATTTCACAAGGATGCCAGTTGTTTGATTTTTTTAATTTAATGATTAATGCCGAGTTCAATCAAAAATCAAGGCAAAATATATTTTAAGTCGTATTTCAAACAAAAAAAATTCAGTCGGCGTTGCCACCTAGGATTTCCACATACAAATTTTATATTTTTTTCTGAACATATGAATTGTTTCATAGAACTATCTTAGATGGATTATTTCCTACTGGGCATTCGAAAATTCGCACATTTGCATTTTCTACCTACTGTTACGTTTGACCAAATGTCGCATTGACATTTTTTCCCTAACGGTGTCCATTTTTTAATGTCAATCGCAACAGGACATTGAGGAGTTGGAGTAAAAAGGAAGTACATTGAGAGAGAGAGTGATTAGTAAGCAGGTGGACGTATGAAGGTATTAACAGAAAGGATGACCCAGTGAGCATTATGATCCATTCTTCAAGAGTTAGATGTCTTAGTAAATAACAATTTCCTAGTCAAGCCCTGTCACTCAAGAACCTAGTTTATCATCTCATTGCGTCGTTAAATTTATTTTTAGATTTGCTTGATACTCGCCCTTGGCGTCCTGGAAAGGACCATTAATATTCCGTAGAGCTTTTTTTAATATTTCAAGGGCCAGGAACTTTCTTTCTATACTGTCCATGATTCCGAGCCAAACATAAGAATAGGTTTTATAAGCATTATGACGAGATCCGGCACCATATTACCTTGCGGTTTGATCTGCGGAATCATAAGCGGTCTCTAACCGACATCCACACTGAGTCGTTTGATATATTTGTCAGATCTCGGCCTGTGAACCCCGTTTTAAACAGTATTCCACCCGATATTGCTGAAGAAGAATGCACCTTACCAATGGGGGACTAGAGTCACTATGGCCCAGCTTCGGTCTTGATATTGTAACAGGCTAAGCTCTTACTTATCCAGACTAAATGACACCATTTCAAACACATGCTCTGCATGTGGTAGGTCCCATGGCACTCTACATCTCTTTAACTGTTCAATTGAACCTACTCTTCTAACCCCTCTGTCGCTGTGGTCCAACCCTTTTGAAACTGCACGTTTTCTTGGGCCCCCCTTAGGAGAGCTTGATGAAGATCTTCGGAATGATCATTCACTCTAGGCAGGGCGAAGCATTGTTAGCAACATCAACAACATAGGTATGATAAGAGACCTTTTTGTTTCGTCGAGAGGGAGCTAAGCATTCCGAAAATATTTTTAAATCTACCTGAGTAAGAGTTTTCTAGGTTTCGATATACTCCGGATAAGCAGGTTATATTGTCCAGGGCACTTATCCTGACGCATGATGACTCCATTTAATGTTAGCTAGAGATCCACATCACAAGATCACGCTTTATAATTCTCTCATCATACCTGTCCTGATGTGACGCTCAGATTCATGGGCAATGTCAAGAGAAGATGAGATTGCCCGCTTATGCGGTTAAGCGCCAATAAATGATGATGATGAAAGATCCAAATAGAATATATTTTCCCCGCTAGATGTCACTAAAGTTGATTTATTTGCTAAATCCGTATTTATGGTCAGAAATCCGCTAGGTGGCGCTGCAGTAGAGATATTAAAAAAACTTTTTGTAAATTTCGCAGTCAAAGTCTAGTTTTGGTATTCATTTTTTGTTACCGGTGCTAATGTTCATTTCGAGAACTTATGTTATTGCTTACTGTGCCTCACAAGGGAGGTCATGACAAGCACCAAACCTTGTTTCCAATTCTTTTTTGCATTTTTTCTGCATTCGATCGCATTGACCCTTTCACTTATCGCGCTCATTTATAAACTTCAAACACTGCAGCAGGTAGAGTTGCTCATGTTTTTTTCACCTATCCATAGCTACATACATATGTAGATGTATATTTGTGAGTACTTCCGACAATTTTTTGTGCAACCATTTGACATAATTAAAGACCATTAATCACGCTCCTGATACAGTGCGTCAAATGTCGGACTAAACTGTTGCCCAGTGGGACGAACTGCTGCCACTGCGGCATTTGAAGGCGTATGGTTCTATATGGCATTGCTTTATAGGGTTAATAATGATTAAAAAAAAAACACATTTAAAAAGGGGAAAAAAACGTGCTGAAGCAGTGCAGCAATTCAAACCTAAATTTTTAAGCGTTTTCCATGTGCCTTTTCTGCAACTTTCTTGTCTATGAAAAACTTTGACCACTGTTTTAAACTTTAGCTCATGGCCCTCCCTCATGTTTATTCAAAACAAACCTCTATCAGACACTTCATGTCACTCTCCTGGGTGTTTTACAGAAATAAAATGCTCCAATGATATCACAACGAGATCGACATTCGAAAACTATGACTTTTGTTGGTGACTTGGTGTTTGAAAAATTGTCAAATATACCCAGATATATTTTGGGCCATTCCATGGAAATACGGAGTAATAGAGGATAGGGATAGGGATAGGGATAGGGAAGAGAAAGAGAGAGGAAGAAGGAGATAGGGATAGGGATAGGGATAGGGATAGGGATAGGGATAGGGATAGGGATAGGGATAGGGATAGGGATAGGGATAGGGATAGGGATAGGGATAGGGATAGGGATAGGGATAGGGATAGGGATAGGGATAGGGATAGGGATAGGGATAGGGATAGGGATAGGGATAGGGATAGGGATAGGGATAGGGATAGGGATAGGGATAGGGATAGGGATAGGGATAGGGATAGGGATAGGGATAGGGATAGGGATAGGGATAGGGATAGGGATAGGGATAGGGATAGGGATAGGGATAGGGATAGGGATAGGGATAGGGATAGGGATAGGGATAGGGATAGGGATAGGGATAGGGATAGGGATAGGGATAGGGATAGGGATAGGGATAGGGATAGGGATAGGGATAGGGATAGGGATAGGGATAGGGATAGGGATAGGGATAGGGATAGGGATAGGGATAGGGATAGGGATAGGGATAGGGATAGGGATAGGGATAGGGATAGGGATAGGGATAGGGATAGGGATAGGGATAGGGATAGGGATAGGGATAGGGATAGGGATAGGGATAGGGATAGGGATAGGGATAGGGATAGGGATAGGGATAGGGATAGGGATAGGGATAGGGATAGGGATAGGGATAGGGATAGGGATAGGGATAGGGATAGGGATAGGGATAGGGATAGGGATAGGGATAGGGATAGGGATAGGGATAGGGATAGGGATAGGGATAGGGATAGGGATAGGGATAGGGATAGGGATAGGGATAGGGATAGGGATAGGGATAGGGATAGGGATAGGGATAGGGATAGGGATAGGGATAGGGATAGGGATAGGGATAGGGATAGGGATAGGGATAGGGATAGGGATAGGGATAGGGATAGGGATAGGGATAGGGATAGGGATAGGGATAGGGATAGGGATAGGGATAGGGATAGGGATAGGGATAGGGATAGGGATAGGGATAGGGATAGGGATAGGGATAGGGATAGGGATAGGGATAGGGATAGGGATAGGGATAGGGATAGGGATAGGGATAGGGATAGGGATAGGGATAGGGATAGGGATAGGGATAGGGATAGGGATAGGGATAGGGATAGGGATAGGGATAGGGATAGGGATAGGGATAGGGATAGGGATAGGGATAGGGATAGGGATAGGGATAGGGATAGGGATAGGGATAGGGATAGGGATAGGGATAGGGATAGGGATAGGGATAGGGATAGGGATAGGGATAGGGATAGGGATAGGGATAGGGATAGGGATAGGGATAGGGATAGGGATAGGGATAGGGATAGGGATAGGGATAGGGATAGGGATAGGGATAGGGATAGGGATAGGGATAGGGATAGGGATAGGGATAGGGATAGGGATAGGGATAGGGATAGGGATAGGGATAGGGATAGGGATAGGGATAGGGATAGGGATAGGGATAGGGATAGGGATAGGGATAGGGATAGGGATAGGGATAGGGATAGGGATAGGGATAGGGATAGGGATAGGGATAGGGATAGGGATAGGGATAGGGATAGGGATAGGGATAGGGATAGGGATAGGGATAGGGATAGGGATAGGGATAGGGATAGGGATAGGGATAGGGATAGGGATAGGGATAGGGATAGGGATAGGGATAGGGATAGGGATAGGGATAGGGATAGGGATAGGGATAGGGATAGGGATAGGGATAGGGATAGGGATAGGGATAGGGATAGGGATAGGGATAGGGATAGGGATAGGGATAGGGATAGGGATAGGGATAGGGATAGGGATAGGGATAGGGATAGGGATAGGGATAGGGATAGGGATAGGGATAGGGATAGGGATAGGGATAGGGATAGGGATAGGGATAGGGATAGGGATAGGGATAGGGATAGGGATAGGGATAGGGATAGGGATAGGGATAGGGATAGGGATAGGGATAGGGATAGGGATAGGGATAGGGATAGGGATAGGGATAGGGATAGGGATAGGGATAGGGATAGGGATAGGGATAGGGATAGGGATAGGGATAGGGATAGGGATAGGGATAGGGATAGGGATAGGGATAGGGATAGGGATAGGGATAGGGATAGGGATAGGGATAGGGATAGGGATAGGGATAGGGATAGGGATAGGGATAGGGATAGGGATAGGGATAGGGATAGGGATAGGGATAGGGATAGGGATAGGGATAGGGATAGGGATAGGGATAGGGATAGGGATAGGGATAGGGATAGGGATAGGGATAGGGATAGGGATAGGGATAGGGATAGGGATAGGGATAGGGATAGGGATAGGGATAGGGATAGGGATAGGGATAGGGATAGGGATAGGGATAGGGATAGGGATAGGGATAGGGATAGGGATAGGGATAGGGATAGGGATAGGGATAGGGATAGGGATAGGGATAGGGATAGGGATAGGGATAGGGATAGGGATAGGGATAGGGATAGGTATAGGGGTAGGACAGAGACGATTTAACATGGAATGCGCTACATACAAACCAGCAATTATGTATGCAAAACATTTGTGTTTCTTTTTTTATCCAACTTTTTTGTACAAAAGTCTGTCGCTGTATGTATGTAGGTATGTATGTATGTATCTAGATAGATGTAGTTAAGGTTTGGTGTCTTTGTACAAAAGTCTGTCGCTGTATGTATGTAGGTATGTATGTATGTATCTAGATAGATGTAGTTAAGGTTTGGTGTCTCTTTTGTGGCGCGTCAATTAACGTTACTTTGTTGTGGCGTTTATGTTGGACACTTTGGCACCCATACTCCAAGTATTTGTGGCGTTGGTGTAGCTCAATAGCAGCTAGCATTTCCGCTCCACAAATCTATACCCTAACTACCTACTGGTGTTTGTGATTTTTAAATTTTTTTGCTCTGCACAGCTTTAAATTTTTTTTTTTTTTTTCTGATATTCCTCAACTTCATTGTGCAGCAATTTGTTAAACAACGATATGACAAAATATGTCCAACGACTGCAACAACAAATCCAATTCATGCCATGCAGCATAAAAATGGTAGCCCGTCATGATACGCTGATATGAATATGCGCGCTTTGTTGTTGCGTTATGCCTGACTAAATTCTGGAACACTTCAGGACTTTCATGTTTGGTCGTTTATGGTTTCGTTGGTTAGTTACCATCGTTTAATTTTTGATTCCATTTATTTATTATAAGTTTTTTTGATGCTTTTCCTGGTAGGTAAATATTAATATGATTTTTGCAAAAATGCTTTAAATTTAAGTTTGGAGGTTCGAATATTTAGTAGCTCACGTTTTCGTTTGTTTCTTAAAAGGCAGTAAAACGCCCCTTTGCAGTTTCCTTAATCCTTTTATGAAATTTGCTCAAATTAGACGCGGTACTTTTGCACGTCAATTCGCACAGGCTCACATTGATACAACGCGTTTTTTATGTACATATATTACATATTTTTTGCCCAGTAGTAGTTGAATAATAAACAAAATTTAATAAATTCAATTGGTGTACAAAAATGGCTGCAATTCACTCAATCGCCTCAAAAAATGGTAATGGCCAATATTCAATAATTGATGTCACACATTGGGGACAAATCAACTTGTCAATGCAAAATAGGTTATAAAGGCTACTCCCATTTCACTTTCAAAATTGTATAGCTAATTTGTTAATTTGCATAAAACTCGTGTATTTTATTTTATTAAATTTTTTTTTTTTTTCATTTTTTATATTTTTTTATTTTATGCTTTCTTATCTTTTTTATTTTTATTTTTTTTTCTATTTAAATTTTGATTTTTTTTTACTATTTTATTTCATTGCATATAATTTATTTCTTTAATTTTTTATTTAATTCTTTCTTTTTCTTTTTATTTTTATTAGTCTTGGTCTAATTTTTATTTTTTGTTTGTTTTTTTTTTCGTTTCTTTTAGTTTTTTATATTTTACTTTATTTTATTTTTTTGTTTAATTTTTTATTTTGTTTTTTTTTTTATTATTTTGTATTATATTTTATTTTATTTTATTTTTCATTTAATTTTTTATATTTTACTTTAATTTATTTTTTTTTGTTTCAATTTTTATTTTGTTTTTTTTTATTATTTTATATTATATTTTATTTTATTTTTCTTTACTTTATTTTATTTTTTACTTTTTTATTTAATTTTTGTTGTTTTATTTTTTTTATTTTGCTTCATTTTGTTTTATTTTTTATTTTATTTTTTTTTTTTAATTATTTTATTTTATTTTATGTTTTAATTTTATATTTTTTGTATTATTTTATTTTATTTTATACTATTTATTTTACTCTATTTTATTTTATTTTATTTTTTTATTTTTTTATTTTATTTTTTGTTTTATTTTATATTTTATTTACTTTTTTATTTTGTGATTTAATTTTTTGTTTTTTTTTTTTATTTACTTTTTTTTTAATTTTTTTTACTTTGTTTTATTTTTTATTTTATTTTGTTTTATTTTATTTTATTTTATTTTTTTATTTTATTTTTTTATTTTATTTTTTTTTATTTTATTTTATTTTATTTTATTTTATTTTATTTTATTTTATTTAATTTTATTTTATTTTATTTTATTTTATTTTATTTTATTTTATTTTATTTTATTTTATTTTATTTTATTTTATTTTATTTTATTTTATTTTATTTTATTTTATTTTAATTTATTTTATTTTATTTTCTTTTATTTTATTTTATTTTACTTTATTTTATTTTTTTTATTTCATTTTATTTACTTTTTTATTTTGTTTTTTATTTTTTTGTTTTATTTTATTTTTTTATATTATTTTATTTTATGATATTTTATTTTATTTTATTTTATTTTATTTTATTTTATTTTATTTTATTTTATTTTATTTTATATTATTTTATTTTATTTTATTTTATATTTTTTATTTTTTATTTTACTCTATTTAATTTAATTTTATTTTATTTTTTTTTTGTTTTATTTTATATTTTATTTACTTTTTTATTTTTTTTTTGTTTTTTTTATTTTATTTACTTTTTTTTATTTTGTTTTTTATTTTTTTTGTTTTATTTTATTTTTTATATTATTTTATTTTATGATATTTTTTTTTTTCAATTTTACATTTTTTTATTTTTTCATTTTTTTATCTTTTTATTTTTTTTCCATTTTACTTTATTTATTTCATCTTATTAACATTTTATATTTTTTTAATTTTTTTTATTTTTTTTTTTTTTTTTTTGTTTTAATTTAATTTGATTTTAATTTGCTTTATTTTATTCCAACTACGCACCTTTATTCTCCTTCTATCCTAAACCTATTTTTATTGCCTTAATAAACTGTTAGTTTTCTATTTAGCCCAACTCTGATTAATTTATGATGAAATTTCACCGCCTTTGAAGCCTTGATTCCTTTCGTTTTTTTTTCGGTGAATAATTTTTGCGTTAACTTTTCTGTTGTCATTGTCACTGTGTCAATTCAATCGTTATTCAAAGCGATCACGCAATGTGTGTTGCATCTCTAATTGTGACAATTATTGTCTGTGACAATTGGCGGTGTGAGAAAGTTTTGCAAATGAAAGGCGACAAGTGAATAAATTTTTCCAAATGTTTTATTGTTATTTAATTTCGCTAGATATTAATAGGCTATAATGGAAGAAAAAAAGTATTTTATCTGGGTGTTGGTCTTTTTTTTCGTCGAACAATGGAGATGTGAATTGAATTGATTAGTTAAGAGAAGGCTACTCAATAACTTGAATTTTGAGACTTTTTTGGATTCAACAAGAGAGATCCACAAAGTTTCGAAAATGAGAAATCGAATTCAGGTTTTCTTAAATGATTTTGCAAAAGATCTCTAGGTTCTAATTTTTCACCAGTAAAAATGTTTGCTATATTTTGCGTGAGGTGAAGCAAATCATTCAAAAATCCTTGAAGCCAATTTCACCTGGCACATTAAATAAAGTGCATAAGAATGGCAAAGAAGTATTGAAAGGCACTCAACTAAATTCTTGTCAATAGGAATAACTCATTAGATCATCGATGATTGACAAATGCAGCTGCAAAAAATAAATCGCTGCTTAGTAAACCGACTATAACTATACTTATGCACTACATTTTTGGAAAGCGCATATTTCTACAAAGATACGTTCAAATACCCTGTAAGAAGTTTAGCGCACAAGCAATAAAAAATCTTCCAGACAACTTTTTTATTTTATTCTGTTTTATTTTATTTATTTTTTTTTTATTATTTTACCTTATTTTATTTTGTTTATTTTTCTTTATTTTAATTTGTTTTATTTTATTCTTTGTGTTAGTTTTCTTCATTTAATCTTGTTTTTTTTTTTTGAATATTCATTTTATTGTATTTTATTAAATTTTATTTAGATTTTTTTCATTTCGTGGCCTTTTCTTCATTTTATTTTATTTTATTTTCTCTATCTTATTTGATTTATGTTATTTTTGTTATTGTTTTATTTTATTTTTTTTTAAATAAATTTTATTTTACTTTTCCTTTATTTTTTATTTATTTTTTATTTTAGTTTCTTTGCATCTTACTTTTATTAATTTTGTTTCATTTTATTTTATTTCATTTTATTTAAATTTATTTTATTCCATTTTATTTTTTAATTTTTTTTTTTCATTTTAATTTATTTTATTTTATTCAATTTTATTTTATTTTATTTTTAATATTTTTATTTGTTTTATTTTTTCTGATTTCTTTTTTCTTTGTCTTATTTTATTTGGTTTTATTTTATATAATTTTTTTTTATTTTATTTTATTTTATTTTATTATACCTTTCATGAACATGAAATGGTATTATAACTTTGGTCCGATGTTTGTAAATATGAGAAGAAGAAGAGATAGACCCATCAATAAGTATACCGAAATGATCAGAATGACGAGATGAGTTGATTTAGCCATGTCCGTCTGTCCGTCTGTCCGTCTGTCCGTCTGTCTGTCTGTCTGTCTGTCTGTCTGTCTGTCTGTTTGAACGCAAACTAGTCCCTCAGTTTTTGAGATATTTGGCTGAAATTTGGTATGCGGCCACCATTTTCCAATATAGGAATCATTTGTCGGAACCAGCAAGATCGGACCAATATAACATATAGCTCCCATACAGCCGATTATTCCGATAAACGGATTTTGGGCTATAACTCCTGTAATTAAATACGTAGGAACGTGAAATTTTGTAAGTATTGCTATTTTTATATGTGAAATATCGATGTTGAAATTCATAGAGATGGGATAAATATTTCACATAGCTCCCAAACAATCGATTATTCCGATAAACGGATTTTGGGCTATAGCTCCTGTAATTAAACACGTAGGAACGTGAAATTTTGGACGTATTGCTATTTTTATATGTGAAATATCGATGTTGAAAATCATCGAGATTGGATAAATATTTCACATAGCCCCCATACAATCGATTGTTCCGATAAACGGATTTTGGTAGATAACTCCTGTAATTATATAGGTAGGAACGTGAAATTTTGGAAGTATCGCTATTTTTATATGCGAAATATCGATGTTGAAAATCATTGAGATGGCATAAATATTTCTCATAGCTCCCATACAATCGATTATTCCGATAAGCGGATTTTGGGCTATAACTCCTGTAATTAAACACGTAGGAACGTGAAATTTTGTAAGTGTTGCTATTTTTATATGTGAAATATCGATGTTGAAACTCATAGAGATGGGATAAATATTTCACATAGCTCCCATACAATCGATTATTCCGATAAACGGATTTTGGGCTATAACTCCTGTAATTAAACACTTAGGAACGTGAAATTTTGGACGTATTGCTATTTTTATATGTGAAATATCGATGTTGAAAATCATCGAGATTGGATAAATATTTCACATAGCCCCCATACAATCGATTGTTCCGATAAACGGATTTTGGTAGATAACTCCTGTAATTATATAGGTAGGAACGTGAAATTTTGGAAGTATCGCTATTTTTATATGCGAAATATCGATGTTGAAAATCATTGAAATGGGATAAATATTTCACATAGCCCCCATACAATCGATTGTTCCGATAAACGGATTTTGGTAGATAACTTCTGTAATTATATCGGTAGGAACGTGAAATTTCGTAAATGTTGCTATTTTAGAATGTGGAATGTCGATGCTAAAAATCAATGAGATTGAACCAATATAACACATCGTCCCCATATAATCGATAGCTCCGATAATTTCGGTATGAGCTAAAGTTAAATTCACACAGGCTGTACTGGGGATCAAACCGTGAAAATCGTAACGCTTATTCATGAAAGGTATTTAGCCTTCGGCACAGCCGAAGACAGCTTTCCTTACTTGTTTTATTTTATTTTATTTTATTTTATTTTATTTTATTTTATTTTATTTTATTTTATTTTATTTTATTTTATTTTATTTTATTTTATTTTATTTTATTTTATTTTATTTTATTTTAGTTTATTTTATTTTATTTTATTTTATTTTATTTTATTTTATTTTATTTTATTTTATTTTATTTTATTTTATTTTATTTTATTTTATTTTATTTTATTTTATTTTATTTTATTTTATTTTATTTTATTTTATTTTATTTTATTTTATTTTATTTTATTTTATTTTATTTTATTTTATTTTATTTTATTTTATTTTATTTTATTTTATTTTATGTTATTTTATGTTATTTTATTTTATTTTATTTTATTTTATTTTATTTTATTTTATTTTATCTTATATTATATTATATTATATTATTTTTTTTTGTTATTATCATACTTTGTGTAATTTTTCTTCAATTTATTTTATTTTAATAATTTTTTTTTTATTTTATTTCGCCTTATTCAATTTTATTTTAGTTTTCGTTATCTCATTGGGTTTTTTATTTTGTTTAATTTTTTATTTTAATTTTAATTTATTTATTTCATTTTATTTTTGGTTTTCTTTATCTTATTTTTTCTTATTTTATTTTTTTTTATTTTATTTTTCTTTATCTTTTTGATTTTATTTTATTTTTTTTTATTTTTTTTTTCTTTATCTTTTTGATTTTATTTTTTTTATTATTTTTGTTTTATTTTTTCTTTGTCTTATTTTATTTGGTTTTATTTTATAATTTTTTAATTTTTTATTTTTTTTTTATTTTATTTTAAAAATGTTCTTTTCTTTTCTTTTCTGTTCTTTTCTTTTCTTTTCTTTTCGTTTTTTATATGTTTTTTTCTTTTTTTTTCTTTTCTTTCATTAAATTTTATCTTATTTTAATTTATAGTTACATACTTCAATTCTCACTGGGGGTCTGTTCGTCTACTCTTGCTAATGTCTGCTTGTGTCTGTGTAACCGCAGAAATAAATCAAAAATCTCTAAGGACATACGATTATCCTTAAAATTTCATTGCTAAAATACTTTTCTTGTAAAATCAAATAAAATATTCATTTTGATCTTTGATCTATGCATAAATACGCATTTCCGTCAGCCAGCACATCACCAGTCACCAAAACGACACAAAAGCAGGCAAGCCAAACTAGCAGCCAGCCAAGGAATGCGACAGCCTTCGTACATACCCGAACAAACATAATTCCTCAGGAATTGTTCTTTACTTTTGACTAGAGATGGGCGTCGTGTGTATTTTTGACCCTGACACGAAACACGCCGGCATGTTTCCACGTGCTCGTGTTCGAAAATGTGGTTTCGTCTCGGGCGCTCGTTGGCAATCGCGCTGAGTCCGAAATCCAAAAAAAAAACAGTAACGGCCTATCTGAACAAAAGTTCCATACATTTTTAGCTGACATAGGTTGTTTTTACACCCACTTTCGAAATTCTGTTTCGTGACCGTATCGTGTGGTGTAGCATCGTGCACGCACCCATCTCTACTTTTGACTATAATCGCCCACGCAACGAGTGCTGAGTTACGATATTTTTGCATTATTTCATTGCTTCTCGTTGGACTTTTTTGTGCTTTCAAAATTTTTAAATCATGGGAGGAGGAAAATTCAGAAATTGTTTCCTTTTTGGCGTGCGAACAATTGAAATATTGATATGGATGGGTTTTCAATGACAATAAATTCATACCTACAGGAGATGGAATGAAGATGCAAGGAATACAAAATACTATGTAAAGAAACAACAAGATGATTCTCAAATGGCATTGTCGTCGATTGCCAAGAGAAAAAAAGTAAAAATCGCTGGCTCTTCATTTCGTTCATTGCTGAGTAAATTCAGTGACAAACGAGTGAAAGCAATGCATACAAAGGACATATTTTTTTATTAGGGAGCACGACATTCTACTAGAAAAACTTATTTTTATTAAATTTATTTTTTTTGTACTTTTTTTTAACTTTACCTTTACTCTTTAACTATTTATAATGTATCGATAAAAGCGCCATCTATTGGCAACCACCTCTCCCTCTTCCACCTATATATTAGACGAAAGGCCAATTTTTCGGGGCGATCAAAATAAATTTCATTAGAAACTGAAACACCCTAATGTTTATAGGTATATAACAGAAAACGCTGGCAATCACTGGCATCGCATTTATTTGCACAATTTCGTAAGAATCGCGCAAAAAAAGAAAAATTCTGATAAATTCTGGAAAAATATGTTCATATTGTGGTTATCCTTTGGGGAGGATATTACTTGCTACTTGTGTTGGCTCTTTCTTATATTTACCGTTATGTCTTACAGGATTTATTAAGTGCTAAAAATGTGCAACAACGGATAAATGATTGCGCCAAATTCATGCCATTTATGCAACATTGGTTGAATTTAAATAAATAAATGACGGATTAAACAATAAAGGGAAACCAGATTGAAGAGTTAGGTAAAAGCGAAGGATACCCTAACAAAAACTTTGAGTATACAAAACTAGAATTTAATAATAGTGGGTTAAACTAAACTAAAACTAATGACCAATAAAGCCGATGAAAAATATCTAAGCAACAATACAAAGCGGTTTGACAAGTTTTCGCCAAAAAAGTCGAAAGAATAATTTGATAAACATTATTCGACTGGTCAAAAACGTCAACAAAATTTTCAAAATTTTGTCAAATTAATAATTAATTAAAAAAAAAACATAGGTCTAAATTTAATATTCTTAAATAATTAAATTTTAACGAATTTTTTCCTCACACATCTTATAACTATTCCTTCACATGTGTTGCTACATATTTGCTTACAAAAAAAGTTCCACATAATTTCTTGCCTTCATAGACGAAATGTCAGGCTTTCAAAGGATTTCTTCACATCAAATTCAAATAATTGCAAAACTTCTACTTGCAAAATACAAACGACGCCGGCAAAGAGGCAATGTGGACTAGTAAAAGGAGGCTGAAAACTTGCCGTTCAAAAGAAAGTTCTGAAGCGAGGCGACGCATCGAACAGACATAGAATTCTTCAGCAAAAAAAAAACACTGTGATCGAGAGTATGAGTTGGAAAAGTTTTGCGCAAACTTACAAATTCATTTAAGCATTTAACAGTAGTTAGCAGGCTATGAAAGCATACGCCAAGGCGCGTAGCCCACAAAAGTGCATACCTATAGGCATGTGAGCATATGTGTATTTAATAGGACAAAATTTATTGCCACTAAACTCCGCAAAGAATTGTGCGCGATTAATACCTTTCGTGTACGGTGGTGGACTTTAGTTGGTGGGTTAGGCCAATTTTAATTTTTGTTGCATACTTCTAGGTCCAGAGGGTTAAGCTGTCCTACTATATCGTTATGAGTTGAAAGAGGACTAGTCCTATCGTACTACTCATTTTCAAGTTTATATTGAGAATATATAAGTTGATAATGAGAAATGTAAGTTGATATTGAGAACACGTTAATTGTTAATAAGAAATATAACTTGATATTGAGAAAATAGAACCTGATAATGAGAAGTATATCAAGTTATATGAATATGTAGAATATGTAATTTGATATTAATTTGTTAACTTGATATTGGGAAAATAGAAATTGAAAATTGAAAATTTCTATTTTCCCAATATCAATTTAACAAACTAATATCAAATTACATATTCTCAATATCAACTTGTGTTTTCTCAATACAAACTTACATTTTCTCATTATAAACTTGACCTTGTTCGGGTATAAAGTATTAAAATAAGTCTTTTTATATATAGGATTTCATCGGATCCCATAATCCATAATCATAACCCATAATCCCAGATTTATAGTATTTCATGCAGAGTAAAGTAGAATACACAAAGTAAATCGATTATCGCTTTATTCTAACTTAGTTCCATATATTTAGTTTAGTCAATTTATTTTTTTTTATTTTTTGCAATTTTTTTTTTTATATTTCATTATAATAAATTTTATATTTTCTTTTATTTTATTTTCTTATACATACTTTATTTTATTTTTTTCCTTTTCTTTAATTTTTTTTTTATTTCATTTGACTTATTCTTTTCTTTTATTTTTTATTAAACTACATATTTTGTTTTATTTTATTTTTTTTTTAATTTATTTTTTTTTTTTTATTTTTTTTTGTTTTTATTTAATTTTTATTTGTTTTATTTTTTTTTTTTTTTGTTTCATTTTGTTTGTTTTATATTCTTTTTATTTTAAATATTTGATTTCATTTTCTTTTATTTTATTTTTCTTATATTTTTCAATTAAATTATTTTGTCTTCTTTTTTTGTTTTTTTTTTATTTTGTTATTTAGTTTTAAATTATTTTTTTTTATTTTTTATGTTACCTTATTTTATTTTTTCTTTCTTTTTCATTTTGTTTAATTTTTGTCTTATTTTTTTTTCTTGTTTTATTTATTTTTATTTAATTTTGTTTTATTTTTATTTAATTTTGTTTTGTTTTTATTTTATTTTATTTTATTTTATTTTATTTTATTTTATTTTATTTTATTTTATTTTATTTTATTTTATTTTATTTTATTTTATTTTATTTTATTTTATTTTATTTTATTTTATTTTATTTTATTTTATTTTATTTTATTTTATTTTATTTTATTTTATTTTATTTTATTTTATTTTATTTTATTTTATTTTATTTTATTTTATTTTATTTTATTTTATTTTATTTTATTTTATTTTATTTTATTTTATTTTATTTTATTTTATTTTATTTTATTTTATTTTATTTTATTTTATTTTATTTTATTTTATTTTATTTTATTTTATTTTATTTTATTTTATTTTATTTTATTTTATTTTATTTTATTTTATTTTATTTTATTTTATTTTATTTTATTTTATTTTTTTTTTATTTTTTATTTGTTTATTTTTTTTCTTCATTTTATTATCTTTTATTTTTTTATTTTGTTTTGTTTTGCTATAATTAATGCCTAGGCATATGCGACAGGCATGGAAACACAATTTGACATTTGTTATGCGCCTAAAAGTATGCAGCACAGAAATGTAACTTAAATTTGAAACTCGGCTTAGCCGTTGAGATTTGGATAAACGCTACTCAAATTTTCTTTAATACTATACTATCAAAAATAAAAAATATCACTCACACCAACAATCGAAAAACTTTATTCTCAACATTGAAAACCTATGTATGCAAGCAGCGCTAATAGTTTTCAAGAACTTTAGCGTGATTCGAATAAAATTCTTCTTAAAAAAATATTTTCAAACCACTTTAGAAGAACACAATCACAGCAACATATAAAATGTAAACAATGTTGCACGTTTAGCTACAACTTATCAAATTTCAACCACTTCAACTATTTTCATGTTGCAGTTTTTGTTGTACTACGAAAACTGATTTGCAATCAAAAAACTTTTAAAACGCTCAAACTTAAAATCTTAAATTTAGACGAATTTGTGCTGCATCAGCGGCGTAAAAGTTCACTTCGGCGGCGTCACCAACCAAAGCAACCGAAAAAGCGCTAGTGCGCTATAGCCATTGGCAACGCGATGCAAAAAAAACCATCTTATGCACAGAGGAAGAACAACAGCAACACTAAGGCTTCAATGCCGCAGTTTCCATCCGCACTCTTGTGCGCGCATCTCTGCTCCTCCACGCAGGTTGGCTGTACTTTCTTGTTCATACCCCTTCCCTCATCACCTTACACTTGAGCTACGCTTGCGGCTTTAAGCTTCACTACTTGAGCTTCCCTTGTTAGCATAACATTACCGCTTATCCTTTTGGCATGGCTAGCCTGACGGTGCACTATGGGTGGGAGGGAGCGCGTGAAGTTCAAAACTCAAGCGAAGCGTGTAAAATGCGCTTTTAGCTTTACACTTCCCTAGCTCTTTTGTTACTTTGTCTTTTAGCGCCTACCACAATTTTTCCCTTTATGGATTTGCACTGTTTTCGGCCTCATTTTTTCGTGCAAATGTATTTCAATGTTGTTTCACTTTGTGGTGCTTTTACAATTTTAAAGTTTTTTATTAATTTTATTGTGAACATGATAACTATAAACACAAGACGCTGAGTCGACTCCTCTCCCAAAATAATAAATAAAATAAAATAAAATAAAATAAAATAAAATAAAATAAAATAAAATGAAATGAAATAAAATAAAATAAAATAAAATAAAACAAAATAAAAAAAAATAAAATATAATAAAATAATATAAAATAAAATAAAAGTAAAAAAATGAAATAAAAATAAAACAAAATAAACTAAACCAAAAGAAATTAAAATAAAATAATATGAAGTTAAATAAAATAAAGAAAAAGTTAACATAAAACAATAAGGTTTTTGACCATAATTATTTTAAAATTTTGAGCTCGGTTTTTAAGAAAGTCGTTCCCGAACAACCTATGCACATAGTGAAACATTTCCCGGAACACATGAGTCCCATAAACTCTTAAAATTGTTAGCAAATAAAAACTCTTGCTTCAAACTCCAAAACAATAAACACTCTCTCAACTTTCAATTCACTTTCTGTTCCGTTATACTTTAAATACCTAATAGAAGAATCTCCCTTTGTGGCAAGAATAAAGCCACAAAAGTTACCCACAGTCATAAGCCACTCATTGACCGCAATATTTTGCACTCTCATGAAAATCCTATGAACTTTCTATTTTCTGCTTTAACCCGAATGATTTTTTTTTGTTTTAGTTTTTGTTATTTTAGTTTTTGTTTTTTAATTTTATTAGACATTTTATAGACTTTGCATTTGTAGCATAGAAATTGTGGAAAACTCACAGCATGGCTAAAAGGAAGGGATTAGGAAAAAATAAAAAAAACCAAATAAAAATTAAAAAAGTTCAACAACTCACAAAAACTAACACAAAATGAACAATAACAAAAGTTAAACAAATGCAACCAAGGAAAAGAGCAAATAACAGTAAAAGTCAACATTTGGAATTCCCGCGCGTGCAACAGAAATCAAACTAAAAGTGGAGAAAAAGTAGAAGAAACAACAAAACTAACAAATGAATGCAACACTGGTCAAAAGACAAAAAGGCGTGTCAGATGCTGAAAGGTGACGGTAATGGTGAGTGTGATAAGGTCTAACGAAATATTTTGGGTCATTCCATGAGTAATTGTTAAATGGTTGGATTTGACCCCCTCCCATTAAATTGACCCCTTCGCATTGAAATGTTTTAACTTTAATTTTATTTTAATTAATCTTGTTTTTTATTTTATTTTGTTTTATTTTTAATTTAATTTTATTTTTTTTCTATTTTTTTATTTTATTTTATTTTATTTTGATTTGTTTTATTTACTTTAACTCATTTTATTTAACTTTATTTTTTTATTTTTTTTTTACTTTATTTAATTTTTTTAATCTTTTTTATTTTATTTAATTTTTTTTAATTTTTTATTTTATTTTATTTTTTGGTTTTATTTTAATTTATTTTTTTATATTGTTTATTTTTTTATATTATATTATTTTACATTATTTTTTATTTTATTTTTTTATTTTTTTTTTTTATTTCTATTTATTTTACTTTATTTTTTTATTTTGTTTTATTTTTTTTAGTTTTTTTTCTGTTTTATTTAAATATATTTTAAGAATGGTTTTTTTATTTTATTATATTTTTTTTTTTTTTTTTCTTATTTTAATTTGTTTTATTTAGTTTGATATCAGTTAATTTTTATTTTTTTTTATTTTTTTTTATTTTTTTTTATTTTTTTTTATTTTTTTTTTATTATTTTTTTTTATTCATTTGTTTATATTTTTTACTCCATTTTATTTTAATTTATTTTTTTATTTTGTTTTAATTTTAATTTATTTTATTTAATGTTGTTTTTTTATTTTATTTTTTGTTTTGCTTTAGATATAATTTTTTTTATTTTTGTTTTAGTTTAATTTATTTTATTTTCATTTTTTATTTATTTTTTTTATTATTTATTTTAATATATTTTATTTTCTTAAATTTTTTTTATTATTTGAATTCCGGTTTTTTTTAATTTTTTTTTTTAATTTTTTTTTTTTTTTAAATTTTTTTTTTATTTTCAGATTTCAACCGTTTGACGTTTGGGCATGGAATAACCCCTATAACAAATCAGTAAAATCTCGGAGATGGAGTTCCACTAAAAGCTGGCTCTCATAGAAGTTTTGGTGCGAGAACAAAAGCTATAAATTCCAAAGTGTAACGGATTAGCAAAAATCAAACCACAAAATTACTAGTAAGAGGCGCTCAACAAACGAATGCAATTGGCACTCGTCGATGTGAGCTGTGATGGAGTGTGTGCAGAGCACGAGTTTGTGGTGCAGAAGCACCATTGCGGACTTTGCTTGGGCGTTCAAGTATTTGAATAGTCAAACAGCAAGACCAGATATGAGAACGAACGCGAACTGGACCCAACATTTTGTGGGCGCGAGCTTAACACGTTGTGGTTGAATTTTTGGTGTGACCAAGGTAGATTTGTGAAAGAAAGGAAAATCAAAAGCAAAATTCATGCAAGCAGGAAATGGTTCAACACTTACGAAGCTCCATAAAATGTTGGGTTAAGCGTCAATGAAATGCGCATTTACAAGCCATAATGAAACGCAACGAACACAAAAGGATGATGGCATAGATCAGCTGCAAATTGAAACAAGAAAAACAGAAAAGTTTTCACACAAATTCCAAAGCATAATAAAAACAATATGAAGGAAGCTGAAACTGCTACTGAAGCTAGAGCTGATGCAGCTTGTCCATGGCTTGATTGACAATGGTTGATGAGTTAGAGGATGCAATGTGATTGTGTCTCATACAACAATAAAGATTGACTGGTATTTGTGTAGATACGTACAGACATATGTATGGCCATGTGGTCGTGGCGTTGGCTGAACAAATGCCAATGGTGATGATGACGTTGTTGAAATAGCGATAAAATAAATTTGCATATGAATTGGGGAATTAAGCACACTTTGTAGCAAAGTTAACATACACAGACTGTTTATGTGGTGATGAGCGAAAAGGATATGGCATGAAGCGGGAAAAGGCTGTTGTTGGAATGATTTTGAGTTAAATCAATGGATCTAACAAGCATAAAGCTAAATATGGAGATTTTTTTGGCGATTTTGTTTGAAGAAGAGATATGTGTATGTGTTAAAAGAAAGTGAAGTCAGTGCTTACAAGTTGCAATCATGTGGCTGGAAATATTTCTAATTTTTAGATCATAATCAATGTGTGCATTTATTAAAATAGTTCAAAGGTCATGTATAATTTATGGTTTTATGATAAATAGTTGTGAGTTTTTAAAACGTAAGCTTTAATTTTAAAGCTTAAGTATTAAGCAGATTAAAGATAGTTTGGTCTAGTTTAGTAAAAGCTGTATTTTATTTTTTTTTTTAATTTTTTTTATTATTATTTTTATTTTATTCAATTTTTTTACTTTATTTTATTTTAATTTATTTTCTTTTATTTTGTATTTTTTTTTTAATTTTTATTAACTGTATTTTTGTTTTTTATTCAATTTAATTTTATTTTATTATTTTTTATTTATTTTGTTTAATTTTTTGTGTTTATGTTATTTTACTTTTTGTTTTACATATCTTTTTTCTTTTTTTAAATTTGACTTAATTTTATTTTATTTTGTTTTTTTTTTTCATTTTCTTTTCTTTTATTTTCTTATTTCTTATTTTTTATTTTTTTGTCGTATTTTATTTTGGTTTATTTTATTTTATTCGATTTTTTCGTTTTGCTTTTTTATTTTATTTTTTTTTTTTTTGTATTTTCTTTTGCGTGTTATATTTTATATTATTTTTTTTATTTTTTTATATTTTTTCATTTTATTTTTTTTTTACTTTATTTTTTTATATTAATTTATTTTATTTTATTTTATTTTATTTTATTTTATTTTATTTTATTTTATTTTATTTTATTTTATTTCATTTCATTTCATTTTATTTTATTTTATTTTATTTTATTTCATTTTATTTCATTTTATTTATTTTATTTTATTTTATTTTATTTATTTTATTTTATTTTATTTTATTTTATTTTATTTTATTTTATTTTATTTTATTTTATTTTATTTTATTTTATTTTATTTTATTTTATTTTATTTTATTTTATTTTATTTTATTTTATTTTATTTTATTTTATTTTATTTTATTTTATTTTATTTTATTTTATTTTATTTTATTTTATTTTATTTTATTTTATTTTATTTTATTTTATTTTATTTTATTTTATTTTATTTTATTTTATTTCATTTCATTTTATTTATTTTATTTTATTTTATTTTATTTATTTTATTTTATTTTATTTTATTTTATTTTATTTTATTTTATTTTATTTTATTTTATTTTATTTTATTTTATTTTATTTTATTTTATTTTATTTTATTTTATTTTATTTTATTTTATTTTATTTTATTTTATTTTATTTTATTTTATTTTATTTTATTTTATTTTATTTTATTTTATTTTATTTTATTTTATTTTATTTTATTTTATTTTATTTTATTTTATTTTATTTTATTTTATTTTATTTTATTTTATTTTATTTTATTTTATTTTATTTTATTTTATTTTATTTTATTTTATTTTATTTTATTTTATTTTATTTTATTTTATTTTATTTTATTTTATTTTATTTTATTTTATTTTATTTTATTTTATTTTATTTTATTTTATTTTATTTTATTTTATTTTATTTTATTTTATTTTATTTTATTTTATTTTATTTTATTTTATTTTATTTTATTTTATTTTATTTTATTTTAATTTATTTTATTTTATTTTATTTTATTTTATTTCATTTTATTTTATTTTATTTTATTTTATTTTATTTTATTTTATTTTATTTTTATTTTATTTCATTTTAATTTTTATTTTATTTCATTTTTTTATTTCAGAAGTCATTCAAAAAATGCTTTGCACTTTAAACTACTAAAACTTAAAGGCATGTGCCTACAACCTCAATACCACTCATTCACATAGAGTTACACCCCTCTACCAACCCATCTTTTGCCCTTAAAGCTTATTTGCTTTTTGTGTTATTTTTGTTAACCCTTTAATTGCTCTATTTGACTTCACATAAATGTAGTGTGCAAAAGTACCTCAAGGCATTCATTGTTGTGTGGTGTATGACTCGTTTGAAACAACAAATTGTCGCTTAACTCATTTAAATGTTTTGCGAGTTCATTTGTTGAAGCGATTTTTTTCTTCTGTGCATAGCTATGTATGTTCATGAACTTTTTTTCGCACACTAAATTTATTTGCATAAATAAATATATTTTCTCTCCACTTTCTATACTATTTTTGTTTGTTAAAATTTCCATGAATTTTACAAGCAAAATTTTCGCCAAACAAAAGCATCAAAAAATAAAATTAACCCATGATTGGGACCGAGCGCCGCGCGCAGAGAAAGCAATAACTTGACAGTGGCAACAATGAAAATAATTCAATTAAAATACTTTCGCATGCTAACTCGCAATTATATGAGAACCATTTAGCATGCAATGTCGCAAACATGCTCAGTACAAAATTCGATGCTAATTTTAAAATATACAAATTCCCAGATATGAGCGTAGTGCTTTAATTTTATGTAACCCTCTAGGAAATACTATTACCATACCATTAAAATATCATTCCCACATAATTATTCTACGTATTTTTCAAAAAATGTTTCGGTCTGCCATCACAATGCAGCTGATGTCACAAACAACATTAATAATTGCATACTTTCAGGCGGTCGACCTTTGAATTTTTTAACAGTACCTATGTATGTTTATTCTATTCTATCTTAGAAATTTTTTTCCGCTCAAAAATAGTGATCTAAATGGAGTTTTCTTACAAGCACTCACTTTAACGCTTTGACACATGAAGTTCGCTGGCTGCCTGCAGCAAAATAGCAAAATTTTCAAAAGTTTGTGCTGTACCGCAGCACGACAGACACACAATGCTACTTCTAGTCCTTTCAAATTATCAACCAATGCTTTCATGCACACTCTCGTATGAGACTTGGTGTATGTGACTGCTGTGCGAGGCAAGGCGACATGCTAACTGGACCTGAGTCTAAAATATATGCATTGTATTTGTTGCTGTTCTTCACACGTTGACTAAAAACCACAAAGTCGCCCAACGGCTAACTAACACAACAACTGCTTAACAACAAGAAGAGCTATAAAACCCTTGCACAGCTCATTTTACTACATTTTCATTTAGTTTGTTGTTGTTGCTGCCGTTAAGCTACCTTTTGGTTGATAATTTCAACCCACCAATGGTCATGTTTATATTAGCAAACCAAAGTGGGGAAGGTATGTGTGTGTGTACTTTCGTGGGTGTTTGCTTGTATGTGTGTGTGGGATATGCAATTGCATATTTACATGCTGATTGGCTTTGTTGTCTTAAGTGATTAGCATAAAATCAGCTTCGTACACGCCTGGACACCTTTATTGTTTGAACAAACATATATATCCTTGATAATGTCCTTTTCGAAGTGATTAAATTCAAAAGTGAAATAATGCTTAGGGTGCATACTAAATTTTGTACTTTGTAGATAAATGATAAGCTTAAGAAAAGTGGTAATTAATTTAAGAATTGTTGCTGTTAGATTGTGAGCATTGACATTTTTAAACTGGTGAAAGTTAGGACGTTTTGTAGGAATAAGGACCTTTTTGGGTGTTTTAGATATTTAAGCTGCTTAGACTGCTATGATATCTATAGAGAAGAAGTGAAGTAAGGTCAATATCTAGGCAGAGCTAAAACTTTAAGAATTAGAGCTAATTTTATGCTGTTATTAGTTTAGCATTCATCTAGGCGACTAGAAAAAAAATAAATGGAATCAAATAAAAAATAAAGCAAAATCCAATGAAATAAAATAAAACAAGTAAGGAAGTCTAAGTTCGGGTGAACCGAACATTAAATACCCAGCGGTAATTTTCAGAACGGGATAACAATGATATAGGCCATAGGAGGATTTACCTAAAGTTTTTAATTTATCTTTATCTTTCCGAATTATGTCAATTTATGGGATTTTGGAAATTTTCCATTTTGAAAGTGGGCGTGGTCGGAAAGGTATTTCGTCCTATTACAGTACCAATTTCATGGTTCTACCGTAATCAGTTTAAAAGTTATGACCCGTGAAATTTTCAAATAGGCCTCCCTGAAAAGTGCGCGATGCCGCGCCTACTTTTAAAAATTTATCAAAAAAATCATAATACAATGATTAGAGGGTTCATCCTACCAAACTATATAATTTTAGCCATTTCCGTTACCGATTTATGTAATTTTTTGGGATTTTCGAAATTTTCGATATCGAAAGTGGGCGTGGTTGGAGAGCAATTTTTTCCAGTTTCATCAGGTATACTCCCAACGATACTAGTATGCTTTGTGCCAAATTTCATCGTTCTACCCCAATCAGTTTAAAAGTTACGACGAGTCGAATTTTCAAAAATACCTCCCTTAAAAGTCGGCGAGCCACGCCGGCTTTAGAAAATTTGTCAAAAAATCATTATATAATGCCCAGGGGGATTCACCTATAAAATTATATCATTTTACCCATTTCCGTTACCGAATTATGTCAATTTAGGTGATTTTAGAAATTTTCGATATCGAAAGTAGGCGTGGTTGGAGGGCGATTTTATCCAATTTCATCAGGTATACTCCCAACGATACTAGTATGCTTTGTGCCAAATTCCATTGTTCTGTCGTAATCAGTTTAAGAGTTACGACCAGTCAAATTTTCAAAAATGCCTCCCTTAAAAGTGGGCGGTGCCACTTTAATGAAATAAAATAAAATAAAATAAATCCCCAAGTGGAAACCCTGCTTTTTTGGAATACGGTCGAAAATTCCTTTTATTTGGTACCCATATTGGCATATATAGCTCCATATTAAATAAAAAATGGGGATAGATGACAATCCTGTAAACCGCCCTGAGTGGCAAGACCCATGTATATAATCTTAGAATGAATCAAATTTTCTATATGCCAAATTTTATCCAAATCGGTCCAGCAGTTCCCGAGATACACGAAAAAATAATTAAATTGCGGTTAGGTGGCAACCCTAAGTGGAAACTTGGGTTGAAATTATCTTATTTGGAATATTGTCGAAAATACCATTCATTTGATACCCATATTGGCATATCTAGCTTAATATTTAAAAAACTGGGATAGGTGGCAACCCTCTAAACCGCCATAAGGGGCAACACCCATGAATTCTGCTCGGCCTAACTATTACAATTTCTGTAATGTTAGCTAGGTGCTAGATTTTCACCTCCTATTTGATTTGTTCAGCTAAACATCGTGGTGAAAATCGCCAACGCCTGAAAGTCGGCTACAATTTCTATTTCCGTTGCATAATTTCCGTTGCATCATCAGCCATTTTCTCAACTTCTACACTCAATAAAAAGTTTATATCGCCGCCTAAGAAGTTAACTTCAAATTAAAATATAATAAAATAAAATAAATCAAATGGAACCAATTTGTTTTAAACTTATTGCATATTTTTAGGCGCACCTTATAAATGGTTCTCGATTGTTTGTCACTGCATTTATTTAAAACAAAAAATCATTATTTTCTTACTAAATTGTATGCAATAATTACAAATCACTACATTCTACTTTGAAACTTAATATGCACCAAATCATACGGTTGAATTTGAAAGTCCAGTCAGAATAGTAGCATAAACCTAAGCGCAAATTACACAATTTGTTGCTCATTGCCTACTAAAAAGCCAGCTGATGAAGTGTATAACAACAACAAACAATAAATAATTACTATGAACAGCAGTTATGTAGTGGCTAATGGCAGGGTTACCATTTCAAGTTACAAAGTGGCAATAAGCCAAAAAAATGCCTTTACAGCGAACACAGATTTTGTATTCACACTAAACAGAAAAACAGAGCATGAAACATGAATAAGATGAGAGTGTTTACCACTAAATACATACATACACTCATACTCAGTTACTTTTACAAAATTTTACATTAAAAAATGCCAACAACTTCCTGTAATTTTCAGCAAAACACAAATTATCAAGAATTTCGACCAAAAAAAAACGGAAGGAGTGAGTAACAAAACATAAAAGGCAAGAATATTTCACAAAAAAAAGAAAGCAATCGAGCACTTAAGTGCATGAATTTGTGTGTGAGTGTGTGGGTGATGTACGAGGCATTCCTATGTATGTATGTATGTGTGAGTGCAAGCATGGCGCCCTGGTTGATTGTCATACAAAGGACACATTTCCGGTATGTGTTCAGTGGCCAAATAGTCAAAGAAATAGACGACGATGACGACGTACAACAACAAATTGATAAAAAGAAATTGTCCACTTAACTGCATCATTGAATTTAAACATCATCATTTGCAGCATGCAAGACTAAAGCAAAGGCAAGGCAGAGCTAGACAAGTTCATTTGAAGGATACTAAGTGACAAGAAAGCGGTAGAGATAGCAGGACGCTCTTTGAAATAAAACAGACATTTACGTTAGTCAGGCGTTGAATGAGCGAGCGGACGAAATAGCCACTTCAATTAAAAGACTTTCACCCGAAAACACTTCCGGTTGAGTTTGAGCGGCTCGGCTTCGTGTGAACTTTTCCCCACTATGAACTTTGAATTTTTTCATTTTTATTTTCTTGCCATTTTATTTGTTGGCACAATACTTACAAAGTGTTTTTTTAAATTGCAGTGAAATGTCACAATGATTTAAGAAAATGAGCTGCCAAAGTTAGGGGTAGTAGGAAAGTATTATTATTTATTTTATTTTATTTTATTTTATTTTATTTTATTTTATTTTATTTTATTTTATTTTATTTTATTTTATTTTATTTTATTTTATTTTATTTTATTTTATTTTATTTTATTTTATTTTATTTTATTTTATTTTATTTTATTTTATTTTATTTTATTTTATTTTATTTTATTTTATTTTATTTTATTTTATTTTATTTTATTTTATTTTATTTTATTTTATTTTATTTTATTTTATTTTATTTTATTTTATTTTATTTTATTTTATTTTATTTTATTTTATTTTATTTTATTTTATTTTATTTTATTTTATTTTATTTTATTTTATTTTATTTTATTTTATTTTATTTTATTTTATTTTATTTTATTTTATTTTATTTTATTTTATTTTATTTTATTTTATTTTATTTTATTTTATTTTATTTTATTTTATTTTATTTTATTTTATTTTATTTTATTTTATTTTATTTTATTTTATTTTATTTTATTTTATTTTATTTTTGCTTTTATTTTTTTAAATTTAATTTAATTGAATTATATTTAATTTTTTAATTTTATTTATAATTTTTTTTTTTTTTATTTCCGGAAAATTTTTTAATTTTCCTTTGGGGGTTTCTACACAAAATGCCGAATCCATTCTCTAAAGACTAACATTTTTCCTACAATTACTTTGCTGTCAAGTGCGAACTTATTATCTCTGTGAATCAAAATCAAGATGATGGTAAGATAGCACAAAAAATAGAAATTTGGCAGGAAAAGTTTCAAAAGGCCAGAGGTCATTTTAAAATTTAACGCCCACCCAAAAAGCTTCCAAAGCGGCAAACAGGTGGGTAAAAACCAGAAAAAAATTTAAAGGTTGAAATTAATCAATGGCACCCGGCGCTTACTTTTGTCAGCTTGTAAAATGCATTTGATTTTTTCGGACCACCAAATGTCGCCGGTGTAACGCCACAGACAACTAATGTCTGCTGCTGTCTAGCCAAAGCGCAACCGATCGATTAATGTTACTTATACGTGAAGGTGGACGACCATTAGGTGTGGGATATATGTATGTATGTATGCGAATATGTGCAGCATACTTTTAGGCATTTTACTAACACTTTTTTCACCTTTAAACTTTTTGTTTTGATGAACCTTTTTTTAATCTTCTATTATTCTCCTTGTTTGCTTTGAAGGCCTTTTCACAGCTGTTGCTTTACTCAATATATTCACCTTGTCGACTTTCTGTTTCCTGCTTAATATTTCATAATGCTTTTTTGTTCATCTTTTGATCATGATTCAAAGGTTTAAAGTGTTTTATGCTGACCATAGGCATTTTTATGAGCTTAAATTCGGTTTAGTTTTGAGTAATTTTTAAGTTATGTTAAGTTAGAAATTCAATTATTAAGAATTTAGTAACCTGATTGCTCCTAAAAGTATGCAATACTGAAGGCTCTCAATGTACGCAATCGAGATATAAGACTATAGAAAGTCAAATTTTTCTGAAATTCAGCGCGCCGAAATAGCTAACTTTATAATTTAATCATTCATTGTTTTTGCTCAAATCGGCGAGACGGAAAGAGAAAGAGAAAGAGAAAGAGAAAGAGAAAGAGAAAGAGAAAGAGAAAGAGAAAGAGAAAGAGAAAGAGAAAGAGAAAGAGAAAGAGAAAGAGAAAGAGAAAGAGAAAGAGAAAGAGAAAGAGAAAGAGAAAGAGAAAGAGAAAGAGAAAGAGAAAGAGAAAGAGAAAGAGAAAGAGAAAGAGAAAGAGAAAGAGAAAGAGAAAGAGAAAGAGAAAGAGAAAGAGAAAGAGAAAGAGAAAGAGAAAGAGAAAGAGAAAGAGAAAGAGAAAGAGAAAGAGAAAGAGAAAGAGAAAGAGAAAGAGAAAGAGAAAGAGAAAGAGAAAGAGAAAGAGAAAGAGAAAGAGAAAGAGAAAGAGAAAGAGAAAGAGAAAGAGAAAGAGAAAGAGAAAGAGAAAGAGAAAGAGAAAGAGAAAGAGAAAGAGAAAGAGAAAGAGAAAGAGAAAGATAAAAAGAAAGAAGAGAAGCAAAAGGGGAAAAGAACAGAAAGAATATTCCAGAGCAAAATGAAGAATAAGTTGGAAAGAAAAAGAGCAAGGACTGCTACCGTACCAGTAACCGACTATAACCGATTACTTTCTCAAAACCGAAACCGAAACCTTAACCGTTATTTTGATCTGAAAAAGAACGAACCGAAACCGTCTCAAAAGCCGGAACCGGTTCCAAACGGTTTTGATTTTTTTCATGGCTTAGGGCCTCATTATGTATGACGAACTATAGCTCAGACGAACGATATCGCCTACCCATCCCATTTGCTTTAATTTTTTTATGTTAAAGAATAGTCGAAAATATTAAAAGAAATCTATGGAGCACACGAAAATGATAGATAAAGCGATGGCTAGGCGATTTTGTGAGCAGACAAATCGTTCGTCATACATAATAAGGCCTTTACTTCTTTGTGGAAGACTAACACATTTCAGTTTTCTGCGTCGAAGACTAACGCACTTCGTTCTCTGCGTCGAAGACTAACACAGTTCGCATAGTTTTTGACGCAGATAACGAAGTGTGTTAGTCTTCCACGCAGAAAACTGAACCGTGTTAGTCTTCGTTGGGAGCGACGATATGTATGTAGGTATTTTTTTCCACGGAAGATTGCCGAGCAAGGTTACAAAAGGCACTTAATGAAATAGATATCAAAATTCTGAAGAGGAAAATTGACTATAGTTGAAAGAAGCCATCGAAAAAAATTTACGAGTTCCGAAAAAAATTTATGAAAATTCGGACCTATTTTTTGTAGTAAAATTTTTTTGTGCTCGTACTTTTATTTGAATACCGAAACCCGGATCGAAACCGTTACCGAAACAGAAATAAATGTTGAAGAACGAAACCGGAACCGAAACCGAAATAAATTTTGAAGAATGAAAACGGAACGAAACCGATACAGAAACCGAAACCGAAAAAAGTGTTGAAGAACGAAACCGGAACGAACCCGATACAGAAACCGAAACCGAAAAAAGTGTTGAAGAACGAAACCGGAACCGAAATAAATGTTGAAGAACGAGACCGATACAGAAACCGAAACCGAAAAAAGTGTTGAAGAACGAAACCGGAACGAACCCGATACAGAAACCGAAACCGAAAAAAGTGTTGAAGAACGAAACCGGAACCGAAATAAATGTTGAAGAACGAGACCGATACAGAAACCGAAACCGAAAAAAGTGTTGAAGAACGAAACCGGAAACGAAATAAATGTTGAAGAACGAGACCGATACAGAAACCGGAACCGAAATAAATGTTGAAAAGCGAAAGCGGAACCGAAATAAATGTTGAAGAACGAGACCGGAACCGAAATAAATGTTGAAGAACGAAACCGGAACCGAAATAAATGTTGAAGATCGAGACCGGAACGAAACCGATACATAAACCGAAACCGAAATAAGTGTTTAAAAACGAAACCGGAACCGAAATAAATGTTGAAGAACGAGACCGGAACGAAACCGATACAGAAACCGAAACCGAAATAATTGTTGAAGAACGAAACCGGAACCGAAATAAATGTTGAAGAAGAGACCACAACGAAACCGATACAGAAACGAAACCGAAATAAATGCCGAAATAAATGTTGAAAAGCGTAACCGGAGCCGAAAACGAAACACGTTACAAAACCGAAACCGAAATAACGTTCCGGTTATTTTAATCGGCGGCCGCCGTGGTGTAGCGGTTAAGTGTTCGACCTTCTACACCAAGTCGTGGCGGTGCGATGCCCGGCAAAAGTACCATCAAAAATTATTAAGAAAAAGAATTTTTAAACGGGGTCGCCCCGCGGCAGTAGTTTGGCAAACTCTCCGGGTGTATTTCTGCCATGAGAAGCTTCTCAGCAAAAAAAACATTTGCTTTGCAAGTGCCGTTCGGAGTCGGCAAAAAACTGTAGGTCCCGCCAACTTGTAGGAAAAACTCAAAAAGCAACACACCACAAGTTGGAAAGAGAAGCTCGGCTAAAAATCTCGTTAGAGGTTATGATAACCTGTTGGTATATCGCCGCTATTACTTTTATTTTAATCGATAGTAGAATGTTTCAAGTACAAGTAAATTATCTGCAGGGAAGCGGGACTTAAAGAGAATAAAGCCTCTTAGCATACCACCAATCACTTCACAATGACTTGTTGCAAATGAACTTGATCACCACAAAGCAGAAAACTGACCGAAACAACAAATAAATTTGCTTTCGCAGTCAATTGAATTTCCGAATATGCTAAATACCAATCAATGTACTAGGAACATAATAAAGCTGCAATGACAAATGCCATACAACCCTGCCAAGCAGAGAAAGGCGTAACTTCAAAGAGCTCATTATGCTCGAGGTAGGAAGAGAAAAAGACAAAAGTTTCAAAGTTCAAAAAACAAAAGCGAAAAGCCAATCAAATAAATTTCAAACCTCACCTGACCAACAAAAGCAGAGGTCGCTGAGTATACAAACACCGTCAGTGGGAAAGTTGAGGTGCGGTGCTGGAGAGTGATGGAGCGCTATTTGTGAATAGACAATGTTTTCTTGTGTTGGGTGTAAGTATATAAATGCCCACTTTTCTATATTTGTTTAGCATAAACACATAAATATTTTGTGTTTTGTTTTTGTTGTTCTCTTTGGTTGTGGTGATTTGCTTAACTGTACTTGTTAGGCGCCTCTTATTTGTTGTTGTGTTGCAATTTTCCGGCAATAATTTGAATTGGACATGGTCTGCACACTTAAACTAACTACTCCACAACTACAACTATTTTCTAGAAAACCAATAAAAATTCCAAGAGCTATGACATTTTGAGCAAATAAGTTTTGAAAACCGCATTTACGCCACTAATGTGCAACCACACACAAAATGAAATTTCGAAATGTCAAGCAAACAACAATGAGCACAGGTCAGCGGTGGCGGAGTGCAAATGTCGTTCAACTAAATTGTGCTGTCACAAGGCGGCTGTAGTTTATAGGTGGGTTGTTAGGAGCGTAGGTGTGTGAATTTGCAATCTGGGCATTATGTTTTTCCTGAGCGTGTATGCGCATAGTTTGCTTAAAATTGTTGTTGTTATATTTTTTTAAAGAAACTAATTATACCTTTCATGAACATGAAATGGTATTATAACTTTGGTCCGATGTTTGTAAGTATGAGAAGAAGAAGAGATAGACCCATCAATAAGTATACCGAAATGATCAGGATGACGAGATGAGTTGATTTAGCCATGTACGTCTGTCCGTCTGTCTGTCTGTCAGTCTGTCTGTCTGTCTGTCTGTCTGTTTGAACGCAAACTAGTCCCTCAGTTTTTGAGATATTTGGCTGAAATTTTGTATGCGGCCACCATTTTCCAATATAGGAATCAGTTGTCGGAACCAGCAAGATCGGACCGATATTACATATAGCTCCCATACAACCGATTATTCCGATAAACGGATTTTGGGCTATAACTCCTGTAATTAAACACGTAGGAACGTGAAATTTTGGAGGTATCGCTATTGTTATATGTGAAATATCAATGTTGAAAATCATTGAGATGGGATAAATATTTCACATAGCCCCCATACAATCGATTGTTCCGATAAACGGATTTTGGGCTATAACTCCTATAATTAAACACGTAGGATCGTGAAATTTTGTAAGTATTGCTATTTTTATATGTGAAATATCGATGTTGAAAATCATCGAGATGGGATAAATATTTCACATAGCTCCCATACAATCGATTGTTCCGATAAACGGATTTTGGGCTATAACTCCTGTAATTAAACACGTAGGAACGTGAAATTTTGGACGTATTGTTATTTTTATATCTGAAATATCAATGTTGAAAATCATCGAGATGGGATAAATATTTCACATAGCTCCCATACAATCGATTATTCCGATAAACGGATTTTGGGCTATAACTCCTGTAATTAAACACGTAGGAACGTGAAATTTTGGACGTATTGTTATTTTTATATCTGAAATATCAATGTTGAAAATCGATTGTTCCGATAAACGGATTTTGGGCTATAACTCCTGTAATTAAACACGTAGGAACGTGAAATTTTGGACGTATTGTTATTTTTATATCTGAAATATCAATGTTGAAAATCATCGAGATGGGATAAATATTTCACATAGCTCCCATACAATCGATTATTCCGATAAACGGATTTTGGGCTATAACTCCTGTAATTAAACACGTAGGAACGTGAAATTTTGGACGTATTGTTATTTTTATATCTGAAATATCAATGTTGAAAATCATCGAGATGGGATAAATATTTCACATAGCCCCCATACAATCGATTGTTCCAATAAACGGATTTTGGTAGTAACTCCTGTAGTTATATAGGTAGGAACGTGAAATTTCGTAATTATTGCTATTTTAGAATTTGGAATGTCGGTGTTAAAAAATCAATGAGATTGGACCAATATAACACATCACCCCCATATAATCGATAGTTCCGATAATTTCGGTGTGAGCTTAAGTTAAATTTACACAGGCTGTCCTGGGATCAAACAGTGAAAATCGTGACGCTTATTCATGAAAGGTATTTAGCCTTCGGCACAGCCGAAGACAGCTTTCCTTACTTGTTTTAGTTGCACTTACTACAAGATATTACGGAAATAAAATTGTGATGTGTGGTTACATTAACATTTAACTCTATACTTTCGTCTGGTTTTGCTCTTTGCACTCAAAGTCTATTTGGTCAAGTGGCAAGAGGTCATCGGTCAAGGGTTCCAGTGAATGCAAGGCGATATCATGATACTTGCATGAGTAAGCCTTGTTTTAGCCAGCGAGTTTCAAATATTTAACACTGGGTAGTGAGAAAATACTAAAATTACATGATTACTCAGAAATTCGTACAACCACCCAAACAGTGGCGGATCCAGGATTTTGGGAAGGGGGTTCAAATTTTTGATGTGTAAACATCTTAGCGCTGGAGGGTCATCCAAGAAAGTTACGCTGCCTACGCAGTGTGAATGAGTCATAAATGACTTATTGATGAGTAACAAATGACTCATTGATGAGTAAAATATGATTCATTGATGAGTAAAATATGATTCATTGTTGAGTTCAAAATGACTCATTATTAAGTCAAAAATGACTCATTGATGACTCAAAAATGACTCATAGGCGAGTCATTTACGAAATGAAGTTATCATGCAGAACACACATGTTTACACATCAAACCTCACGAGTACTTGGTACTCACGCCTTTTTTTTTCTTTTAATTTCGGGGACATTTTTCATTCAGTTTCTTTAAAGCTGGCCTTTTAAGCTTGTTTTTGAAATAGGCAATGTCAGATTCAAGGTATAACTTATGCAAATCGTTTAAAAAGTTACCAAATGTGTATTACGTAAACGCAAAAATATGAGTTGGCATTTTTAATATTTCTTTGTGTCATTTTTCCTGTATTTTTTGTGTAGTTTTTAGTTTATTTTTTTTTTTTTTGTAATTTTTTACTATATTTTTTATGTTGTTTTTAGTATATTTTTCTCGTCATTTTTACTGTTTTTTCGTTATTTTTACTATATTTTTTGTGTAATTTTTACTTCAATTTTTTGCGTAACTTTTACTGTGTAATTTTTTCTATATTTTTACTGTATTTTTCGCGTATTTTTAACTGTATTTTTGCTTAATTTCTACTATATTTTTTGTGTAATTTTTACTAAGGGTTTGAACCTGAAAACTCGCCCCGTGGATCCGCCCCTGCCCTCAAAATATAGAGTTAGGGGTCATGAGTCCCTTTTCTATAGATGAAGGCATATTTGGGCATATGGCTTCAAACTTTTCTCTAAAAGTGAGATACTGTTAATTGCCCCGTTCATGACAACAAAGGCGGTCCACAGGAATGTCTTTGCCATCAAATGATCCCACTAATAAGTTAGGCTATGGATACCCCGTAAAAAGTAGTGCAATTCATATCTTAATCGATTTGCCTCGGACTAATACCTTCATAGAACTTGCTCAAACACATGTAAAGCACATATTGTCGCTCGCTTTCCAGAGGCATGAATGTTGCAATTTTCCAGATTTCAGTTAATAGCCTCAACTGATTAACCCCTCGTTTCTCTACGATTCACGAAAGTCTTGGATTTTGAAAGTACAAGCAACCCCCGGAAATCTGCAATGCCATTTTCAAGAACGTATAGTTCAATCTCTGAAAATCGTGCCAAAAATAACGAATGTGCTACATATTCATGTTTCTGGCGCAATAAAAATGTTTAAAAACTTAATTTTTAAATTTTTTTAGATTTTAGTTTTGCCAGAAACATGAATTTGTAGTAAAATTGTTACGTATACGCCATGGTGTCCTTTATTGAGTGCAACACATTCATCATCATCATCATTTATTGGCGCTTAACCGCCTAAGCGATTTTGGCCGTTTCGTATCAAAGCACGCCAGTCATTCCTTTTTAGCGATAACCGACGCCAATTGGAAACCCCAAGGGAGTTCAAGTCATCCTCCACCTGTTGTTTCCATCTCAGTCGAGGCCTCCCCCTTCCTCTGCTGCCGAATTCAGGCGACGATAGGAAAACCTTCTGTGCTGGAGCTTTTTTGTCCATTCGCATAACATGGCCCAGCCAGCGGAGTCTTTGGGCTTCAATTCGCTGGACTATGGTCAGATCTGCGTAGAGCTCGTACAGCTCATCGTTAAATTTCCTTCGATACTCGCCGTTGGCATCACGGGAAGGACCATAACTCTTCCACACACAACAACACATTCGTGCTTCTGGAAAAACAAAAATTTAAGGAATTTTATAAATTCTACACATTCATGTTTCTGGCACCACGAAAATTTTAAAAAACTTTCTTTGCAAATTTTTAAAAGATGAATGTGGCGAATCTCGAGGAATTGAAGGAATATGAACGTAAAAACTATATCAGTGGAAAGAGTATAATGAGAATAGTACCTGCAAAAACATATTTATGTCAAAAACTAAAATTTTAAATTTTGCGGGAGGAATAAACTTTCAAATACGATATCCCAAAATTTTTATTTTGGCACATTCATTCTTCTGGCAAGCGAGCGACAATATAAAAAGATCAAACCAGGAATTGGTCACGTCCTCCATTGAGACTCATACCGGATGCATCAGTCGAGCAACTCAATGGAGAAGTACTCTTGCCAACTAATGGTACTTTGGACCTATGGAGCAACTGCGAAATGAAGATCACGCTCTAAAAGTCTCTCATCATACTATCCTGATGTACCGCTAGGAATCATGGAAAGCGTTGGGGAAATATGAAGTGGCTCGTGGAGTATTCGAGAGAAAAATTCGCCGATGCCAACGGCGAGTATCGAAGCATATTTAACGATGAGCTGTGCGAGCTGTAAACTCATTTTTCGAAAAAAGGAACGTGTGGCCGAAAAGTGTGAGTGTAAATAGCTTGAGATGCTCGCTGACCGGAATGATAGCTGAAAATTCTATAAAAAGAACCGGCGGATGACCCAAGGTGTTAATACCGGTAAAAATTTCGCGATGCCTGAGCAAATGCTATTTAAGTTATGGAGAGAACACTGGTCCTCATTGCTGAATTGTGAGAGAGTTGAAGAATCCGATACCCTAATTTCTGACGATGAAAAACGTCCCACCACCTGACTCTGATGAAGTGACGATTTCTATACTCCACGCTCAAAGACAACAAAGCGCCTGGAGAATATGGTACTATCGCTTCCTTTTACTGTCATCTTCTGCTTCATCTTTCTACTATTTCTTCTCTACTCTTATTTTCTCTTTTTCCTTACGTCTTTCTCTTTCTTTGTGTCTTCACATTACTAATAAAGTTCTGATTCCCTTTTTCTTTTTCTCTCGTGTTTCTTCCTATTTCTCCTCCTCCTCCTCTTGCTCTCCTCCTTTGCTTCTGCCCTTTCAATTTTTCTTCGCCATTCCTATACCTATGTATGTCTCTGACTCTCAGTTTTCATCATACTCTTCTTCTTTATCTCTAATTCCCTCTCTCCTCTCTTGACCTTTTTACTATCTCTTTCAGTTTCCCACACTTTCGTCTCTACCTTTGCTACTGCACCCTCTACCACTCTCTCAGGGATGCTGTTCAAGCCGATATCTTAAAGATATTTCAATATCATTTTAATCCTGTCAAGAACTCCGGAAAGGACAATCAGTATGCAATATTTAGTCAGAAGAATTTTACAAAGCTACCTTACTGACCGAATTTCTGACAACTTCAGAGAAATGTTGCATACTTTTGGGCGAATTTTTTTTTTTTTGTTTCCGGCGATAACTTTTGTAGCTGTAAACAACTAATTAGACTTCACATTTTTTAAGCATTTTTTTTTTTGCTTTTAAATTCCTTCCGTCCTTCTACTTCCTCTTCCAACTACGCCTGCAAAATTAACATCATACACTTTTAATGATATTAAATTCTCGCAATGAGTACTCGAACAATTGGAGTGCAAAGCAAACAATTTCTAATCAATTTCCATATTGATTTCTATCACGACTATCACGAGCAAAGAAGTACGAACATAAACAAAGCAACACTTTTTAACCCCTTCAATGCCACTTGCACTGTTGCACATACTCCCCTGCATGAAAAAGAGTGACGTACACATAAGTGAAGAAGAATTCAATTTAAGATTGAAGTATGCGAACGAACCCAGTCAGAGTACAAAAAGGCAGCAACAGCAAAAGGCCAGCTATGAGCAGCCAGCAGTCAATGCATTTTGTTAATGTAAAATGCAAATCGATGGTTAAATGGCTGAGAGACGGAAACAATTAGGGATGGTGCAGTCAAGTGGGCATGTGTGTGTGTGTGTGAGCGAGAAGTAGCAGTGTGAGCATGACTGCAGTAATTAGCAAAATGAATGTGCATTTCGCCACAACGCCATTAGGTGCCTTTGCTGTGTGCGGCCCTATGCGCAGTGCCTTTGTTTGGCTCCTGGGGGTGCAACGGGTCGTATACGCAACTTGAATTTGAAGCAGCATACATTGGGTGTGTTGCAATCGTCATCATTATCAACATTTACGAACACAGTCATCAACAGTATTGAGCCACTTTGCACACATTAAAGCGTCAGTGAGCTGGTGATTGGGGCGTTCAGTCAGTTCGCCAGTTATTCAATGATTCACAGTGATACGACTTATGTTGCAAACGTTCACAGTGCACTTCCTCTAGAACGGAAGCACCACTTCACACTGCTCATAATATGCAAATGCGTTTGCGCTGGCGTGCAAGATGCAAACATTTTTCTTCCTTTTTAATAATCCATTAGCGTTAAAGGGTTTTCAGTGAAATTAAAGTTAACTTTTATGATTCAAGATGAGTTAAATTTACTTAAAAAATTCCATGTCCAGCTATATGTGATATCCCCTCCCCAAGAAAGGTACCTCTAAGAAATATTACATTCTTCCACTTTTAATAAACTCAAGTGCATGTAAACTTATTTTGGTCTGCCTCACTTTGGTTTGCTTGAGTTGACAAAGTTTTCATAGAAGTTGTTCCTTACGAGTCGAAGTGGAGTAGCTTAGCTCCCTTTGGAGATTTATGCGAGCCAAAATTGTAGCCAAAATTACTTTTTAATGGAGTTAGTAAATCTAATGGGCGTGCAGTGGTGTGAAAAATAAATGAAGTGTACATCTACGCATTGTCTTATACACAAAACTAAAATTAAATAAAAAAAATTAATTAAATAAAAAAATAATTAAAAATGGTAAAATAAAACAAAATAAAATAAAAAAATATTTGAGAAAAAATAATTAAAATGAAATAAAATAAAATAAATAAGAATGAAATTAAATAAAAAATAAAATAAGATAAAATTAAATTAAATCAAACTAAATAAAACACAAAAGACAAACAAATAATGATATGAAATAAAATAAAATTAAAATAAATTAAACTAAAGTAAATATAAAAATAAAAATAAAAAAATAAAAATTTAAAAAAAAAAATAAAAAAACATAAACTTAAATAAATTAAAATATAATAAAATATAATAAAATAAAATAAAATAAAATAAAATAAAATAAAATAAAATAAAATAAAATAAAATAAAATAAAATAAAATAAATTAAAATAAAATAAAAAAAAATAAAATAAAATAAAATAAAATAAAAATAATAATAATAATAAAAAAATAAATAATAAATAAAAAAATAAAAATAATAATAAAAAATAAATAAAATAAAATAAAATAAAATAAAATAAAATAAAATAAAATAAAATAAAATAAAATAAAATAAAATAAAATAAAATAAAATAAAATAAAAGAAAATAAAAAAAATATTAAAATAAAATCAAATAAAACAAAAAAAAGAGAAAGGAAAAAAATGAAATACAATAAAATAAAGCAAACATTAATACAAAACAATGTTAAATAAATTTAAATTAAATTAAATTGAACAAAATGAAAAATTAAATTAAATTAATAAATTTAGAAAAAAAAACTAAATAAATTAAAAAAAACTAAAATAAAATAAAACAAAATAAAATAAAATAAAACTAAATATAATTAAAATAAAAAAAAAACATAAAATA